>JAJHZJ010000049.1:5288567-5738567 GCA_023548195.1 Bettongia penicillata ogilbyi | reverse complement strand
AGTTGAAATCTTGCTCATGTTGTACAAGTTTACTTACTCTGTGTGTAGAGGGTGTAACTAAGAAAAGTAGATAAAAAATAGAGGGAAGCCAGGTAGCAAACAGATTTTGTTTTGATATAAGGAAGAATTTTTCAACTAGAATTGACCAATAACACTATGGGCTGACATGCAAGGAATGGAGCTCTTTGTTGTTGGAATTATTCAGAGACTAGTGGAATTAAGGATGCCAGAGAAGAGATTCATATATTATTAGAAGATAGCAATGGGTAACTTCCAATAGTTCTTTCCATGACTTTAAGAACTAACAAAGATGAAGGTGAATAATTAACATTTATTAAGAACAGCTACACGCACACACAAACACACACACACATTTACACATTCTATTACTGTTTTCATTGGGGTAAAAGGAGATGAATCCCTGTGCCCTAAAGATTTCCAAAGATGAAAAATTTTCTTGTTATTGTTTCCTAAAAGAGTTGTATTGGAAGACTGAGAATTACAGAATGATGAGAAGTAAAAATCATCTTTACAAAGGTGAGACAGTGCCTGGGTGTTGATGGGGAACCAAGCTGGTGCAGCGTTGCCACCCCATTTAGCAGAACAGAACTCTAAGGCAGCTCTGTTCCCTTCCTCACACCCCGGAACTCCTAACTGAGATTCTGCTCCCTAGAAATTCTCTAGATATGGTGGAACCTGGGATGAATCCTTTTTAATCAATTTTAATCACACTAAATACCCCAGGGAGAAGCTTTCCTGGAAAGAATATTTGGTCTAATTTCTGGGAATATGTCACTGCATGGGACTTCTAGCTAGTTGATACTAGATCATTATTATTGGCAATACAATATAGCCAAATCAATAATGATTAGTGCAATTTGGACCTCACCCTACTTTTAGAATTTAACTATCTGGAGAAAGGAATTCCATTATGGCAGTCTAAGAGATTTTGTGATTCTACTTGTCTAGCTTTTTTTCATCTTTATAGCACAGAGGTCCTTGACTAAAAAGTGTTTTAAAACCAGTAACATAACACCATTCTTAAACCAGTATATATGACTTAAAAACCATAGCAAAGTAATGTTTCCGTCCTCAATATCTATTTGATTTTCTTTTGTATTTACTCACATCAGACTTCCACAAATCAGTTTTTCTTATAAGAAACACTCTATTCCTTGTCATATAATAGTGATCTCTGTAATATAAATATATGATTGACTGTGACAAATTAAAATTAACCATCATTCCCAATATGGAGCAAAGGGATCCACATAGTCTGTGATTCTCATGGGGGGACAAATTTATGCCAGATAATATTTTAAAAAAAACCTGGGGGAACAGGTACTGTTTATCTTTGTAAGCGAATAATGATATTTAAGGCTGTAATTTGAGGTGGCATTCAGAGGACGTTAATCAGTTTCCTGAAATAAACATGTAATTGAAAATGAACAATGGAAATAGTGAAACATGGCATTACCCCACAGATTGTTTAACGATGCACTTCCTTTTTTTCTAGTTAAAAGGTAAGGGTTCACTGCAACTATTCAGTAGTCTAAACATAATTTGTACTTTAAAATAATCTGACCAAACTTTAGTTACCAACTTCATTTTCTCATGGGCCAACGGTAAATTTAATAGGTATTTTATTATGCAAAATTGTCTCCTCCCCACTCCATGGTTTGCCAAATGTTGAGGTTCCAGGCACAAAGCTAAAAAAGATCCATTGTTTGCCTTCTTGTTTTATATGTGATGTAATGAACTCTAATTATGGTACCTGAAGTCTATCATGTTAACTAGGACATTCAGTTTATAATACAGGCAGATGGAAAAGCTTAGCTGACTTTCCCTCATAAGGTAATAATGTTGGCTTTTAAAAGAAAAATCTTTATTGTCTCTCCTTACTCCTGCTGAGCTAACTCACCATCCCCGACCATAATCACTCAATACCATCATTCATCAGAAGTTTGTCAAATTTAAACATTATTGAAATAAAATATAATGTTAACTTTAGAGGAGTGGTTCAGAAAGAGTGACATTTCCCTCAGACACAAGAAGAATAGATTATTCTCCTTAAGCAAAGAGAAAACATTCATAGGTAACTAAAATACCATAAAAACTTGAATATGTTCATTGTCCTACATTGCAATACTAACTCTTGAGTTTCTAATACTGTATTCTGAAAGAAATTTTCACCAGGCACACAAGGATTATGGGTCATACTAGAATTGTGATCCATGTTAATAAAACCATTTCTACAGAACAAACACCAGATACCTCATTTACGTCAAGCAGTAAAACTGATAAATCTCTATTTTTTCAACTCCTGAGCCCCATGAACTCCTTTGCTCAACACCTTTCAAGGAATTATGCAAGACCATAAAGTCTACATTGATTACTCTACATGCTGAATGTAGTCATTTCCTCATTGCTTCCAAGAACCAGATTGGTTTAAACAGTCCTCTCATGGATGCCAAGGTCTAAGCTCAAGATCAAGAAAGCTAAGAACAAAGGTAGACTGTAGTGTGTACAAATACTGTGTAATGAGAATCAGATACAGACTCTGGGATGTAAGATCATTACTCTTGTAATTTTTGCTAGCTATTTATCTGTTTACTTTAATTTTTAGCTAAGTTGATTTCCCCCAAAAGTCAGGTAAATCATAGTTTTCTATTTTAAAATTATATAGTAGTGATTATTTTAGGCAAACAGATTTTCCTAATAAAATGTACAAATTAATTATACCTAAATTGAATACCCTTTGAAAAAACTCATGCAAGTATTTTACAGTGGTTTATTTTTTTTCATGAAATGATTTTACTAGAAAGCAAAGTCCACTACAGATATACTTCGAAAAATAGGGGGGAAAAGGAAAAGAGAAATGAAATGTAGAAAAAACATTATTTTATAACTGGACAATAATAATAACATTATTTTATAACCTGACAATAATAATAACTAGCATTTGTATCGAGTTTTAACATCTGCAAAAGCCTTTTTTTGTTGGTGCATTTTATTCTCATAACAGCTGTGGAAGATAGGTGCTATTATTTGCCTCATTTATAGATGAGGGAACTGTCAGACAAAGATAAAATGAATAGCCCATGGTCACATAGGCAGCAAGTAAATGAGGCAAGGATTGAACTCAGGTCTTCTTTTCTACAGGATTAGTAATATATCTGCTACTCTAATTAGTTGTCCCTGTAATTGGAAATGGATTTTTTCCTTGGAAAAATGACTTATTCTAGGATTCTTTTGAAAAACAAATTTATTTTAAAATGATTCCACTTGTTTTAATGAGGCTAATGTTTAATGAACTCTACCTGCAAAAAGTCCATATGTAAAGAGGTTGTGGTTTGTCCTTTGTTCAAGGACCATGACATCAGGGACATGATGACATGACTTGCAATTGAATTGGATTTGACTAAGGAAGAACGGTGCAAAGTCACCAGACTTACTTTCTCCTCCAGAGCCTCCTGGGTCCAGTGACCAGAGGTAGATCAGAATGACTAGAGATGGCTTAGCATATGTAAACAAATACTATCATGTACACAGTGAGTTGAGCATTTTATTCTAATTCAGAGTGAACACAGGGGCAGCATGTAATAATGGATAATATTTATTCATGAGTAGGAAGAACTGGGTTTAAATTGTTTTTCTGAAATCTGAATCATCAAGGATTGACAACTCTCTGATACTCAAGTAACTCTATAACTGTTATAGGTTAATATGTGTGTGTATGTGTGTGGGGTGAGGGTATTCCCCTGTTCCCCATGGAGCATTCCTAGTTGATATCCCCTGATTCCAGGTGACAATGTTTAAACTTGAGATTGAAGAGAGGATAGTGGAACATTTAGCCAGATGTTCCTCATTGCTAAAAGGCTCACTTCTCTAAGATAAAGAGTTCTCTATTTGACCAGAATTCAGCAGATGTATAAATTAAGTGACTCACTCCTCTATTTTTCTCTCTTCCTTTCCCAAGTTAAACCATGTGGACTATGGACTATTTTCTTTTGAGTTCTAAGAGTCAGGTGGAGGCAGAGTCATTGGTGTCAACCACTGAACTTTTGTAAGTCTTTGAGTTTATGTCTTGCTTTCTGGCTTGTGCATGCACTCACACATGCACACCTGCTTGCTCTTTCCCAGTTTTAAGAGAACTATTATCCCATAGTGGATGTTTCTAGAACTGGTAGCAAATCACCAATTTTTTGAAGTCTGAAGGTCTTGTGAAGCCTTCATGTCCAATATCAGATATGTCCCCTGAATAGCAGTAAGTGACAGCTGTGTAAGTTTCCACAACAGAAAGAATAACTGGTGACAAGGAGATTGGCTCAAACCTGGCTTCCGTTACTAGTAGATACATTATTAGAATGACTGGATAATATAGTACTAAAGCAGAATATAATTAATTAGTAGCTTTGTAAATCTACTTTATATTCTGATAAGACTTAAATATTAACCTCCTAGTTAATTACAGTCATAGTTATAAGCTGAGTCACTCAATACTACTAATTCTGTTCATGTAAGCCCTGATTGTCTGAGCATTTTTAACATTTTTTTGACAAGGATTAACTGTCTCTCTCCTACCTATTCATGTTTGTAGAGTACCTTTTATTTTTTCACCATTTGACGGCATTGGATGTGAGACATAATTTAAGCCATAATCAATTTTCCCCTACATAATGGAATAGGAGCTTTTCAATGAACCAGTGAATATGAAAAAGAGGAGCTCCCTCTCACAAGAGGCTGCCTCCTCAGAATTGAACTCAATTTACAAACTAAATGTCTGGGCACTAGGTAGGGACAGGCTAGTGCTCTTGCCCTGTGGACTTAGCTGAGCATTGCTTTATGCTGGATATGGAGAATCTGTCTGGTTTTTGAGAGGCTAGTTCCAATTTGTCCTGAGTGATTAGTCCTTTTTTGAGAATGTCACATGTGTTTAGGACTCCTCTGATTTTTGTGCTTGGCTGAACTAGGAACTGGAATTGGGAGCCCTCTACCTTCATAGGGAACATTTTGGGAAATTTTGTTCTATGGTACCAGATGCTAGAGAAAAATTTGTTTGGATGTCCAATGGGATTTACCTTTGTGTTCAGGACTCCCTTCAGAAATTTTGCTCTGCTCCATGTCACAGAGGTTTGCCAGAACCTGGTAGAATTGACTCTAGAAAGGCAGTCGTTAAATTTTCTGTTAGTGTTGGCATCTCTGAACTTTGCAAATGCTAAAAATCAGGGATTTGTGTATTGTTTCATTGATTGTTTAGACTTAAGAGGGTGATGGAGAAAATGTTAAAAATGTATATTCAACTTAAAAGTATATTACCTCTGCAGCTAAAATTGCTAGAAAAGGAACAAATTGAAAATCCCCAAGTAAATACCAAATTAGAAATACTGAAAACCAAAGGAGAGATTAATAAAATTGAAATTAAGAAAACTATTGAACTAATAAATAAAACTAAGGCTTGGTTTTATGAAAAAAAACAATAAAATTGATAAAGCTTTGGTCAATTTGATTTAAAAAAAAGAAAAGAAGAAAAGCAAATTACCAATATCAAAAATTAAAAGGGTGAACTAACTTCCAATGAGGAGGAAATTAAAACAATAATTAGAAATTACTTTGCCCAACTGTATGCCCATAAATTTGACAATCTAAATAAAATGGATTATTATCAAAAATATATATATAAATTGCCAAGATTAGCAAAAGAGGAAGTTGAATACTCGAATAAACCTACCTCAGAAAAAAATTAAACAAGCTATCAATGAACTTCTAGGAAAAAATCTCCAGGGCTGATGGATTTACAATTGAATTCTATCAAACATTTAAAGAACAGTTAATTATAATACTATATAGACTATTTGGGAAAATTGGGGAAGGAGTCCTCCCAAATTTTTTTTTATGATACAAATATGGTTTTGATACCTAAACCAGCAAGAGCCAAAACAGAGAAAGAAAATTATAGACCAATTTCTCTAATGAATATAGATGCAAAAATTATAAATAAGATTTTAGCAAAAAGAGTACAGCAACTTATCACAAGAATAATACATTTTGATCAGGTAGAATTTATACCAGGAATGCAGGGCTGGTTCAATATTAGAAAAACTATTAGCATTATTGATCATATCAATAACAAAACTAACAAAAAGCATATGATTATCTCAATAGAAGCAGAAAAAGTTTTTGACAAAATATAACACCCATTCCAATCGAAAACACTGGAAAGCATAGGAATAAATGAACTTTCCATGAAATAATAAGCAATATCTACCTAAAATCTTCATTAAGCATTATATACAATGGGGATAAGTTAGATGTATTTCCAATAAGATCAGGGGCGAAACAAGGATGTCCATTATCACTACTATTATTCAATATGGTACTAGAAATGTTAGCTGTAGCAATAAGAGAAGAAAAGGAAATTGAAGGAATTAGAATAGGCAAAGAAGAAACTAAGTTATCACTCTTTGGAGATGATATGATGATATTCTTAGAGAATTCCAGATAATCAAGTAAAAAACTACTTGAAACAATAAACAACTTTGGCAAAGTTGCAGGTTACAAAATGAACTCACACAAATCTTCTCCATTTCTACAGATTACTAACAAAGCCCAACAGCAAGAGAGAGAAAGAGAAATCCCATTTAAAGCTAGGGTAAACACTATAAAATATTTGCGAGTATACCTGACAAAACAAACTCAGGGACTATATGAACACAATTACAAAATAGATCTAAGCAAGTGGAAAAACATCAGTTGCTCATGTTTAGGCTGAGTCAATATAACAAAAATTGGCAACTTAAATTAATTTACTTATTCAGTGCCACACCAATCAAACTTTCAGATAATTATTTTCTAGAGCTAGAAAAAGTAATATGAAATTTCATCTGGAAGAGCAAAAGGTCAAGAATATCAAAGGGAAATAATGAATAGAAATTCTAGGGAAGGTGGCCTAGCCCTACCAGATCTCAAATTGTATTATAAAGCAGCAATTATCAAAACCACTTGGTACTGGCTAAAAAAAACAGAGGGGTAAACCAGTGAAATAGATTAGGTACTCAAGACACAGTAGTCAATGAATATAGCAATCTACAATTGATAAACCCAAGGACCCCAGTTTCTGGGATAAGAACTCACTGTTTGATAAAAATTGGGAAAACTGGATAAAAATGTGGCAGAAACTAGGCACAGACCAATGTCTGACACCATACACAAGAATAAAGTCCAAATGGTACATGATCTAGGTATAAAGATTGATACCATAAACAAATTAGTGGAGTAAGGAATAACGTATTTATCAGATTTGTGGAGAATGGAAGAATTTTTGACTAAACAAGAGATAGGAAACATTATGAAGTGCAAAATGGATAATTTTGATTACATTAAATTGAAAAGTTTTTGCACAACCAAACTAAATGCAACCAAGATTAGGAGGGAAGCAGAAAACTGGGCAAAAATTTTTGCAACTAGTGTTTGTGATAAAGGCCTCATTTCTAAAACATATAGGGAACTGAGACAAATGTACAAGAAGTCATTCCCCAATTGATAAATGGTCAAAATATATGAACAGGCAGTTTTCAGAAGAAGAAATTAAAGCTATCTATAGTCATATGAAAAAATGCTGTAAATCACTTCATTAGAGAGATGCAAATCAAAACAGCTCTGAGACACCACATCACACCTATCAGATTGAACATGACAGAACAGGAAGATAATAAATGTTGGAGAAGATGTGAGAGAATTGGAACACTAATTCATTGTTGGTGGAGCTGTGAGCTGATCTAATCATTCTGGAGAGCAATTTAGAATTATGCTTAAAGGGCTCACATGTACAAAAATATTTATAGCAACTCTCTTTGTGGTGGGCACAAACTGGAAATGAAAGGGATGCCCATCAATTGAGGAATGGCTGAATAAACTGTGGTATATGAATGTAATGGAATACTATTTTGCTATAAGAAATGATGAACGGGAAGACTTCAGAGAGGCCTGGAAAGACTTATATGAACTGATGCTGAGTGAAAGGAGCAGAGGTAGGAGAACTTTGTACACAGCAACAACCACAGTGTGTGAGGAATTTTTCTGGTAGTCTTAGTACTTCATTGCAATGCAAGGACTTTAAAAATTCCAAATGGTCTCTTAAGACAAAATTCCTTCCAAATCCAGAGAAAGAAATATGAAATTCTATCACAGAAAGAAGCAGACCATTTTCTTTTGTATTAAGTTTTGTTTCATGATTTCCCCCATTCATGACTAAGGTGAAAATGTATTTAATAGGAATGTATGTGTAGAACCTATATGAAATTGTATGCTGTCTTGGGGGGGGGTGAGGAGGTAGGGGAGAAGGAGTGGAGAGGGAGGGAAGAAAAATCCAAGATGTATGGAAGTGATTGTAGAACACGGAAAAGAAATAAAATTATAAAAAAAAGAGAAAACAAACAAAAATGTATATTGCCTGTACATTTTTGTTTTTGGAGAGCTGGTTGCTAAACATTTACAAACATTCTCTTGCCTATATAGTATGGGACATTTGGAAAGATTCAATTTATTTATTTACTTATTCATTCATTTGTTTATTTGAAAACTTCCATTCAGATCAGTCTGTGACTGAAAGAATTATGGAAGAATTTTCACCTAGAAGAGTTTATTTTCTCACCTTTCCAGGATTAAATCTAGGCTGTATGTATGGACCCAGAGCAAAAGGGCCCCTTCAGTGGAAGAAATATAAAATGTGCACTCCAGTCTCTTTTGTACCCAGCAGGTTTAAGCAGTATTTCAGTCTCACTATGCTAGATATATTTTACTGTCTGTATAGAGATTACTTGCCTGTATAGAGATTACTTGTCACTATATTGTCTTTCCCCTTTTTGCATTTCCTTAAAAATTAAACTCGTAGAGCAATGAATTTTTTCCTTTTTCTTTTTTTTTACTTTCTTTAAGTTATTTATTGAACTGAAACATTAAAGAAAGCATGTTGCTTTTGTTGATAGCTACATGCATTGAAGCTTGATTTCTATCCACCACTAAGATTCAGGCAGCTTACTCTATCTTCACTCATGTTCGTAGCTAGAGCTATAGCTCTGGAAGACAAATAGATATATTACATATAATTCCTCCACCTATCCAAATACTGAGAAAAGTCTCAAGGGTTACAAATATAATCTTTCCATAGGAAAGTAGGAATGTAAATGGTTCATCTTGAGAAAGTCCTTTACAATCTCTCTTTCCTGTTTACTGTTTCATGCTTCGCTTGATTCTTGTGTTTGAAAGTCAAATTTTCTCTTCAGTTCTGATCTTTTCATCAAGAATGCTTGAAAGTTCTCTTTGTCATTGAATGACCATTTTGTCCCCTTGAAGTATTATACTCAGTTTTGCTGGGTAGGTGATTCTTGGTTTTTATCCTAGTTCCTTTGATTTCTGGAATATCCTATTCTAAGCCCTTCAGTCCCTTAATGTAGAAGCTGCCAGATTCTGTGTTATCCTGATTATATTTCCACAATACTTGAATTGTTCCTTTCTAATTGTTTGCAATATTTTCTCTTTGACCTGGGAACTCTGAAATTTGGCCACAATGTTTCTAGGAGTTTCTCTTTTCAGGTCTCTTTTAGGAGGTGACTGGTGGATTCTTTCAGTATTTATTTTGCCCTCTGGTTCTAGAATATCAGGGCAGTTTTCCTTGGTAATTTCATAAAAGATAATGTCTAGGTTCTTTTTTTAATCATGGCTTTCAGGTAATCCCATAATTTTTAAATTGTCTCTCCTGGATCTGTTTTCTGGGTCACTTGTTTTTCGAATGAGATATTTCACATTGTCTTCTACTTTTTCATTCTTTTGGTTTTGTTTTGTAATTTCTTGGTTTATCATATAGTTATTAGCTTCCATCTGCTCCACTCTCATTTTTAAAGAATTATTTTCTTCAGTGAGCATTTAAATCTCCTTTTCCATTTGACTAATTCTGTTTTTTCAAGCTTTCTTCTCCTCATTGACTTTTGGACCTCTTTTTCCAATTGATTTAGACTATTTTTGAAGGTGTTATTTTCTTCAGCATATTTTGGGTCTTCTTTAACAAGCTGTTGACACATTTTTCAAGCTCTTTCCTAGCCTGAGCCTATTGCATATTCCTTTTGGAGGTACTGGATGCAGAAACCTTGACTTTCTCTGACAACATGCATTGTTCTTCCTCATCCAAAGGGTGGAAGGAAATACCTGTTCACCAAAAAAGTAACCTTCTATGGTCTTATTTTTCCCCCCTTTTTTGGGCATTTTCCCAGTCAGTTACTTGACTTCTGAATCCTTTTTCAAGAGGAGGGTCCTAGTGCTCCTCCTCATCCCAGGACCATGCTCAGGGCTGAGATTCAGATCAGCTGCTCAATTTCCCCTGAGGCTTTAAGCTGAGCTGCTCCCACAATGGAAGCTGACTCCTGACTCTGCCACTGGCATGTAGCACTGCCACCCTGCTGCTGCATCTACCACTTCCTGGGGCCTGTGCTTGGGTGGGGTACCCTGTTCCCCTCTTGCCCAGCTGGGAACGCCCTGTCATTGACCTTTGAAACTTTCTTTGGAGCTTGTGGGTTGAGGGATCTGAGACCCTCCCTACTAGGAATTCTTGCCTGCAGGCCTGTTCTGGTCCTGTTCCTTCTGGTGCCATGCGGCCAGGGCTAGACTCTGCTCTGCTCATGGTCCTGTGGGATATACCTTTACTGACGACCTTCTAGGTTACTTTTGACTGAAAATCTCTTTCATTCTGACGTTCTGAGGCTTCTACTGCTCTAGAATGTGCTGAGAGTCATTTTTTACCAGTATTTTATGGACTGTGGGGGAAGAGCTATAGTATGTGCATCTTTCTATTCCTCCATCTTGCTCTGCCCCCTCCAATGAATTTTTTTTTTCAAAGAAAGACAAAAAATCAGACTTAGGACAGATACTCAATTTCAGAATCTGCTGTTTCCTTTTTAAAAAATTGGCAAACATTAATCTCTTTACTACTGTGCTAATTTCTGGAGACAGAAACATGAAAAAGTTCTTTTCCTTCAAAGAACTTACATTTTACAGTATTAGAGAAAAGAAAAAGGAGAGAAACTTAATTCACAGAAAAATATAATGGTTTCTTACATCTTGACATCAGAATTTAAATTCTATTTATTTCACTTGTGGCCTAAAAGACCTTGGAGAAATCACTTTGCATTACTAGGCTTGTTTCCTCTTCTGTGAAATAGCATTTTGGATTAGAAAACTTCTAAGGTCCCTTCCACTATAAAATTTATGGTCATATATACACAAAATAAATGCAATAAAATCAAGATGTGATGGGGGAGAAAGAAGAAGAGATACAGATGAATTCCTCCAGAACAACCTGAAGAGAGGAAACACATTTTAGGCTAGGGGATAACCAGGGGTGATTTTGTTGAAGAAGGTAGTGCTCAAGCTGAGTTTTGAAGGAAGTATAGGATCATGAAAGGCAGAGATGAGAAGAAAGTGTGTTCCAGACAAAGGGGAACAATGCCATCTGTAAATGTGTAGAACTGGAAAGTGGTAAATCAAATTTTGTTTTTGTCATTGTTGCTTAGTTATGTCCAACTATCCATGATCCCTTGTAGGGTTTTCTTGACAAAGATACTGAAGTGGTTTGCCATTTTCTTTTCCAGCTCATTTTACAAATGAAGTAATTGAGGCCAACAGGGTTAAGTGTCATATATGCCCAGAGTCATATAGCTATTAAATGCTGTTAACTAGCTTAGTTAAATAGCTACTAAATAGCTATTAAATATCTGAAGACAGATTTGAACTCAGGAAAATGATTCTTCCTGACTGCAGGCTCAGCATCCCTATCCATTGCACCACCTTGCTGTCTTAAATCAACTTTGGGAAGCAGGTAGTATCAAACATGGCTGCCTATGGAAGATGAGGTTGGACAGCAGGAGGCTTTCCATTATTTTGGGGAGGGGGGATGTCTTAGATCCTCCCTGGTGGGCAGAATTCTTACATATCTAGATCTGGCTCGGGTTAATATATCATAGGAGGTCCCCATTTTGACCCTTTGCTACTTTTTCTAGAAGAGAACAAAATTCCTTTCATTTCTCATTGACTTAGTGTTCCATGCTGGGCTGCATCACCTTGGGTTCCTCATACTCTTATAGTCCATCTGACATCTGTCCTTTTCCCTCTTGCCACAACCTAGAAAAGACTATATTTAGCATTATTAATGGTGAAATGAAGTAAATTGAGTTACAAATGAACTGCAATCTTTTTGGCAAATCTTGTTTTCCTGATTTGAATTAATAGGACACTCAACTAGATTTTGAACTTCAAACTGTTCTTATAAAACAGGATTTTGTGAGTTAACTATAAATGATTCAAAGATACAGATTAAATTTCCCTTGAAACACATATGGACTTAAGGGAAAACATACTTTGCAAAATGTGTTTAGAATTTGTCTAACTCGAAATATTAAAAAAACAGCAACAATTACTCAACCTTCCTAATAGGAGCTGCATTCTTCTATCCATTTGGTATTATAAAGAAATACGGCCCTAATATTTTCCAGTCTTTCATCTGATGTAATTCAGAAGATCCTGACCTGCATAGCTACTGAATTTAAGGTCTTAAAAATTACTTGAACATTTTACTTTGATTAGGCTATAAGCTAGGAGAACTTACTTCACATAGAAGAGTTCTGAAAAGAAGGCAATATTCATGAGGCACTTCAGAAACAAGCTGTATGTCAGCTGAGTCTTCCTTGGGGATAATAACTATGGGAAGTAAGCTATTAAGTTCTTGTGATGCCCAGGGTCATGTCTGAGGTCACAATGGCTATTTTTCCCTCTCTAGACCTTGAGTAATTTGAGAGGTTTGAAATAAATTTATTTATTATATAATATAGTAGGTTGATAGACATTTCAGAGGGTTTTTTTTTCCTTTCCAATCCTTTCCTGATTTCTTTAGTGCAGAACCAGAATGAGGGGGAAGGGAGGACTTCAACTGGGCAAACTCCCTCCACAATTTCTCTGTAATTTACATTCTTAGGAAGTTGCCTTGGGGCTCTGAGAGGCTATTGCTTTTCAGTGATTTGACTATGGTTGCAAGTTAACATACAGAAGAGGCAGACAGGACTTCAACACTATTCTTACTGATCTCAAGGCTAACCTTTTATTCACTTTGCAGCTCTGCATTTCATTTCCTTAATCTCTATTAAAAATCAAAAACAAAGACAAGATATGGACATTTATTCTCTTATGTTCTTTTGATTGAGAAAGAAAAAAGAACAATCTGTGTGAAAAGGTTCATCCTATGTTTAATTAAACCCTATTCTATTCAGGTGCAAGTTATGGACAGAAGAAAGTCATTGCTGAAGACAACTTAGGTGTCCACTTGTTCAAAGTGAAAGAAACTACTAGTGATGTAATAATCAACTTGTGTGTGTTCGTGCTTTGTTGCCGAAGAAGACCATGCCATCAGAGAAATGATGACATGACTTGCACTTGACTTTGTTTTGAGTGAGGGAGGGCTGTGCAGGTCACCAACCTCACCTCTTCTCCAGAGCCATCTGAATCCAGTGACCAGATATTCATCAGGATGACTGGAGGCGACCCAGGATGAGGCAATTGGGGTTAAGTGACTTTCCCAAGATCACACAGCTAGTAAATGTCAAGGGCCTGAGGGGAGATTTGAACTCAGGTCCTCCTTACTCCTGCACTTGTGCTCCATCCACCACACTACCTACCTGCCCTTAAAGAGGACTTTAAGGCTTACAAAGTGCTTTGTTTGCATTTTCTCTTTTGATCCACACAATAAAACCATACATCATTCAGGATCATGGCATCATAGATTTAGAGATGAATCTGGTCTTAGAAGTTCTCCAGTCTATTCCCTCATTTTAAAGATGGAGAAGCTGAGTCCCAACAAAATTAAATAACTCACCAAAGGTCATATAGTAAAGTGGAAAAAGAAAGATTTGAACTTTGGTCCTGTGATTCCGTTTTACAGATATAGGAAATGATATTGAAATTATATTTCATCAATAGATTGTCAGACAAAATCACTACCTTGGAGGCACTAGACATAGCAAGGAGTCCCTAGCTCCCAACAGTTTATAAATTTGTGATTACTTAACCTCATTAATTCTATTTCCTTATTATTTAAGTAGAGTTAGTATTCACACTATGAATCTCATAGGGCTTTTGCCTTGCAAAATCCTTTGTAAAATTTAGAGTTTTAGATCACCGTGAATAATCATTAACATCCTTCTCCCACATCAGAGAAGGGTTCACTTCCTTACTACAAGTTCATCTCCTATCAAATACCAATTATTCAGTGATCATTGAAATCGGGAAAACGTGTGGGCAATCTGTGGTGCAGAAATCTGTACATGTACACGGACAGTAATAGCTCTGACAGCCAAAGAAGATGAAGAAAAAGAAAACGCTTCTGATCACATAGTTTTTGTATTTGTTTCTGCTTTCCTCCATCCCCAGCTGCTTTTGCCTTTCAATCTGCCGCATGAACCTAATGACAGCTGCTGTAAGGACAATGATGAGCGACTTCTCGTTTTTTACTGATCTCCAGGAAGGACTAAGAGCTTTGATCTGTCATTGTAAGGCCCAACCTTGTGATGGAAACAGGAAATCTAGGCTTATTTCTATTAGACTTTAAAGAGGTCCTCCATGAGCTATAAACATATTAAGCTGTTTAGGGAAGGGTAACTCCACTGTTTCATAACCATTCTAAGGTCACAAAGTGATTTTGAAATGGAAGAGCTTTCCTTTCTTAAGTCACTTCTGTGTCCATTTGAATTTATGCACGTGAATAAAGTGGAGGTCCTTGAGTCAAAAAGCATTGAGGAAGAGACCAGCTTTGGCCACACACTGGCTGTATGACTGAGGGGCAGATCACTTAATCTCAAGATGACTTAGGGAACTCTTTGGAGTCTTTTTAAGTTATACATGAGGTGCTGACCTGAAATGGTAATCTAGGAGTTTCCTACACTGATAAAATCACAAACATGGGGAGAAATATCCCCCTCCCACTCTTTTTTAGTGGTAAAAAAGCATCCAATCTGGCAAATGTACTTTGGACATTCATTTCTAAAAAACCAAAAGCCTCATGACAGCTGTACTGGATCCACAAATGTTAAAAATAGTTCTTCTAAGACTGTAACTGTTGCTGTATAAAATGTTAATGACTAAACACAGGCATTTTTTCCTTGGAAAGTAGTGTAATTGTATTTTATTATAACCAGGTCTGTAGGAATAATTAATTATTTTACCATCAGTCTAATTCTCTGAACTCTTTGTACTCCACTGCTAGGAGTCAATAATGTCTCAGAAACCTTGATTCCTTTTCCCTTCCTATTAGATTTCCCACAATAGCTATTCCAAACCTTTTCCATTCTCTTCAAGCTCACAACCACTCAAGCTCATAAAATGACCTCAACTCCTACTTTTTTCAAATTGAGGACATATGAGAGCAGTTTTCTTAACTTCCTACCTTTCCACATGAAATTCTTTGTTTATTCACCCACTTTCTTCCTTGCTGTCTTGGAAAAAGAATTATCCTCCAAAGCTAACTTTTCACCTCATTTCCTTCATCTTCTTCTGGGATCTTGTCCCATTAATTATTCTCTTTTTCTCTTTAATATTCAATGTCTCTTGCACTAGCTCACAAAGCCACAGAATTTAAGAATCGGGGATTGGAGGAATGGTTTTCCAATGGTCATTCAATCCAACCCATGACAGAAAAAGAACATCCAATATAATATACCTTAAAAATTACCATCCAGCCACTTCCTGAAGATCTTGAAGAAGGGTGAACCCATTACTTCCCAAGACAGACAAACACAACTTTGAATAGCTCTAAATGTTAGGCTATTGTTTTTTCTTACAAGTCTAAATTTGCTTCTTTGTAATTTTTGACCCATTGCTCCCATTTTTATCATTTGGAACTAGAAGGAGTAAGTCTACATCCTCTTCCCTCTTACGACCCACCCAAAGCTTGAAAAACAGTTATCTAGTTCCCTCGCGTCTCTTTTTTTATTCTAATTTATTCATTCTAATTTAGACACCTCATCATCCAGGTTAACCCTTTTGAATATTGTCCAAATTATTAAGGTCTTTCCCTAAACTGTGGTGTCCTTCCTCAAATGCAATGCCCAGAACTAATCCTACTATGAGAGGTATGTTGTAACCAGGGCATTGGAGAGCAGGATAATGACCTTATTAAAGGAATTAATGCCTGCCAATGCAACTCAAGATGGCATGAGTTGTTTAGGTTGCCATATCACATTGTTAACTTTGAATTTGAAACTCACTGACATATCCGGGTCTTTGTCAGACAAACTGCTATCTAACCATGCCTCCCAGTTTTGGACTCGTGGACTTGATTTTCTGAAACAAAGTGTAAGACTATACATTTATTACTCGCTTATTGAGTATGGCAAACATGATGTCTTAAAGACACTTCAAACTATACATATTCCAAAGAAAATGCATCTGTCCCTCAAACCCACCCCCTTCCAAACTTCCACATTTACATGGAAGGCAAAGCCATTCTTCTAGGTTCCTAGGTTTATAACATTATCCCTAACTACTTATTTTCCCTCACCTTACATATCCAAGCAGTTGCCAAAACCTTAACATTTCTATGTACATGACATTTCTTGAATTCAGCCCCTTCCTTTAATTCATACAGTCACCACTTTATGCTCTCATCATCACGTTTAGATTATAGTAACTTCCCCCAATTGCTCTCCTTGCCTCAAATTTCTCCATTTCGTCTTCTGTAGGGCTACCAAAGTCACTTTCCATAAGTGGGAATATGACCATGTAATTCCCTTAGTTTTCAAATTCCAGTGACTTCCTCTTTCTTCTCATATAAAATAAAAACTCTTCTGTTCAGCTATGAAAATGCTCACCAACTTGGCCCCAATCTAGCTTTCATCCTCATTGTACATTATGGCCCATAACACACTCAGCCAAAATTGGTTTTTCCTTGTTCCTCATGCATAGCATTTCATGGAGCATCTCCATGACTTTACACTAGTTTTCCCTCATTCCTAGAATGCATTCCCTTATCACCTCCACTACATAGGGTTTATAAATTTCTGCCAGATACTTCTCAATTGCCACCTTCCACATCCTGATCCCTTTAATAGCATGTTCTCCCTCCTAAACTTTCTTGTATTTATTTCTATTTATTCTCTGTATATTTATACGGCATGTAATTATTTCCATTCTTATTGTCTTCCCTATTAGATTGACTATAGATTGTGTCCTGTATAATTGTATCCGCAGTGACTGGCACATAAAATGTGCATAGTCAATTCTTATTAATTAATTGAATTTCTCTTATTTCCCTGGGTATAAATTCTTCAAATCCTCAGTTTATCTAGTTCACATATTCCCATTTGCCCCAAATAAGCAAAGCATGAGAAGTTCCATCAAATACTTTGCTAATATCTATTTCAACTCTATCTATAGCATCCCATTAATCTACTAGTTTAGTATATGTCCAAAAAAGTACATAATCAGCATGACCTTTTCTTTCTGATGCAATGCAAGCTCTTCTTGATTACCATTTCCTTTTTCTAAATGCATTCTGCATTTTAGACATTCAGCTCTTTAATAAAAGATTCAATATTTCCCCAAGAATTAAAGTTGAATTCCATCCCATTTCTTTCTTTGAAAATCAATAAATTTTCTTAGTGTGAAGGGCATAGAAAGAAGTCAAAAGGATTAAACTCACAATTTTTGAGGGTACCCAATTGTGGTTATGAAAAAAGAAGGAAATCTTGAAATGGAGATAAGAACTTAAAACTTCTGATTCCTGGAGCAATGCCCATTTTTTCTTTTTAAAAAATCATTGTTAATCCAACAAACACAAAATAACAAGTATATCAATACACAAGGAGAATAAAAAGAGCATAAAAGAATCATAAACTTCTGTGATATATACTTTTAAGTGCATACAAATTCAATAAAATAGTGTCAAAATTGCCATCAGTCCCCTTCTAGAATTTTTGTTTCTTCTGTTATTTATACTTTTTTTTTTATCTTTATCACTATTCACTAATTCAGTCTTCCATTAGAAGCCACTCTAGTGACAAGGAAGTATAGTCATATAAAACAAATGACCATATGTCTAATACCTTTTCCTATATGACATATTCTAAGAAAGGTTTTTAATTTTTCTTCCATTTACGTTTGTGATTGGTTCTTGTGACAGTTAATTGGACCCAATATCCCTTGAAATTTTAAAGTTCTTTTAATATGAAATGGGTGGTGACAGTAAAAAGGAATTATCTACTTCAACAAGCATTCTGGATATTATCCATTCAAAATAAATTGAAATCAGTACAATCCAACACAGTTGCTATTGCCTGAATTTCTTGGTGGAAGATAGAAACTGTACTTAGGAGGCAGCCAGTATGACGCTGCTTTTCTTCCACTAATTGGGTGGTATTTTCCATAACCTGTTTCATTGCCATAGGCCTTTTCCTTTCACTTGAACTCCCTGTGCTAATATTCTCCCCATCATAACAAATTGAGGAATGCTGAATTCTCTTCCAGATCCTATGTTTCTTGGCAGAAATCTTCCTCTGGGTTTTCGATCTGAACTCAGTTTTGCATGTGACCTTTTAGAGCAACACTAAATTCAGCCGGATCAACTTTTGTTTGGGTTTTGAATGACAGATACAATGAAATTTACCTTTACTAAATTATGTATGGAGAATTTAAAGTAAAATCATATAATATTGACTCATTTACCAGCTTTGGAAACACTTCAAAAAGATGAGCACATAGGAATTCAAGTACACCCAATTTGTCTGTTAATGGATTCTTTGGCTTTTTGAGTATAGCAATTTTAACTGCTAGAATATTTCTTTATTAGTTTATCAGAAGAAAAATGATAGTTGATGAAATTTCAGTTATCATGTGGCAATAAATACCAAGTGGATGTGGTGATTGCACAGAAGCTTCTTTGTTGGCTAAGTTTACAGTGGCTATGGTAGTTGAGGAGTTTCTCGGGTAGCAACCTAGTGTGTTTCTTGATGGTCCATTAAAAAAAATCACACAAAAATTATAATATTCAATTTTCTCAAATTGGAAATGTGCCAAGAAAGTTGAAATTCTTCAAAAGGGCTCCTTAGACTTATATTATGATATAGGCCCATGGTATTAAATTCATTTTTAAAAAGTTTCCCCCAGGATAGAAACAACATGTTAATGACTGCACTTGTAAAACATTTCTTATACTTTTAAATTTTGTTTATTCAATTGACATATTTAATAACTAAACTACACTCTTTTTATGTCAATTTTACCTACCAAAATTTCAATTTTTAACTGTAACTTTTTATGTCAATTTTCTGGGTAGAATGTTTCCAAGTTCCTGTTAACAACAAAAAATGATGCATATTACCATTGAAAGACTTTAGATTTTTAAAAACATAAGGACACTGTTTGAACCATTTGAAGGAGCAAACAGAAGCTTAAGTCTGGGATGGATTCCAGGCTATTTGTCTTGTCTGCATTATAACTTTCAAAAGGCAATAGAATTCATCCTATAATAATTTTTGTACATTCAGACAATGTGACTCAGATCTCCATTAAGACCTGTTTCAAAAATATGTCTTTGTTTTAGATTCAGAAAGGAAATGTCTCTTGGTTGGACTGCATAAAGCAACCTCATGGATACTTTTGTACATTTTATTCCTATTATATATTTAACTTGGATTCAAATGGTGTTTCCTTCTATCATCATAAAGCTTTAACTCATTTAATCTTCTTAACAACCCAGGAGGTTGGTGGTATCAACATCCCGACTTTACTGTTGAAGAAACTGAGACAACTAAAAGTAGTAGATTTGCTCAGGGTCATGGAGCTTAGGATTTGACCTCAGGGCTTTCATATTCCCGGCCCAGCGCTTTATCCACTGTCCCACTCAGCTACCTCGGATTGAATGACTAGACCCTAAGAGTAGTCATTAATGGATAATAAGAACAGTAAATATTTATATAGCACACACTAGTGCTAGAGCTCGTGCTAAGCAGTTTACAAGTAATAACTTATCTGATCATCACAACAACCTTTTGATATATATGTTATTATCTACATCTTATGAGTAAAGAAACTAAAGCTAACAGATCCATGGTCACATAGCTAGTAAGTGTCTGAGTCAGGACTTGAATTCAGGTCTTCTGCATTCCAGGCCGAGCACTTTATCCACTGTACCACTTCGTTGCCTCAAATTGAATGACCGGATCCAAAGACACAGTGGTGTACTGGGAAATATTGAACAATAGGCTCCCTGGAAGGAAAATGTACTCATGATATGTTTTAAGTTTAATTTGCATAATAAATATTCTCCCCATTACTTTCTTAAACTAGACAATTAGCTAAACAAAAAATTAAGCCCTGATTAGTAGTATTTGCCAATATTCAGGAATAAATGCCCAAGCTTAAAATTTAACAACCAGCTCTTAAGAAAAAGTTCAAACTGGCTTAAGCATGAATGTGTGACTCTGGGCAAGTCATCCTATCTTTCACTGCTATAGGCAATTGTCTTAGATTGTAACTTGCAGAGAAGTTGTCAATACACTTTAGTAAAAAGGAATTTTCTCAAATGGGAATTCTATATATGACAGAGATTTTTCCAAAGATCCATTGTTAGGTATTATGGCCAATCATTACCATTTGTAATCCAGAATACAGAATACATTGTAAATCCAGAGACACAGAAAAAATGGTTAATATATGCTCAGCGTGTAGATTCATTGTACACAAAAAACCAGCGAGCCCTGAATACCAGTTTCGGCAAGCATAGGTAGACTTTAGTTACATGGGCAGAACGGGCACAAGGGAACTTTATAGAAAGCAGAAGGGGAAGGAAATGACTGACACATCAAAGGACAGATGGCAGGAGAGGAAGATCTATATCAGGTAAAAAAGGATACTAGTCAGTCAACACTGGAGATATAACTGGAATTTTCAAACTAACCATTAACACTGAGCTAAAGTTGGCATCTCTGATGTATTTTGCAGGCTCTTGCTAATTACATGATCTGCTCAACTTAAATAGCGGTAAGAATGTTAAGCCAGAAATTCTCTTATCATACCTATAACAATATAATTATAGGCCCAGTCTATGTCCCTCCATCCATACCTGTAGTAAAATGAAGATATGCTTTTAAACCTATTAATTAAACTTTCTCTAGATTGAATGTCCATATTCTTCATTCTAGTCCTTTTCGGATCAGCATCCCAGACTGAAATTCTTAGTTCCCTTTGACACTTTTACTTAGGAAGATAAAGTGTTAACTGTAAGAAGTGGTTTTTTGTCTATAAAAAGTAAACTTCAGGAATTTCTCTATATGTGGCTTTGGATGAAAACTTCTCTGAAATGTACATACATGCACACACAAACACTCACACAGACTCATAGAGACAATTTCTAATGTCACCTTTCAATAAACTGTCTTAATGGACATACTGGTTCTGCTTGGAAGAAGGTGGAACTGTTATCACATGACCACAGATTTACAGTTCAAAGACTCTTTATAGGCCAACTAATTCAGATTCTTTATTGTACAAATGAGTAGCCTGAGGCCGGAAAGGCCAAAAAATTTGATCAAGGTCCCACATATAGTAAGATATAGCACCAAAATTTGTATCTAGGTCCTCTGACTCCTTCTCTTTCTCTGATACCACAATGCCTCTTTGATCTTTGGCAAAGGAGATGCCATAAGGTCTATAACATAAGGAATGTGGTATCACCATAGCTTTTTCCCCTCAAATTAATCAGTCCATTTAGAAAGATAAAATTATTTTTTTTTGCTTTGGTCTAAGACAGGGATGGGTAACCTGCAGTCTTGAGGCCACATGTGGTCCTCTAGGTCCTTGAGTGCAGCTCTTTGACCCAACTTCACAGAAAAAATTTCCTTAATAAAAGGATTCATTTTGTAAAACTCAGTCAAAAGGCTGCACCCAAGAATCATGAAGGTCACACTTTGCCTCGAGGCCAAAGACTCTAAGAGGATGAAGAAGTCAGCAACAAAATTAAAACTATACTAAAAAATCTGACAGTACATTTCCCAAGTCATACAGAAAATTTTACCCAACCGTTGGCTCAATTCAATTTAAAGTTTTTCCCTTGTTTTATGTGGGAATGTTTTTAACATCCTAGAATAAAATGGAAATGTTAAAAACCCATGAATTACGTTGAAGTCCCAAATACAGAACTTTTGTAAGATCCAAGGAGAGAACTTCAATAGTCAGTTTGTACAGCCAAGGTGGTTTGGATCTGATCCACATTGCTTCATTTAGAAATGAGGTTCATCTTTTGCAGTACATGGAGATGACCTTCAAAATAATAAAAAGGTAAAAGAGAACAATATGTGACCGGCTTGGGATGATGAGTAATATGTATTCAGAGAGTCAATAAAATATCCAGGTTATTCAGGATGGCTTAGGAGAGAAGAGAATCTTAAATGAGCACCCCTTGCATCTTCTCATAGGTGACCCCTCCCCCTGCCAAACATTGTGTTCACAGTTGTCAGTCACCCTATTCCTCAAAGAGGCCAGCTGGATAAAGCAATAAAAAACAGCACTGGTAATATGAGTTTGCATCAAAAGCCTTTAAGGAATTCTAACACTACACTATAATCTGGGCCAAGGAAGTGAAGGAAAAAAAAATAAAAAGAGTTCCCACAAAGATGCATATGCATGTGTGTATAATGTGAATGCATGTATGCATATATATGCAATTTCATGCTATACACACATGCATATGCATATATTTCACAGCTATGTGAAATGAACATGTGAAATTAAATGAACACACAAATGAACTCTCCACAACAGTTTAAAATATCAGGCCTAATCACATGCTTAAGTTTTTCCTCCATTGTGACATTGGGTAGTAGGAAAGGTAATACTTAAAGAGAACAGTTACACTATATTTATCTAAAATTACATCTTTATATTTTAAATGATTCTATAAAACACAACCCCTGAGTTCTAAGCAGCCACACCTCGTATCCCAGTTCCAGATAATACAATTAAAATTAATTGTACCACATCCTTTGTTATGGCATGCAAAAGTGCCTCATTTAAGAAGTATTTGACAACACCAATTTCATAGAGTCATAACTGTATTCAGACAGATATAAAGATTCAGGTCCAAGATTTGTTATTTTTTTCACTTTCTTTTTTAAATGAAAGCTAAATGAAGGCTGGAAGATTTGTCTTGCTTTTAATTGCTACATTCACCAAAATGAATTAAATCTTCAGGGCACATTGGTCTTCCAAGGATGTGTTTGATGCTGAAATTATCTCTTTAAAGACAATGTTGTACTAACAATAGAGATAATTGAGGCATTTAAAGAGGTGGGGCTCTCTGGAGCAGTATCGTCTGTTTTGTTCATGGATGATGTTACTGGAGAAAATTGGGTTGTGGTGGGGAGGGTGAGGAAGGTGAGATCTGCGCTCTCTGTGGAATGAATATTTATTGTATTGGTGTACTCTTTTATGTATTATGCATTCTCCTTAGATTTGATAATTAATACCTTTAATGCAAAAATATTCAATATAAAACTCTCTTAAATGATTTCAAATGAGGTCTTTCCACACACTATTGAATGTTTAAATGAGATTGACCTCCAAGCTGATCAGATTCTCGATTAGTGACTGACTTTTCAATCCACCAAAGAACAATTCATCTTTAGCGCCAAGTTAAGTGTCTATGTGTACAATGTTATTTGTAGCTCGAATGTCTATAATACTTTGATGGTGACAAAGTGCTAAAATCTCGTGAGCTAGGCAGCAGAAAAGTTAACCCCATTTTATGGATGAAAAAATGCAGTTTCAGAGAAGTTACATGATTTACCAATAATCACATGACTTATAAGTGAAAGATCTAGGAATTAGCCTGAAGGTTTCAGACCTTAAATTCAGTGTTTCTTCCACTATATGTCAGGTAGTATCCCTATCTTAATTGAGGTACTGTCCATGTAATAGTTAAGGATAGAAATGGAGCTGTGATTTCATTATTGTTGTGAAGACTTGGGTGACAAAACTCTCTGTTCTAAGACAGAAAACACCTTTGCTCTACTCTAGGATTTTAGAGCTGTCCAGATACAGTTTTGGGAGGTTATACAATTTGCCCAAGATTGCACAACTAGTCAGTGTCAGAAGTGAGACTGGAACCCATGACTTCGTGCTTTGAGGGGAGTTCTTTATCCACTATTTCAAACTATCTCTAATTGACATGTCATATTAACTCATGATATGAAGTGGATTTATAAAATGGCCCCTCATTTATATGAAATGTCCCCAGTTAGACAGCACAACTGTCTAACAATGGGCTGGAATTTGAGCTCCCAATCTTTCCCAGGGAAAGATCCCTCCATCCTTTCTGGCTCCCATTGCACCATCATGCCACAAACAATGGGGCACCTGGAATAATAGGACAGATTTGACCACAGATGTTTGTAACAAATCATATTAAATCTGGCATGTGCATTTTTGGCAGAATAGGTTTAAGAAAAATACAAATAGAATCAAGGCTGGGCAGTGTAGGGTCTACCCTTTCCTCTGACTTGTTTCTTTCAGGACAGAGCCCAAGATATATCACAAGCATCTCCTATCTTGTCCATTTCAATAAAGGTATCTCTCATGGACTTCAGAAAGGGAATCAGAGATGCTGAAGGCTTAAGGACTTCTGCCCTGGGATAAAAAAGAGTCCCCTTTTCTTTTTATTCACTTCTCACCTTCAGGCTGCCTTCACATTAGTTTCTTCTCTTCCCAAATTGTGAACTACAAATCCCAGGGAATACTGCAGCCTGACTAACTCCTTGCCAGGGGTTGTTACACATGACATGTAAAAATCAATGTTGATCTTTACCTCAAAGAGATTGTGGTCTAAAAAATAAACATGCAGAGAAGCCAGCAGGTATCCCACAAATATCTTTAAATGGTATCCTGCTAAGTGCCTGGAATAAAATGAACAATGACAGCTTCCATCTTCAAAGAGCTTAAATCTACTGGGAAGATAAAATACTTATACACAAATATGTACAACAGAAGGTAGAATGTAAATATGACAAAAGGAAAGATTCAGACAAAAAGAAATTTTGAGAAAAATTGGGAGAAGGGAGAAGAGGGGGAGCAAGAGAACATTTTAAGCTAAGGGAGAGGAGAGGATGAGGAAAAGTTTCTGGGAGAAGGTAGTGCTTAAACTGAATCTTAAAAAAAAGTGAAGGATGATAGAAAGTAGAAGTGAGGAAGGGACATGCTATAGATACATATACAGATATGTATATACATACAGGGATATGGGGTAGGGCAGTTCATCATGGTGGGAACCAAGGGGTGGGACTTTGGAAAGGCTGATAGTTCTAGTTGTCTGGAAAATGAAAAGTTGTACTTACCAAGTGTGTGAAGAGGAATAATGTGAAATAAAGCTAGAAAGGTAAATTGTACCCTAATTGTTGGTGGTTTTACTAGGCAGGCTAAAAAAATTGAACTTAATCCAGGAGGCATTAGAGAACCATCGATAGATTTTGAGTAGGAAACAATTTGAGCACACTTGAATCTTTAGAGGATAAATTTGTCAGCTATATGAAGTTATAAAGGATGGGTTTGAGGTGAGATAGACTGGAAACAGGTCTATTTTTAGATCTTGGGGTGTGTGTGCGTATGTTTGTGTGTGTGTGTGTGTGTGTGTGTGTGTGAGAGAGAGAGAGAGAGAGAGAGAAAGGGGGGGAGGAAAGAAGGAAGGGGAGGTGCATGGAGAAACAAAGCAGCATTGTTAAAAACAGATTCTTTTGGAATGTGGTGGACAGAGCACTGATTCATGAGTCAGAAGATCTGTATCCTGAATTTGACACTCATTACCTGTGTGACACTGGGCAAGCCACTTATTCTCACTAACCCTCAACTTCTTTGTCTGTAAAACAAGGGGATAAGACTCCACGGTCTCTTATAGTTCCAGATCAGTGATTACAAAACTCAATTTGGTCAGCCCTTATCATTGGTATTATTTAGATTCTTCGATGCCAGAGGTGAGAAGGAAACTTCCCAATATAATCAATGAATTGTTGAGTCGTTTCAGTCATTTCTGGCTCTTTGTGACACCATTTGGGGTTTTCTTTGCAAGCATACTGGAGGGGCTTTCCATTTTCTTCTCCAAATCATCTTACAGATGAGGAAGCTGAGGCAAACAGGGTTAAATGACTTGCCTAGAGTCACACAGCTGGTAAGTGGTCTGACACCAGATGCAGCCCTCCACTCATTGTGCCAGTTGTCTAATTAACAAATACTGTTCAGACTTATTAGACAGAGACTGTGGAGCACTGGGGTTAACTGGCACACCAGTAGTGAAGGGAAACGGTTTGTGTCTCTTCTCTACCACTTGATGACTAATCTTGGACATGGGGTTTGATGTTTTAGAGTCAGCTTCTTCATTTGTAAAATGTGATTAAGATTTATACTAAGATTTATATTACCTATCTTGCAAAATTGAAGTGGGGGAAGTACTATGTAATTGTGAGCTGTGGTTATTACATGAAAACATCTCCCAAAGTGTACATATTTTTACTCTGAGGGCTATTCCTTTTCCTGACAGCTGTATGGACAAGATTGTTTTTTTCACTCTCTTTGGGGCTGGTATCTGGGCAAGTTAAGACATTCCATTTAATGGTTCTCAAAAATCTTATAGAAAGCACTTGCCTTTCTCACATGCATGGGCATTTTCAAGGTTAACTTTAGGCATGTTTGTACATGATTTTCTTTCTGGACATGAAATAGTCATTATGTTCTTTCATCTTCTGTCATTTTATTATTTCTAAAGAAAAAAAAACAACTTTTTTTTTTAATCCTCTGAAATGAAGTCAATGAAGAAGCCATCATTTATTGACCAGAAATGGGTAAATGAGTCTAAAACCCATTTAGGGTTTTTGGTCTGAGGATCACGGCATTTTTGTACTAACGGTCATTGTACCAGAGAACGTATATATATATATATATATATATATATATATATATATATATATATATATATATATATATGTGTGTGTGTGTGTGTGTGTATGTATGTATATGTATGTGTATATATATATATATATATATATATATATATATATATATATATATATACATGTACATACATTCATGCCAAGT
The DNA here is from genome assembly GCA_023548195.1 of Bettongia penicillata ogilbyi. Taxonomy (NCBI): domain Eukaryota; kingdom Metazoa; phylum Chordata; class Mammalia; order Diprotodontia; family Potoroidae; genus Bettongia; species Bettongia penicillata. Next base: position 5,711,399 of record JAJHZJ010000049.1, on the reverse strand, counting down.
GTATGGGCAGACGAGAACAATTTTCTCCAATGGCCATGAAGGCAACTGAAGCAGATTCTGTGGAGAACTTAGAGCTTGGTCAGACATAGAAGATACTAAGGTCATTGACAGTATTTGGGCTATCACCAGTCAACTTGACTTTTTTTCTTGCCATTGAACTTTGATAACTCTGGAAGAGAGAGTAAGGCTGGTGACTGTGCAACTCTGCCTCACTTAAATCCAACTCATAGGCAAGTCAAGACAAAACCTGTGATGTCATTGGTTCTCTTTGAAAAAGAATAAATAGCAATAGTATAGATGTGAACAAGTATGTATATATACATATGTGTATACATGAGTTACACGTATATATGTCAATGTGCTTATGTGAAAATATGCATGCATGTATATACATATATATGTGTGTACACATATATCTATATAAATATATGTATGTATAGAAATATAATATATGTGTGTGTGTGGATATAAATTTTAACCTCACAACAACCGTGTGAGGAAGGTGCTAATATTCTCACATTCTATATGAGAAAAATGGTACCAAGAGAGGTTAAATGACATGCCTCTGGTCACACAGTAAATGTTTGAGGCAGGATTTGAGTTTAGGATTTCTCAAGTTCAAGGCCAGCACTCTATTGACTATATTATCTAACTATGCTTCCTTTTCCCTTTTGCTGTCTGGTTATGAACTACCGTCACAACCACCCATGGAGCAAGCTGCTGCAGGATTATTTCTGTTCACAACTGGTCTTCTAGACTAGACTAGCTCTCCACTGGAGTCTTAACAGTTTTTGTGCTGATACCAGTTCCAAAATACATACCTATTAGAACAAAATGGCAAATGATGGAATTCATTGATTTGCTGCTCAATGATGCAGAACACGATCCACCTATTACCACTGCTAGGAGTTGACATTTCTATAATCCTTTACAATGTGCAAACTTCTTTCATTATTTCATTTGAGGTTCACAGCATTTCTGTTAACCTGGTACTCTATTATCCCTATTTTATAGAAAAGAAGACCGAGTTTCAAAGAGGATAAGTACTTTGCCCACTGTTCATGCTGTGAAGTGCCTGAGGTAGGATTCAAATTCCATTTTTACTGACCTCAAATGAAGTACTCATCTATAATATTATGCTTGCTCTCTGATCCTTGAAGAGGAGAATATCAGCAAATGGTAAGTGGTGGTCAAAGTAGATGAGTGTCAGAAAATCAGAGAACAGTTAGTGGATATAGAAATGTTCATGACACTGAAACAAATAATGATAATGAGAGATGGCATGGCATAATGGATAAAGAGTTAGCCTGGGAATGTGGAATACAGGGGTTCATGTTGCACCTATGACATAAATTGGCTGTGTGCCTGGGCAAGTCACTTAACATTTCAGTACCCCAGGCAACTATCTAAAACTACAAGTTTCAGAGAAAGTGATTAACTGCATTGGGAAATTCCTCACTGAGAGCTCCCTATACCTATGAAATCATGTCTGGAGTTAAAAAAAAAAAAAAGAATTGTGGGGGAAAAGCATTTATAAAGCTTTAGAAAGATTATAAAGTGTTTCCCCCATAACTCAAGGATTATCTTTGTTTTTCATATGAAGAAACACTTAGGGACAGAAAGGATTTATTCCAGGTCTAACAGCTAGTAAATGGCAAAGTAGAGACATGAACCCATAATGTTAAACTCAGTCCCTTGGATGGAAAGACGTACAGTAAGTATGCATGGGTAATTTGATCTAACAAGCTACCTTGCTCTCTATGGAACCTTTTCTATGCCCACCTCTAGTATAGAAGCTAGGAGATTTAGTTTGGAGATGGGAGTATTCAGGCTCCCATTGTCTAGAAGATAGATTATATGCAAGAGGGGAAATCTCTGACTTCACTGATGATGATGATGATAATGAAGATAGGTAACATTTATATAGTACCTACTATATGTAAGGCATTATGCTAAGCATTTTACATACATCATCTCATCTGACTCACAATAACAATGCTGGGAGGTAGGTGGTGTTAGTTTCCCCATTTTAAAGTTGAGGAAGCTGAGACAAATGGAAGTTAAGTGATTGACCCATTTTCACCTAGTTAGTAAACTTATGAATATATTGGAGGATGAAAAGAGGGCGGAAGATGTATTACTCTTGTTCTAAGTTGGAATTCTGAGTATACTTTCAGAGTGGTTGGGTTTTATACTATGGATAATGGTTCTGTAGTTCAGATACATCACAGGTTAAGTAGACTCCTGTGGGCTGGTTTTTTGTGTAAAATATTATTTCATGGGGAAATCCTTTCAAGTTCTAAGCAACCAATTTATGTTAGTTTTAAAATGCGGTAGGAGTTCCCTATATGTGTTAAGTTTTTTGGTATTTTATTAAAAGACAGACCTCCCATTGCAGATTCTATGCCAGTATAACATTAATGCAATGACTCAGGGATAATGCAATAAAACACATTCAGCTAATGCATTAAAAAAAAATGATCGGTAGCAGTTGGTTCTCCTTCTGCACGGAAATACCAAAAGCATAATAATCGAGTCTATCATTTCATTTATAGAAGAATTAGGGGCATGGGCATCCTGGAAATACAAGACTAACAAAATATAATTAGCATAATTGTTAAATGTTTATATTCTTATGCTCTAATAATCCAGTGGGAAATGAACTAAGCAATAAATTATTATTATGTACTGGAAAATTCCATCTTGCTAATGCAGATAAAATAAATTCTGGCAGTGAGAAATCTCTGCAAGTGAGTCTGGCCACAATTTAGGTTTAGATTTGAGGAAAGAAATCCTAAAAAAAAATACTTCCATACATAAAGATACAAAGGGTTATATTTTGTAATAGTAGCTTGCCTGTATATTTTACAGTTATTTGATCTCTACTGTGATATGCACAGTATAATATAAACATTAGGAAATAAGATAGCTGCTCCATTGCCTTTGCCTCTAGGAGAAAACTACCCCAATTTTCATAATCAAGAAAATGGAAAGCCAAAAAGTCAAATAAATTTCAATGTTGAACAGCTTCTACTTCATTCTACTCTTCCTAAACTTTTGACTATTTACTGGAGCTTTTGATATTCTTGAATGACCCCATTTTAGACTGATACGAGCAATGAAAGAAGATAAGAAAGAATTCTTTTCATAAATTTGCTACAGGGGAAAAAGAAAGGATGCAAAAACTCTGAAATTATCATTAAGACGAAAAGAGAGTCTGTTCTCCCATGAAAAATATTGGTTTTCCATAAACTTCATGTATTGAATCAGGCAAGCTAATTTTGGACATAAATTTTCAATAAGAAAAACATAGCTTTCTGATATTTACATAGTAACTGAACTTTTTAGTAAAAAAGTATGAAATTGAAAAAGTAGGTTTTCCTCTTCCTCAATGTACTTGGAGAAAAGCCCACAACCACGTTTCATGTTAAAAGATATCTGTCCAAATAATCTCCATGTAGTTTTTTTAATGGATTCATTAGTTCCTTGTTATTTCTTGTTTCTTGGATTTACTGTTGAAATTTGGAGCAGATTTTTATTGCAGGTATTATGAGGAGGGGAATTACTATGGCATACATTTAATTAACTTATTAATCGATTAATAATTCAGCAATAGTATCAGATACGTACAAGACTAGGTTCGTTGAGGGGTATCCAGGTCAATTAAACATACTCATTTTGATTCATGTGAGAATGAATGAAATACTTGGAAAGTATTTTAAAGTGACTTTGAAGTCCTGGATAGGGACTTGCTGGAAGGACTTAGGAACAGAGGTAATATTGTCAGATCTTCATGTAATTGAAGACTGTCATTTTGGCAGATAAATGAGGATGTGGAAAATGAACAACTGGCTATGCAGAGAAGGATTTGACACTCCACCAAGGATTAAGATATTAGACTGTTTGACTTCTGCCTAGGAATATGTTCTATTTCCCAAGCTCTAGGAAGAATTTGTTCTGAGACTTGTAAATCTGATCAAGAGAACTACATAGTATAAAAATAAGTATTAAATAGTCAGATAAAATTGTCAAACTAGATTCTATGGAGAACATCAGGTATGAAAGTTAAGGGAAGACAAGTAGAAAAACCTCCATTAGTTCTGTCTCTTACACACGATGAGAAGATTAGAAACATTACTTTGATCCTGAGATGGTTTTGTACAAATCAATGTGCAAAGAGATAAAATTGTAGAAGACTCAATTATGTATAAGGGAAAAACAATAGGAAACATTTTTGTTGCTTCTATGTACAGTGGACAAAAAATAATATGTGCCCAAATATATAGATACAATTGTAAAGAGAGACATAAAAAGACAGGGACAGAGAGAAACATTGAGAACTTGTCAATATTTCTCCATTACTATGCAGAGAGAAAATGTTATATGTACTCCACTGATATCAAATAACCTTGGATTATTAATTGCTCTTTTTGATTAGATTTTCCTTTGCAGTTATGTGACTCATTGCACATTAATAGATTTCCATTCAGGTTTATTAATCAAGTTTTGTGTACATTTGGTTAGTAGCAATCACTTCCCAGAGCTTAAATACTTTTGGGTGGGCTAACAGAAAATTGAGTTTCTGAGTCAGTAGACATAAAATGCAATGCTCTTCATGTCTTCAAGGAGCAGATTCTATAGCCAAGACTGTAATCATTCAGTGGCATTTCAGGACTTTGCTCTATTTGGGGATGACTAGGCTCCAGGTGGGAGCTGTCATTATTGCCCTCCCAGTTTCTAATGAACTGCTGAGGAAGACATTAAGTAACTTTTGGAGCTAAGCATCCTTCTTATGTTCTCCGTTGTTGCTGAGGACATTCTTCTCATATTTGCAGTGGAGAGGAAAGGGAAGAGGAAGATGAAGCCAAGTGCTTTTACATCCCCAGTTTGGGAGATATAACAATCAACATTACTCAAGTCATCATAGTAGAAGAGTTCATTAGAAACATCAGTGATAATATTTCTCATATCAGCTCCCTCCCCTTCTACTCCCATTGCTATCACTAATTTTAGTTTTATTTACTTTTTTTAAATTTTTTCTAATTCTATTTAACTTTGAACTTTCATTTTCACAAAATTTTGGGTTCCAAATTTTCTCCCCATTTCTCCCCTCACTCCACCCCAAAACGCTGAACATTCTAATTGCCCCTATCACCAATCTGCCTACTCTTCTAACATTCCTCCCTTCCCTTGTCCCCAACTTCTCTTTTGTCCTGTAGGGCCAGATAACTTTCTGTACCCCATTACCTATATTTCTTATTTCCTAGTGGTAAGAACAATACTTGACTGTTATTCCTACAACTTTGACTTTCAACTTCTCTTCATCCCTCCCTCCCCACCCATTCCCTTTGGGAAGCAAGCAATCAATATAGACCATATCTGTGTGGTTCTGCAAATGACTTCCATGATAGTTGTATTGTGTAAGACTATATTTCCCTCCACCCTATCCTGCCCCCCATTGCTTCTGTTCTCTCTTTGGATCCTGTCCCTCCCCAAGAGTATTGACTCATATTGCTCCCTCTTCCCACTGCCCTCCCTTCCATCATCCCCCCCACCCTGCTTATTCCCTTCTCCCCCACTTTCTTATATTGTAAGATAGGCTTTCATACCAAAATGAGTGTCCATTTTATTCCTTCCTTTAGTTGAATGTGATGAGAGTAAGCTTCATGCTTTCTCTCACCTCCCTTCTTTTTCCCTCCACTGAAAAGTCTTTTGCTTGTCTCCTTTATGAGAGATAATTTGCCCCATTCAATTTCTCCCTTTCTCCTCCCAATATATTTCTCTCCCACCGCTTAATTTCATTTTTTAAAGATATGATCCCATCCTATTCAATTCACTCTGTGCTCTCTGTCTCTCTGTGTGTGTGTGTGTGTGTGTGTGTAACCCACCAAATACCCAGATACTGAAAAGTTTCAAGAGTTACAAATATTGTCTTTCCAAATAGGAATGTAAACAGTTCAAATTTAGTAAGTCCCTTATGACTTCTCTTTGCTGCTTACCTTTTCATGCTTCTCTTCATTCTTGTGTTTGAAGGTCAAATTTTCTTTTCAGCTCTGCTATTTTCATCAAGAATGCTTGAAAGTCCTCTATTTCATTGAAAGACCAGTTTTTCCCCTGAAGTATTATACTCAGTTTTTCTGGGTAGGTGATTCTTGGTTTTAGTCCTAGTTCCTTTGACTTCTGGAATATCCTATTCCACACCCTTCAGTCCCTTAATGTAGAAGCTGCTAGATCTTGAGTTATCCTGATTGTATTTCCCCAATACTGGAATTGTTTCTTTCCAGCTGCTTGCAATATTTTCTCCTTGACCAGAAAACTCTGAAATTTGGCCACAATGTTCCCAGGAGTTTCTCTTTTTGGATCTCTTCCAGGTGGTGATCAGTGGATTCCTTGGATACTTATCTTGCCATCTGGTTCTAGAATATCAGGGCAGTTTTCCTTGATAATTTCATGAAAGATGGTGTCTAGGCTCCTTTTTGATCATGGCTTTCAGGTAGTCCCATAATTTTTAAATTGTCTCTCCTGGATCTATTTTCCAGGTCAGTTGTTTTTCCCATGAGATATTTCACATTCTCTTCCATTTTTTCGTTCCTTTCGTTTTGTTTGGTGATTTCTTGGTTTCTCATAAAGTCATTAGCCTCCATCTGTTTCATTCTAATTTTTAAAGAACTATTTTCTTCAGTGAGATTTTGGACCTCCTTTTCCATTTGGCTAATTCTGTTTTTGAAAGCATTCTTCTCCTCATTGGCTTTTTGAACCTCTTTTGCCAATTGAGTTAGCCTATTTTTCAAGGTGTTATTTTCTTTAACATTTTTTTGGGTGTCCTTTAGCCAGGTGTTGACCTGCTTTTCATGCTTTTCTTGCATCTCTCTCATTTCTCATCCCAGTTTTCTCTCCACCTCTCCAACTTGATTTTCAAAATCCTTTTTGAGCTCTTCCATAGCCTGAGCCCACTGAATATTTATTTTGGATATTTGGGATATGGAAGCCTTGACTTCTATGTCTTTCCCTGATGGCAAGCATTGTTCTTCCTCATCCAAAACGATGGGAGGAGATATCTGTTCGCCAAGAAAGTAACCTTCTATGGTCTTATTTTTTTTCCCCTTTTTTGGGCATTTTCCCAACCAGTTACTTGACTTTTCGGTCCTTTGTCAAGAGTAGGGTATACTCTGGGAATCTGAGAGATCTCAGTTCCTCCAAGGTGGCACAATCAAACGTCTACTGGTCTGGACGCAGAGCAGGATTTTTGTGCCCAGAATCTTAGCAGATACCTCTCCACAGCCACTTGGCCTCCAGTTCCTCCAAGCCAGCACTGAGGGCTGATTTTCAGATAAGCTGGATGGGCAGGGCCACCATTCAGTTTGAGACAAAGACCAGCTCAGCCAGGGCCTCCACCCAGGGCTGAGATAAGACTCAGCTCTTCAATGTGTCCAGGGGTTTTTATGCTCCAACAATGGAGCTTCTGTATGGGCTGCTGTGCTGGCTCTGTGGCTGCTGCCTGATGCCAGAGATATGGGAAGGCCCTTCTCCCTTCCTGGCCCCCTGATAAAACTCTGTCACTGACTTTTGGTGCCCGTGGGCCGAGGGATCTGAGAACCTGCTGCTGTGAGTAGAGATTCCGCCCCCGAGGTGTCGTCCTCCCAAGGTTGGGCTGGGCTCCATGCTCAGCTCCCATGTCCAGGGCAACTGACGTTTCCATGGGCCTTTCAGGTCACTGTGGGCTGCAAATCTCCTCCACTCTGTTGTTCTCCACTTCTGCTGCTCCAAAATTTGTTGAGAGTCCCTCTCTACAGGTATTTTACGGGCTGTGGGGAGAACCCTGTGTAGTACCCTAGTCTGCCACCTTGGCTCTGCCCCCTCTTTATTTCTTCTTACTTTAATGATTTTCATAGCTTCCAAACTTATTTGTCAGGTTCTAGTCTCTCCCTTAGTCTATCATCTGTTCTAGGCCCTAAACATGTCTGTTAATGCACAGATCCCTTTTCTGGTCACACACTTTCAACAGTGCCTCACTTGCACACCTAGAGCTTTAAGACTTTCCACAATCTGGTTCCTACATATCTCTATCTTCTTATGGTCAAATCCGGTTATTTACTATTCTCTAATCTTGTCCTGTTACCATTCCTTTATGCACTGTTTCCTTCCATAGTCTTCTCCAACTTCTTCAGTGGTTTCTGGAAAGCATTTTGTAACCACTGCAAGAAAGCAACCAAACTCTGTATACCCTTTGACCTAGTCTTACAACTATTAGCGTTATAGCCCAAAGAGATTGGAGAGAGATAAAGAGAGAGAGAGAGAGAGAGAGAGAGAGAGAGAGAGAGAGAGAGAGAGAGAGAGAGAGAGAGAGAGAGAGAGAGAGCATTATATTCATTTCTTTTCATACCCCCAAAATTTTATTGTTAAAAATTGGAAACTAAAAGGTATTCTCTTATTGGAAATGTCTAAAGGAATTGTGACACATGTGGATGTAAGGGAATCTTATTGTTTCATAAGAAATGGTGAAATGGACAATTTCAGAGAAAAATAGGGAGACCTTGAAGATCTGATGCAGGTTGAAATGAATAAAAAGAAATTGTTTAAAAAAGATGTTATGATCTTGTTTAAAAATAGTAAGTTATTTCAAAAAGATTAAAAAAAGTATTCTTTCCTTTAAGGCCTAGTGTAAGTGTTATCTCCTCCACCAAGCCTTCTTTGATCCTCTTATCTATGATTGGCATTTATTTCATGTTAGCAACTGTGGTGTATGAGAAGGAGTGTTGGATGATGAGTTAGAAGACCTGAGTTTGATGCTGAATTTGCCACTTTCCTTGAACAAGCAAACAATGTCTCTTTTCTGGTTTTATAATGGGAGTGTTAAAATAGGAGATTTTTCATATTCCTTCCAGTTCTATCATTCTATGACCCTTTACTAATGATAGAGCAATTTATAACATAATTATTTTTATATTTGTCATATCCCATCAACTGGAGCATAAGTGCCTTAGAGGGATTCCGCTTTCTTTAACTATAATACATGAATTGTAATAAAACCCTCTTCTCAGTATTGTGAAGGTAAAATTGAATTAATATTTGCAAAGATTTTGCAAAACTAAAATGCTATTTAAATACTCTATTAGCATATTTATCCTCCTCTTTGTTCTCATCCTCCTCATCGTCGAGAGAAGTCAATATATAAACTACCGAGCAGACTCTTACTTTTGAGTCTGAGATGCTTTATATTATAAATGTGGGGAATTTGGAAGGGATAAATCTTATTCAGCTCTTAGTTTCACACTTCTGTGACTTTCTTTACATATTTCTTCCAAATAACATATAACCGACTCACCATTCTGAGTTCCAAAACTCTTTTTATGAAATAGTTCTTCCTAACTAGACATGAAAAAGGGGGTATTTTAAGAAAAAAAGGGAGTTTCTTGGCCTGGGAAATATAATCTAAAAAGAAATCATTTAGGTATGAAACAAGATGTGTGAAGATAGAGTTTGCGAGTTTCTATGCCTTAGCTACACCAATGCTCTCTATCTCTGAATAGTTTTAAAAGTTGACATAGAAAAGCATAAAAACAATATATAAATTCCTCTTATTGGACTCTAAGTAAATTCATCATCTATAATCTTTCCACGTCTACTTTTGTATGAGAAATTATATACTTAAACAGCTGCAAATCTGCTATAAAATAATTACACAGACAATATCAATTGTTTTCTATGCAACATAACAAACATGTAATTTAAATAATTTGGATTTCTTCCTATATACTGAAGTCATCATGATCATTATTTGTTTACTCTCTTGTCTCTTCTATATCCCCTTAGGAGACATATTTGAGAGCCTCTAATTAGATAAAAATCCAGTGCAAATGTTGCATGTGCAAAACTCATCTGTCTCCTTACCATGCTATTAGCAGTGATGAAGTAATGCTCATTCTATAAACAAACATCTATTAAGCACTATTGTATGTCAGGCACTGTGCTAGTTGCTGGAGACTCAAAGACAAATTGGAGACAGTCCCTTCTCCCAATGAATTTACACTAGACTAACCTGAAACAACACGAACACATTTAAGTCAATTCTTTTGTTTTGTTTTTTTTTTAACTGCACTGAGACTTTAGAGACATATTGTATGCAAAATAAGGTGAGGAAAGTAGTTTTGGCTAGGAGTGATAGGGACTAACAACTGGGAGAATTGAGAAAAATATCTTTAATCAATCAACCAAAAAACATAAATTAAGTATCTATATTGCAGGTGTTATGTAAAAAGTGAATGAAACAATCTCTACTCTCAAGGATGATATATTATTTCAGTAAACCTGCTGTTGGTCTTTTATTCTTGACTCTCTGCTTATGGGTGAAATTTATACAAGATGCTCTCATTATATGGAGCTTGTTTGGCAGTCAAAAACTTTACAATACTTTACTCCAGATGAAGTTTATTTCAGGACTCACAGAAATGAACACAACAGTTGCTTTACTTATCCCCATTGTGGGAACCATGGTATTATTATATTCTAATAACTCACCTAGGAAAATATGAAATATGGAAAAAATAGATGAATTTTAACAATACCTCTTTTAAAAATATTAGAATGAAAGCTTCTTGTTGTCAGGGCCAAATTTAGGCAAAATTGCAAAAGGTTAGTATTTATTTTTTGGTGTTCCTTGCTTTCTTTTCCTTAACAGACCTTAAAAAAAATGCCAAATTATTCCTCTGTTCAAAAAGTCTCAGTGACTTTAAAATTCCCTCACTGATAATTCCTAGCTACATGACTGTGATCATTCTTAGCTATATAACCTTTTGATGAATAAACATTTATTAAGTACCTACTATGTGCCAGAAGCTGTATTAAATAATACAAAGAAGAAATAGAAAAACCATCTCCACCCTCAAGGAGCTTACAGTCTGTTTGGGAAAGAAAATCCAGAAAAGGAAGGGAAAGGGAAAAGGGGGTTAATGGGCAGAGGTTACGAGAGGCGTTTTACACCAAAGGTAGATGAAGTAAAAACTAAGCAGAGCAGCTATGGGAAGATGAAGACTGAGTTGAAATATTCTGAACCCTCTAGAAAGGAAGCCTTTGGGATCAGTTTTTCTGCTCCTCACTCAAGCCTTCCAATCAGAGATTTGAAGCAACGGAGGTTGTTGAGAAAGTGGTGAATATCATAGATAAGTTGATATTCATTGTGATTAGACTTCGTGTTGAGTTTTCCGACCCAGCCTGATGAAATCGAAATCCTCTTCCTTCCTTCCTTCCTTCTTTCCTTCCTTCCTTCCTTCCTTCCTTCCTTCCTTCCTTCCTTCCTTCCTTCCTTCCTTCCTTCCTTCCTTCCTTCCTTCCTTCCTTCCTTCCTTCCTTCCTTCCTTTCTTCCTTCCCAACAGCCTCTTCCTTAATCTTTACTCTTATTCTAGGTGCAAAATAGCTCTGAGAGAGACCTGGCTTCCTATCAAGGGGAAAGTATACCTTAAAACTCTTTTGTCTAGTTAGTGCTTTCTCCTCTCCTCCAAGCCACCGTAGGCTTCTGACCTTTTCTTCTGGCTCGGATCAACACCTGTGATCCCAGGCCACACACACCCAGTGGAGAGTACATATATAGGGCACAGAGCCTAATATCTGAGTTATTAAACACCATTCACTTACTGCTATCCCCATTGCCTTCCAGACCTCCCAGACTAAATCCATCCCATCTGCTGGGTCCTCCCTTCCCTAGCTGATCTTCCTGACCTTGGCCTGCTTAGAACTGTAATTTTCCCAGATCTTTCCTGCTTAGCTGGACTGCTGATCCTGACTTTTGATGGCCAGCCCAGTCTAGTTCCTAAAGATCTTGCGAAAAGAAAACTATTTAGACAAGATATTAACCTACAATAGTAGTGTTAAAATTTATTTTAAGAAATTAATATAGTAGCATTCTGAGTGGGAGAAAAATAAATTATGTAATGGACATATATATATATATATATATATATATATATAATATATATATATTTCCATAAAAGAAACTTAGGGAAGAAACCAAACCTGAGCTTAGTAACTACAATGATAAAGGGAAAGGTAGTACTGAGGGCACAAGAAAGTGGGCAATAAAAAGTTTAAGTCTGGAGGTCAAGGAAAGGGTTAGATTATATACATAAACATATACACGCATACATATGTTTGTGTGAGTATGTGTTTGTGTCTAATCACAGATTCAGTCTCCATCCCTGTAGTTCTAATAGAGATAAAAACTTGTAAAGGAGGAGATCTTTAATTTTATTTAACAGGCACAATAGTACATTCAATGGAGTGAATACTACTTGGTATATCATCTGTAATGTAAATCTCACAACCTTGTGGTGTTGACTGTGGGGTGGACATTGAAAGGATATTAGAATAGTCATTTCCAATTGGAATTAAACCATGGAACCTAATCTCTTTTTAGAAAGGTAGTCTCTTGATAATGTATATTATCTTAGGACATCTGCTTTTGTTGTTTGGCTTAATTAGCGTTTGTGAGTTTTGTATAATTGTTTTGCTTTGTGACAAGATACAGTTCCATGGAGATGGGATAGAGGTTGGGAAATGTCTGGGATGTGAAACTACAGAGGCCATCAATAATAAAAAAAAAAATGGGAGTACAATATTCAAAAACTTCTGAGTCACACAATTTTTAAAATGTGAAGGACATTGGTTTAGTTTAATTTCTTCTCACTGTTGAGCTAAGTGAACTTGAGTTTTCTTACAGGCTTATAATATGAACATAGAAAGGAAGAAATGGCATATTCATAATGGTGACTTAATATCTGTGACCATTTTCTATCTTCAGTTATATCATAGACCTGGCTTAAGGAATAGTTAGAATAGATGTTAACTTCACATCTCAGGATTTGACCCCAGGAGAGAAGGTGGGACTGTTGCTTGGCAGCAGTCCTCATAACAAAGTGTATCTGGCAATCTCCAGCACAGCTTTCAGTGAACTCAGCAGAAAACAATGTACAGTATATTCAAGTGTTTTCGTTTCATCCCTCAGTTCCATAGAAGACAGCAGGTGCTCTCAATAACACTTATGAATAGCACATTGACGTAGTGAGACAATGAACTAACCAACTCAAGGGAGATACAAATCATGACCTAATAATTCTCCTCATCCCAGCCAGTGAGAGAATCTTAACAATAAGAAGTCCAAAAGTCTGTATTTGATTTAATGTCTTGCAAAAAAATAAAGATAAAATAAAGTCAGCAGTTCAAACCAGGCTGATAGTTTAAAATTTTCTAACTCAAAATTATTTTTATTATCTCTTCTCACCTTGATCCATGGAGTTCAGATAGAAATGGTCTGGTGACAAGTATTCCTCTGCTATTATAATTTTATGTTTAATGTATTTCATGTTCTAGGGATTATTACTATAGCAATAATGATTGTTATTATCATTATTCTATTTCATGTGCTTTCAAAGGTATAACCATGCTTTGGAAAGAGGTGGTAAAGGTAAATTTCCAACTTATTTCAAAATTAAAAGCTTACATTTTTTAATTATGCAGCTAAAATTTGCTAAAATAGTTAGCCCCCACATTATCCATTAAACTTGCACTTTGGATGATGGCTAGTACCTAATGGGCCATGACATTTTTCTCCCTTAGCAAAATTAGATTACATGAATTTTCAAACTCATTATTTTGATTGAATTATTTGGCTACTTCAGTGAAAAATAATGTAATTCACCAGGTCAATCAGTTTGGATTTATTTTTGCTGAACTGTTTCATTATTTGGTATTGAGTAGAGAATATATAAAGCCATATTTCTGACTGCCAAGTGAGATGTAGGGTTGAGAAAATATCTGTGTCCTAAATTTCTCAAATAAATCTCAAAACTCTTTCACATGGATTATTCTGCCGTTATTTATTACATGAAGATAATTATCTTGTATATAATCCATCTGTTCCATAAATATAATTTTGTATATAATTATATTAATATAATTTAAAACCTAGACAAATAACTAGCACTGATTTACCATTTTAAAAATATCATCACTTTTTATCTTCACAATCAAATTAGGAGGTAGGTACAGACGGTTCTGTTATAATTCAACATAGGCATCCTCCAGAAGCACTAAGAATGCAAAATTGCATCATAAAAACCACAGAACTTATGGAGAAAACTGGGTTAGGAGGATAATGTGCAAAAACTTCCTGAGTCACATGTAAAAATATGGAACCTAATTTTTAAAAAAATCTTATATATTAGATGGTAAAGAAATACGAAACAATCTACAATAAATAGTGTCTCTGGCTGCAAGAACAAGTTGCACTCTCCAGGCCTCTGGCCAGGAATACACTGGGGAAGAGGGAGGAGGTAGGGTAGCCTAAGCCTTCTCTGTCCACAGCTTTTACTGCAGCAGAAGAACAGTAAATTTGACACTTTACCTTGACAGTCACTTGAAGTTTGCTTATGGATGTTTTCTCTGAAAAGAGATGCAGCTTGTGAGTTATTATGAGGACAATGTGATTTTCTTAATTCTCTTGCTGTTTCTGGGGGAAGAAATAGTGCAAAATATTAACTAGAAATTTGTATTATAAGCAAAATATTTCCTAATATATATTAATTGCATTGGAAGAAAACTGTGTTTTTGAAACACAATATAGCAAAACTGAGTATTCGCTATTCCTGTTTTAACAGACAGTGAAACTAAGAAAAAGAAAAATTAAATGACTTGTCCAGGGTCTCACTGCTAGTAAACGGATATGGCCTTATTTGAATTCCAAATTCAGCACTCTACCCTCTGAGCCATTCAGTTGCTGCTGGAAATAGACTTATAGATTGTTTTTTCAATTATATGAAGTAAGCTATTTTTGTTGGGGAGTGGGGTTGTTGTGGTGGCTAATCCAAATTCTCTGTATCATTGATACCATCTTATTTTTCACTTAGAATTTGAAAGGAGAGACAAGCAGAGGACTGCATTACAAAAATAATAATTTCTTTAAAACATGATGCGATGAGTAATATGACATGATCACAGAAATATAAGAGTGAGAAAAGAGGATGTAGGATGATGATTCATAGCAACAGCTAACACTGGACAGATTTTTAAAATCTACCCTCAGGACAAGTGAGGATACATTTCCCAACCTATTCTCCAGCGGGCCCAACTTAAAAGTAACTGTAGAAGACTGAAAATCTTAGACAGATTGCAAGCATCCATGCACAGTCCATGTATATCCACACACATGTTTGTCCTATCCAGTCACTGGTTTGACTCTAACAGCTGATAAGATCTGAAAAGAGAACAGCTGTGACGAGGGAACGTAGATCTAAGAGAAGCTGAACTGGCAAGGTATGTGGACATTTTGCTTGTCTGGAATCCATGGTCACTCTTACTGGTGTCGAACATCATAGGTCTTTGGGGGCTGAGCTCTAGACTTGAGGCAGAAGTGGTGATGGCCTGGATGGATTGATGTTAATGTCCCTAATCCTTTGGGCTCAGTAATTGGGTGCTAGCCAGGTCATCAGTTTTTGCTTAGGTCTGATAGCTCAACCCTCCTCTCCCAGGAAGACTTAGGTAATTTCACTCCCCCTTAGACAAGGCTCTGATGGTTTGTGTCCAAATATCCTTCACAATTCCCTTCTACTTAGAGAGTTCAGAGAAACAGAGTGAAACTCAGAGGTAAGAGGGAAAAGAGGGAAGGAAAGTAAACAATTTAAGAGAGAGGGAGCAGAAAAGGTAAGGGAGACAGAGAAGGAAAGGAGTGAGAGAAGTGGGGAGAATTAGAGGAAGAATGAGAAGAGAATGGGAGAAGGAAAAGGGGAGGAAAAGAAAGATAAGACTAGAGAAACGACAAAGAGAGAAAGTAGGAAAAGAGGGCAAGGAGTGGGAAACAATAAGGAACTGTATAGTGAGAGGGATGGACAGTTAGGTGGTGTAAAGGGTAGAGCACAGGCTTAGAATCAGGAAGATTGATCTTAATGAGTTCAAATCCAGCCTCAGACATTTGCTAGCTGTAGCCTGGGCAAGTCACTTCACCCTCTTCACCTCAGTTCCCTCTTCTGCAAAATGAGCTGGAGAAGGAAATGACAAAACTCTCCAATATGTTTGCTGCAAAACAAAACAAAACATTGAATCAGACACCCCTGAAACATAATAATACATGCAAATATTAGGGGAGTTAAGTGGCACAGTAGATGTAGTGTTGGACTTGGAGTTAGAAGACATCTCCCTGAGTTCAAATCTGGCACACTCTTCCTAGCTGTGTGACCCTAGGCAAGTCATGGAACCCTGTTTGCCTCAGTTTCCTCATTTGTAAAATGAGCTGGAGAAGGAAATGGCAAACCACTCCACTGTCTTTGCCAAGAAAACTCCAAATGGGGTCACAAAGAGTTAGATACAACTGAAAAATGACCAAACAATGTAGTGAGAGGGAAGAGACTACAGCCTAGTCTTGAGTAGGTTATTGGACTGTGGATAAGATGCATACCAAGGAAAAATCAAGGCTGGAAGGAGTCATGGAAACAGTGCTGGGTTGCTGCTTTGTCAACCATACTCAAACCAGGACAGCTTGAAGAAATAAGGACAAAAGACTTAAAGTTGAATTCTCATGTTAAAAATAGCAGCCAAGGAAGAGAGAAAAGAACTTAACTCAATATGAAAGATTGATGATAAAGCTGAGAGAAGACAGCTTCAGCCAGAATAGGGACTCAGTCATACAAGAGATGCTATCAAAATCTAGTAAGGAGTAAATTGATGATTAAGAAGCCAGTATGGAATAATGGAAAGAGTGCTGATTCTTGAGTCAGAGAAACTGAGGTTCAAATACTGGCTCTGATGCTTATTATGGATGAAGGAAACTATAAATTTAAAGTAATAAAATACCTTAGAGGTCATCTAATTCCGACCTCTCACTTTTTTTTAAATGAGGCCAAAGGGGTTAAGTAATTTACCTAAGATCACACAAGTGGTAGAGGGGAAAAGTTGGATTTGTGTCAATCCATTTCCACTATACCAAGTTGTTAAATATATAGAACTATATTACTATATTATCATATTGTAATTTACTATATTATATAATATATTATTATGTAGTAATAAAACTATATTATTATATTGCATTATATTACTTTTTGGTAAATTCAATTAATTGCTACTAATTATATGATTTGTAGTTTCACCAAAAAAAATCTAACCCCTCTTCTCTGTTTTTATGCTTCAAATACCTAGATAACTGTTGTGTTAGATCAAAATTGTTAGATTATTTGAATTCATAGAACCATTTAGAACCACAGGAATCATCTCATCTAAAGGCTCTGAGACTCAGAGAACAAATTTCACAATTAGCTTCATAATTAGGGTTTCACAACTAGTAAATAGTCAGGTCAGGATTAGAACTGAAGTCCTTTGACTCCACCTCCACGGCTCTTTCCACTGTGTTCCTCTGATTCCCCTTTTCTAGCTAAATATCTCTTACTGCTTCAACGCCTCATAAACTTTTTCTTATAGATTGTTCTGGGAACAGTTTTCTAGATGCATTGCAATTTGCCAATGTTCCTTTTCAATGGTGGCAGTCAGAACTAAAAAGAAAATTGCTCCAGATGCAGTCTGGCCAGTGCAATATAGTTGGACTATCCTGAATATTCTATTTCCTGAAATGCACCATAAGTTTTTAAAGCAGTCATACCACACTTTGGGCTCATATTGAGTATATAGTCAAACCAAAATCCCTAGCTGTTTCCCTAACCTTGAAAAAAAATACTTTTAAGCTAGCTATAAAATATACTTCTCAAGGCAAATGCAGGCAAAGCTTTACATTTATCCCCTTTTAATTTCACATTGGTAGCTTGGGCTAATGATTTTGATAGACTTTCAGAATCCTTTTCTTTCCACAATATTCCCGTTTGTGCCATGCATAGAATTTTATGTCTGCCACCTGTATTTCCAGTGAAATCATAGAGCCAAGTGCTTCTCCAGACATGAACAAAAACCTAACCTTGCTGCACATTGGTAGAGATAACAGATTGATTCCTGTCTCATTAATCAAATTCTAAATTGGTTTAACTGCAATATAATCCAGTCAACATTTTTTCTACATTGTTCCACAAGGATATCATGAAAGAACATCTCAACTGCTTTAATGAGATAGAGTCACTTTCGATATAATTTATCAAACTACCCATCTAGTAATTTTATTTTAAAAAAGAAAATTAATTTTTTTCATGACAATAATAAAAAGCTCCAGAAATGTTAGCTAATACAGTTTATGAAGTGCTTCACATGCATTAGTTCATTTGGACCTCAAAACTACCAGAGGTCATTGGTATAAATGTTGTTATCTTCATTTTATAGCTGAGGAAACTGAGGCTCATAGAGATTAAATGACTTATTTAATATCCTGCAGCTAGTAAGTGACAGAACTTAGTGAGAGATTCATACCTAAGCCCCTAGGTATGAAGTACTCTACAGTTAGAAGTATAAAAAAAAACCTAACAGAGCTGAAATCCTGTGAGATATTCACCCATTGGTCTAGAGAATCTTTCACAGATTTTCAGAAACAGATATTCACTCTGTCTTATTAGAAGAAAGCATAATTGCTCGTGTGTGTGTGTGTGTGTGTGTGTGTGTGTGTGTGTGTGTGTGCGTTTCAAGCATAAGGAATGAGTGTACCCCACATGTATAGCAGAATGAGATGCAGTGAGAATGGTGTCCTTCCATGGCTCAAAGGGAGGCAGAATAGACATCTCCAGCCTCTTCTTCCCCTTCTCACTTCAACAAGGGAAACTTCCATTTCTGCCAGGAGGGAATCAGGGGATCGAGACTGGAGGCCACCACTCTGCTCTCTTTGAGAATCGGGGTAGTGGTACTGGGCTAGCAGTTTGTCTATCTGTGAACCATTCAGGAGAGCAATTTGGAACTATGCCCAACTATACACTTTGATTCAACAAGATCACTAATAGGTCTGTATCCCCGTATGGAAGGAGATTCTGTTATCCTTTTTAGTTTAGTTTCTCAGGATCTGTGTCAATAGTAATGTCTAGTTTCTAGGTATTAGATAATAACTCCCAGAATAGACCAAGGATTCTATAGAGTAATTCCTAGAATCATAGTGATAGACAGTCCTACTGAGACTGTGCTGTGAGATAAGGGGTGACATAATGTGATACTTACTATGCTTGTGCAGAATGATGAGATTGCTAAAGTTAACCTGTGAGCTTAATGTTGGCAAGATGCCTTCTTTGTCAGTTGCCCAATAAAGCAAGTGGGCCCTGGTCAGTGAGTGGGGAATCCACAAGGAATCCATAATGGAATCTTTGCGTGCCTTGACTGGCTCCCATCAAGGTTGGAGGAGATTTAGGGGAGTGTATAAGTTGTGTTTATCTCAGTTGACCCCATCGAGGTGTAGGGGTAGTTGCCTCCTCCCCCTTCTTGTTGGCCCCTACAAGAAGGGTGATTAGGGAATGCTGTAGGAGTTGATGCTCCCATTATCAGCAACCCTTTGAGAAGTCTAGACTAGAATGATGTAAGATTATTAACCCCTCCAGCGTTGTCTTCCTGTTCTTCCAGTCTAGCCAGATGAAGAATGAACCTGTTGGAGGCTGGAGTCCAAAAAAACTCCAACACCTCCTTGTGTTATCTTTGAAACAATCCCAAAGGGATTTTTTTAAGGGAAAATATCTATTTGTGCAAAAATATTTATAGTAGTTCTTTTTATGGTGGCTAAGAATTGGAAATTAAGAGGATGCTCATCAATTGGGGTATGGCTGATTATATTGTGGCATATTACTGTAATGGAATATTATTGTGTTATAAGAAATGATGAGCAAGATGATTTCAAAAAACCTGGAAAGACTGACATGAACTGATTCAGAGTGAAGTGAGCAAAACCAGGAGAATATTGTACACAGTAACAGCAATGTTGTATGATGAGTTACTGTGAATGACCTAACTAATCTCAGCAATACAATAATTCAAGACAATCCCAGAGGACTCATGATGAAAAATGATCTCCACCTCCAGAGAAAGAATAGGTGGCATCTGAACATAGACCAAAACATAATACTTCGTTACTTTCTTTCTTGTTCATTTTTTTTACGCAAAATACCTAATATGGAAATATTTTACATGATTTCACATGTATGACATATATCAGATTGCTTACCATCTCAGGGAGAGGGGAGGAAGGGGAGGAAAGGATAGAATTTAGAACTCAAAAGTTTTTTTTTAATGAACATTAAAGTTGTTTTTGCCTATGATTGAGGAAAAAATAAAATATTATTTTAAAAAGAAGTATATCAATTTGTTCCTTTAAATTTTATTCATCTAAGGAATAATATAAATTCATCTAACTTCTGATTGCTTTGCCAGGGAAAGGAGACCCCAAGCTCTATATTCAAGATGATTCCTTCCCCATGTAATGCCAATTTCACAATGAATACAAATAAAGAATATAAAAAACAAAACAAAAGCCTACTTATTCAAATCATAGCAACACAAAAATCAGAAATTTGTGTGTATTATATCTATCTACAAATAGATATAATACACACACAAACACACACACACATGCAAACACACCAGACCATACAGAGTAAAAGAATTCTCCCATTGGGAGAGAGATAGCTCAACCAAGAGACAGCATCCTTGATCTTATGCAAGGGAAAACTCTTTGAGGTCTCTAACGCATCAATCTGGGAAAGGATGCAGACTGCCAGATCCTCTCATGCCTTCCCCAAAACGTTTTCTTCAGCAGCTGAAATGGGATTGGCATCTTCTATCTTCTTTCTCAAAGATGAAATCAAAAGACAACTCTATGCTTGAAGATTCAAAGCTTGAATATCCTGAAGGGATATTCTTGCTTGAAGAGTCCCCAAGGCAGACTGGCTTTTGGAGAGTCCCAAAGGAGGCTTAAAAGAGAACACTTTCTTGGAGAATACCAAACAGGAGTGGTAAAGTTTGGCATTCTCTTGCCTCTCACACACTCCACTCTGTCCCTCATGCAAGTGAAGGCAATTGTCTCCACCAATAAGGAGAGAGATGGGTTTTGGCACAAGAGTTATAGAAGCATGTGCACAGATTTTGAGGAAAGACTTGCTAGCCATTATCCCTTACTGCCTTATACAGTGAAAATAGAATTTTTCCTTTGACTGAAGGTTTTATAGTCTCTTCTTAAAAATACTAATAACTCAGCAAATAGTAAGGCATACTAGTAATACTGACAAATACTAATCAGCATATATTGACATTATAGGATGAACTGATACCAGCTTAGCTAATAGCTAATGTATATAATACTCTAAGGTTTATAAGGGAAATGTAATACACCTCAGTAAACAATGAAAGTATAGGAAAGAATACATAAGTAGAAAATGAGATTCTGAGAGAAGACAGGCCTAAGTGAGATACTCAAGTGAGGTATTTCACATACTACTACTTCTCTGGGAACCTTCACTGGCTGTCCCCCCTGTCTAGAACTTGTACCCTCTTCATCTCTGCCTCCTGGATTCTCTGACTTCCTTCAAGTGTCACCTAAGCTCTCACCTTCTGTAGGAAGCCTTTCTCATTCCTCCTTAATCTTTGTACCTTCTCTGACACTGTCTTTTATTATCTCATATTCTTCTTGTGTATATATAGATGTTTGATGGTGTCTCCCTCATTAGACTGTGAGCTCCTTAAGAGCAGAGTGTTTGTTCTTTGGCCTGTTTTTGTATCCCCAGTGCTTTGCATAATGCCTGACATATAATAAATGCTAGTTGATTGACCAACTGATTTCTTTGGCATAATTAATTCCCAGTTACAACTATTATCAAGTAAGATAATATTTGTCAAGCTCTTAGCACAGTGCTTGGCACAAAATTAGGCACATAAATATTTATTCCTTTCCCCCTTCCCAGTGCAGAAACACCTTCAGCTAATGCATATTGGCAACTCGCTGTAACTTCTTGTATTAATGAATTTGGGAGGGGAAGGTATAATGCTAAGCAGTTAGCTAACTTGTACATGGTGAACAATCTACAGAGTCATGTGTATCAGAGTTGGCCTTTAGTCTCCATCTTTTTCACTGTAAGCTGGCTAACACTACAGCACACTGTCTCTAAGGTCATAGAGAGTAAAAGGAAATATAAATAAATTCACAAAAATATTAAAGTCAAAATAAATATGACAAAAAATGAAAAGACAAAAAGACCTAGATGAGAAATATGGTGAATTTTTCTTTGTTTTTCAGTGAAAAGAAGAGCAAAGTGTTTATATGGAAGTCAACTAAATTTATATCCAAGCACATTGCTTTAATAAAAAAGGATATGCTCCATTTTCCTTGCCAAAGGACTTCAGTTTTACACACCACAATGGGAATTTGAAATCTTGACAGAAATCACAGATGATAAGATCACATCTGTGTATTTAGTAACTTAATCAAGTAAACATGAAATAACATGACTTCAATCCTATCTTTATTTTGTGCCTAGATCATTTGGCTTCATTACCTTAAAAATAAATAAAATTCTTAATGTAGCAAATTATTTCACATAACAATTCTATGAAAGCCAGAAATACTATTCTGAAGATTTCATTGTACATTAGAGACCACAGCTTGATATCTTGCATTATAGGGTGGGGTTGCAATAAAAAAAAATTTCTAGACTTAAAAATATAAAGCCAGATGTGCAAGACAGACAATATAATTAATTGCAAATAATAAAGGTTACAATCTTTTAAAGACCTATTTCCATCTTAGATTATCTTACAATGATATCATACCTCTTTGAGATTAGAAATGAAATCATAGTTTCTCTAGGAGAAATTCATGAGAGTCAGGATGAATTTGGAGAATGACTGTAGAAAAATACACACATTTAAAAATCCAAATCCTTCCAAATAGATTGATAATGTAAGGGGAAATTGTGGAACTCTCTTTGGAATTGTCAAGCTATCTATTTAAACTTTGTGTAAGTGAAGTACCTTGAAAATGATGGCACTTTTGGCTATGGAAATTTGGTGCATTAATTAATTTAAGTTTAGCAAATTTAATTCCTAACTCAATTCTGATTAAAATCATTTTTATATACAGAGGTTAAAATTTATTGATAAAAAAGTATTAAATTAGGCTGATATCAGATAACATGATAGTTCTGGAGAAAGAGAAACTATCTAAAGTTTTTTTCTCCTAGTAAAAGACTCAGAAGTCATAGGAATCCTAAGAATTCTATTTTTACATTCATAAGCAACATTTGCTTTTTTTCTACTTTTTCTATGAATGTGTCCTATGAAATAATGCAATATGATGATTTAGTAAGGTGATAAAAAGCTACACTAAAAAGGCAAGTTAATTCAAATGGTCTTGGTTTATCCTCAAAATCTGATATTAAAGAACACTGTCGAGTTCCTGAATCCTAACAGGGTACTTCCTATAAGATCTGAAAATCAGTATGGTGAGCAACCATCAAAAGGAAACCACTCATAGAGTCATGTGACCACTCAACAACTTGTCTTCATGGTAACTGACAGCCTTCTACATATAACTGACTGTCTCCTGGTTCCCCACTATTTCCTCATCTTCTTTCTTCTTTCATCTCTTCCTTAATGCCTTTCACTTGGCATATGAACTGATTCCTAATCATCATATTTGCTCCCTCAACTTTTGCCTCCACAGTTTCCTTCCCTAACCTCCAAGTCACAGAATGAAGGGGCTGGATGTTAATGTCTCAGATAATAGCTTACAACTCATAGTCATAGATACATAGTAAGGACTCAATAAGTGTATTTTGAATGAATTAATATATGTCTTGCATGATTTGGGGGAATGAAAACTAAAAGATGGAAAGAACAGATATCTCCTTTTTCAAGGATTGTAACTCTTTTCACTACTTCAGTTGTGTCTGAAGAAGTTTTCTGTGAAAAAAATTAGTTTAATCATTTGTTTTTATTTTCAGAGAGTTTGTAAATAAAGAAAAGTCTTTTCCTAGGTAAAAGAAGACTTACTAGCAGGGATTCCAGGATAAGAGCAGAAATTTAGGGGATATGATAGTTTATAATATCAGGGAAGGGTATGAAACAAACTGTTCACTAAATTTCTCCATCACAAAATTATATCCACTAATCCTCTTAGGAAAATAAAAAAAAAACCCTAATGGTTTTCATATTGCTAGTTCTATCCATCCTGAATTCAACAGGAATAACTTTCAACAAGAATTGTAAATATTCCTCCAAGATCTTAACTGTGACAAAAATTGAGGATTTGTTGATAGAAACTGCTACCAATTATATAATCAACAATGCAGAGATATAATATATATATATATAATATATATATAATGCTCAGAATATAGACTCATTATATAAAGAACTAATGAGCCCTACACAGCAATTTCAACAACCTTATATAGGTTTGGGTTCCATAAGTAGGTTGAATACAATGGAATTTCAAAGAGTACATAATGGAAGGAGATGATTTACAGGCCAAAGAACAGATGGCAGAGGGGGAAGATCTGTATCAGGTAAAACAGGATACTAGCAGGTAAACACTTCAGCTATTGCTGATATTCCAAGCTATAAATCTGAAGACAGAGAGCAGGAAGTAGTCAGTTAACACAGGAGCCATAATTAATGTCTCAGCTTTATTTTTCAGACTCTAGCAAGTTATGTGATCTGCTCACCTTAAGTAAATGGCAGAAAGTTATTCTCTTATCACATGATTGTAGGCATAATTTCTTATTCTGCTAACTTCACCTCTTATTCAGTTAACCAACATATTTATTATCTATTATATGTTGTTGGGAATTGTGCTAAGCGCTGGGGATGAAAAGAAAGACAAAAACAGTCCAAAGGAGCTTACAGTCTAACAATAAAAAGACATGCACATGGCAAAATGGAGTTAGTCTTGGAAGGCAGGCATTATGGTTAAGGAGGACTTCCTGCAGAACATGGAACTTTCAGTGATATTTGAAGAAAATCAGGGAAGCTAAGAGTTCCAGGCATAGGGAATTGCTAGTGAAAACACTGTTAGGAAATGGAGTGCCATATGAAAAGAAAAACCAGGAGGCTAGTGTCAATGAGTCAGAATACGTCAGGAAAAGAGAAGAATGGAAAGACAAGAAAGACCCAGATTAAGAAGGCCTTTAAAAGACAAACTTGATCTTGCAAAAAATTGGAAACCACTGAGGTAAGTAATATGGAGGAGTGATATGGTCAGACTTGAACTTCAAGAACAGTTTGACAGTTGAGTGGAGAACTGATTTGCCTGCGGTGAGATTTCAGGCAGAGAGACCAACCCACTGGCTTTTGTGACAGTCCAGGTGTGAGATGATGGGAGTCTGCATTAGAGTTATTGCACCATTAGAGGGAAGGGGATGTGTGTTTCGGCCTCCAGAACCTGTCAACAGCCCTGTTTTATGATCTTTAGTTACTAAATCTGTTTTGTTGTTTTTTGCTCAGTATGACATTATAGTATTTTCAATTAACTCTCTACCCAATTTTAAATCAACATCCAACCATATCAGTGCAGTTCTCACCTTGTTGCTTAAATCTTTTGATTCTTTTTTTCAGCCTGGGCTAAGTTCCAATCTAGGTCCTACCTTCTAGCTTTTCTAGTTCTGCTTCAAAGTTCCCTATTGTTGTCACTCAGTCACTTCAGTTGTATCTGACTCTTTCGACCACATTTGGGGCTTTCTTGGCAAAAATAATGGAGTGGTTTGCCCTTTCCCTCTCCAGATCATTTTATGATTGATGAGGAAACTGAGACAAACAGGGTTCAATCCCTTTCCCAGAGTCACACAGCTACTAAGTATCTAAAGCCAGATGTGAACTCACGAAGACCGTCTTCCTGACTCCAGATCAGGTGCTCTATCCATTGTGCCATCTAGCTGCCCTCTCGATCACTGCTAAAAGCATTTGAACAATTGATCTGAAGTGGTCCACAATGAATTTAATCCCTCTTAACTGGACCTTTTTGACTGCATAGCAATCCTTTCATTCATCTCTTACCCAATGTATAGTTCAGCCACCATATCGATCCTTCAAATTCTTCACTTATCACAGACCCCATAGGTCTGAAAATAAATGTATTTTAAGAGCAAGAGAGTTTTATTGGAATGAAAGTGCAAGATGAATCAACAGCGTGATTTGTCTTCTAAAAATGCTAATTCCATGATAGGCTGTGTAGGGGTCAAATAATGGAAAGTAGCAAATATATATATATATATATATATATATATATATATATATATATATATGTTAGATATATGTCAGATAGCCCTAGTCAGAATCATTTTTTGTGTATTGTGTCAAGTCTGGTCATCACATTTTAGAAGGGACATACAGAAGCTGGAGAACAACCAAAAAAGGGGTCCCCAAGTAGTGAAGGGCCTTGAGATTATATAAAATTGGTTGAAAAGGACTGAGAAGCTTCAATCAGGGGAGAGAATGGGGGATATAGATAAATGATAGAAATATAGATAGATAAACATGTAGTTAGATAGACATAGATAGGGCATTTGTTAAGCACTTAATATATTCCAGGCACTGTGCTAAGTGCTAGGACCCAAGTTCAAACAAGTCAAAGAGTCCCTATCCTCAAGGACCTTATATACTAAAAGGAAGCTAGAAAGGTTGGACTTGTTACCTGAGCAGCTGTCCTAAAATGATGATTCTGATCATTAGAATTACTCAAGATACTGATGCTGATGATCAGTCCAGAGAGGAGGGCCTCAAGGTTGAACAGTTTTCCAGGTCTGCAATGTAGCAGGTCAGCAGAAGGAAAAAGAATCCTGAAAGAGACACTAGGCATGAGCAGATGTGAAAACATGATAACTGTCTACAAGGGTTTGAAGGCCTACCATGTTGAGTAGGAATAAGGTGTGTTTTACTTTGCTCCAGAATGTAGAAATAGAAGCAATGAATAGAAACTTTAGCAAGGAATATTTGCACTCAATATAATGGGAAGCTTCATACTAATTTTACCAGTCCAAAGTGGAAGCAGAGAATGGATCATCATTTGTCATAGAGTTGTAATGTTTCTTTCTTCCTCCTACTTTACTGAAAAGGTCAAGGCAACTGAATGTATTCTCTCATCTCTCCTCTATGACATCGCTAATTGTAAAAGGGATTTCTATACAGGCATGGTTTGAACTCTCAGGTCACTTCCAACAGTAAGATGTTGTGTTTCTGCCTACTACCTTACTAAAAAGGTCCGGAACATTAAAATGATCTACCTAGTTTTCTTTCCCATGTCCTTACCTATGTCCTCCCTTCAGAAAGGATAAGAAGGCTTTCTTCATTTTTTCTTCCTCTAATTTTGCTTCTGATTTCCCACCCCCATTTTGTATGCTCTGCATCTTCACTCTTTTGATCATTCCCGCTTTTTATTAGTTTTCATACTTTCCTACTGTACTGGTTCCTTCTTCTGCTTCCACACATGTTTAAGTTTCTCCAACGTAAATAAAAACAACTATATATTATCTTGTCAACTCAGCCTAGATATTACCATTCATCCCCTTTATCATAAAAAACCTTATACTATCCCCATTCTATTGCTTACAGTTCCTCAGGTACCACTAACTTGTTAACCCTTTGCAACATGGTTTCAATTTTTACCCTCTTCAAGGTAATTAGTAGTCTTATTGTCACATCCTTTGTTGGGTTTTAATTCTCCCTAATACTGTTGACCACTCTCTTTATTGACAGTCTCCTTCCTTATATTCCATGTCACTGAATTCTTTGTTATTCCCTCCTACTTCTGTGATTGTTCCCTTTCTTTCTCCTTAACTTTTCTTCTTCTAGCTTTGTAAAATAGGAAATATCTAGAGACAATATAGGTAGACATCATCTAGATTTGTGATGGCACAAATTTAGGGACATCTCTATGCAAGTGTTCAAATGATTTGTGCCAACCTTTGGTGGAGCCTTCCAAGCTCATACTGAAATGAACTGCCACTGTCAAACACACACTGTACCTTACCCCCAGCAACATGATACCATCAGTCCTCTTCGAGTATGAAGGATGATTCATAACAGCAATTTCTTGGTTCTGCTAACTTTGCTTTGCATCAAAACACATATCAACCAATGAAGTAAACAGAAGGAAGTAAACAGTATATGTTTTGACTATAACAATGTAAATAGAAAGGACAATTATATCAACTGAAGACTATATAATCTTCACTACCAAGGGTCTTCCTGAAGAGGAATTGAGAACATGTACCTTTCTTCTTTCTTAGCAGAGATGTAGCAATATGTAGATGTGGGAAATGATGCATTTTGTCAGTCACAATTTATCTATTGATTGTTTTAATGAATTAGTTTTTCCCTTTTCTTTTTGGTTCACTACTATAAGGAATGGTTCACTGAATAGGGGAAGAAGGGCTGAACTCTGAAATCAAGATACAACAAACAAAAGATCAGTAAAATAATTTAAATATAAAATGTGAGGTGATGAGAGAAGACAAATATCTGAAGGAAATGGGAGAGAACAGGAAGAGGAGCAAAATGAAAAGGCTTGTTCTGACAAGGAGACAGGATACAGCATTCTTTGATGTTGGGACAAAGAGGAATGAAGATGCATTTTGAGATATAGAGGAAGAGACATGAGTGGGATGAGAATGGACAGCTTCAATGATCTCAGTAAAACAAGCGTTTAAGTTAGCAGCTGAAAGAGAAGGTAGAAATGGGTTGTGGGGTTTAGAAGAAAAAATGAATTGGAACTATGGAGT
The DNA here is from genome assembly GCA_023548195.1 of Bettongia penicillata ogilbyi. Classification (NCBI taxonomy): domain Eukaryota; kingdom Metazoa; phylum Chordata; class Mammalia; order Diprotodontia; family Potoroidae; genus Bettongia; species Bettongia penicillata. The sequence goes on along the minus strand of JAJHZJ010000049.1, from coordinate 5,682,743 downwards.
CTATTACAGAGAGGTAATTAGACATAAGTAAAGGGATTGCCACCACCAGCACCTATTTAGTTGAAGTTGACGTGGTGTGCATAATTTTATAGCTTCTGTAGCAGCAATCGCCCTGACACATCTAGGATGGCCTGCTAGCATAGGTTCTTAGGAATGCTTATTTAAAAGAAAAGCAACTTTTGAGGGAACAATATTCTTTAATTACATATACTAGCAATGAAAATACAAGCAGAGAAATAAAGACCAACAGACAGGGCTTCTTATTGTCTGATCATAATCAATACATACATCACAGATCAACCAACAGATCTAGCTGCCTGATCTTTACATACATATGTAGCTACGAGAGAGAAGCACCAACATGTGTGTTTTCAAAGCTGTGGGGCTCCTTAATGACTACCCAGAGTCTCATCTGGCATATGAACCTCCTTCCAAAGAGTAGGCCTCCAAAGTAAAATCTTGCCTCAGAATATATATACACAGACCAGAGGGCATCCTGACACTCATGACCCAGTGCCTCACTAACAATTAACAAAAGGTGTAAGCCTTCCTACAAAACAAACCTCCCCTAATCAAGCTTCCCTTAATGGGCACCTCCTGAGGTCTATTAATGGAGGGGGGAGAGACCTTTAGCTCTCATTAATATTACAAAATCTAAAGACAAGGAGGCCAGGGATTTATAGGTGGAAGACAATGTTTTGTAGAACTGGCTAACTATGGATTCAAATTTTTGAAGAAAGAGAGGCAAGGACAGAACAGGTGTTGCAGATTCTCAAAAAGAAGAGGGATCAGAGGCTACTGTGAGCATGATAGAAAAGTTTCCATAGAGTGAAACACAAGGAAGGGTTAAAGAATAGATGGTTATGATTAGAAGAGAATTCATAGGGCAGCATATTGGATGTGGAAGACTTCGGAGTAATCTTAAATTCTTGGTAACCAGCTGAAGTAGAATTTAATTATGTGATTCAGCACCTAATGAAACTGATGAACTAGTAAATCACGAGGTTAGAATGGACAACAGCATCAATAACGAAGTTTCTAGGGATGAGGGTAGAGGCAGTAATGAGGGAAAAAAATCAGTCAAGTGATAAGGAGAAAAAAAGTGTGATCTACCTGAAGCTTTATAGGTAATATCAGGAGCTGTTAGAGTCATTCACATAAAAGAAAGTTCAGAGAATATTGATTACATTTAAGCTGGATGCCTTTGGGCACTGAATCTTCTACATTCCTCATAAATATCTGTGAATTCAAGATGGAAGCCAACTCTTATCATGGATATGAAGAAATGATAAAGATACTTGGTAGAATAGTTTCTCACATGATTGGTAATGAAAATAGTTGAGGACTTTGTGCATTTCCTCAAGAACATAAAGATCTCCTAACTGATATTTCTGGAATGTTCCTAGATACTCAGCCAGTATCCTTCACAGAGAAGCCTCTTAAATGCTTCATCTCTAGTAGTAACAAAGGAGCACTAGGCGTGAATCAATGGCAAAGCAATTTTTATCATTAGAACAAACTAATAGCAGCTTTTCAAGAGATTTCCCAGTATGTTCTCTTGAAGAAACTGTGAAATTACATAGAAGAGCCAATGTCATTCATTCCTTGACCATCTAATTTAAAAAAGTGTTTTCTTGTCACTTAAAATATACTATGTTATGTGCTATAGTTGTACTAGTCCCAACCCTAATGGTAAAGTGACACTTTTTGAAGCCTACAAATACATTATTATTAAAGTACTTTTTTAACCACAAACATATCCAGTAACTGCTGTCAACTAGCTCATTTTCATTCTTGTTCAGGGTAAAGTCTTGGCAAATCTTCATCACACCTAAACTTATCAATCATTGATTGCCACTGTTGCTACTACAGATGCTCAGTCATCACCCATGAAGAGAATTCTGGGTTAAATGTATTCAATTTGGAATTTTTCTTGCTTATGCTTTTTGTTGTATAATTGTGTGCATAGAAAACACTGCTTTTTAGGTTTTCACATTCAATACAAAATTTCAATGATATCTTACTCATGGAATCAATAGGGGATGTCTATTAAGAAAGACTTGAGGAAATCCTCCAATATTTGTGTAATTTAGTGCCTAAGAGGAGAAAAAAGAAACAAAGAAAAAAGAAATATGAAGTATGCACTTTTAGATTCAGTGTGGTTTTATTGTTCAAATGTGGTGACTCTACTGTCCTTGAAATTGTTATGCAGTGATGGCATACTACTGGGTTATAAGAAATGATGAGCAGGTTGATTTTAGGAAAAAACAAACATTGAAAAACTGGTATGAAATAATGAAGACTGAAATGGGCAGAACCAAGAGAATATTGTATGCAGTAAAGCAATATTGTTCAAAGAATAACTTGAAATAATTAAGCTAAAATGAGTATTAAAAATCTCAAATCAATTACAAAGGGCCTATGAAGAAAGATACTATCCACCTCTAGAGTATAGAAGTGTGCAGAGAGGGTGGAGTCAAGATGGCAGAGTGACAGCAGGGACTTCCTTGAGTTGTCTCCCTAACCCAGCCAAATACCTGTAAAAAATGACTAAACAAATTCTAGAGCTGCAGAACCCGCAAAATGAGAGAGTGAAACAAATTTCCAGCCCAAGACAATCCTGGAAGATTTACAAGAAAGGTCTATCTCACTGGGCTGGGAGCAGAGCACAGTCCCACATGGGCCTTGCCAGCACAGACAGACCAGAGTAGACCTCAGGGGACTGAATCACTGGCAGCTGTGGCAATTTCTGGACTTCTCAACCTGCAAACACCAAAGACAAATTTGAGAGTCAGTGGGAGGGCTCTGTCTGCCACAGGGAAAGAAGAGCCTGATGTAGTCCCAGCCCCAGCTCAGCAGCAGAGGCAGTGACTACTTCTGGAGCTCTCAGACTACAGAGAATGGAAGGATCCAATGGCTAATCAGAGAAGGATGACTGGGATCTCTTTGCTGATATTGAAGCAGGATTCTCTTGCTTTGCCCTGCCTGGATATGGGTAGCAGTCTTGGGTGATGAAGCTGGAGCAAAGAGGAGTGCTGGTGTATGAAGTTTGTGGCAGCAGTGGAGAAGGAATCTTCCTAACAATTCCAATGCAGAAAAGAGAGCTTTTTGTCACTTATAGACCAGAGCATAGGTCAGGAGAGAGGCAAGTACTTTTCCTTTGATCAGACAACCTTGGAAGAATTAAAAATTTATAGGTCCACAGAAATATCTCCGAAAACAGCTGCACAAAACCCTGAAGTTTAGAACAGTGCACTTTCCACTCTGAGGGCAGAGTTCTGCCTTAACAAAGAGCTCAAAAGTCTAGTAATAAGCTGGGGAAATGAGCAAACACAGGGAAAAAAATCAGACTATCATATCTTACTTTGGTGAAAAGGAAGATCAAAACATACAAGTAGAAGAAAACAACAAAGTCAAAACTCCTCCATCCAAAGCCTCCAGAAAAATGCGAATTAGTCTCAGACCACAGAAGATCTCAAAAAGGATTTTGAAAATCAAGTAAGAGAAGTAAAGGAAAAATTGGGAAGAGAAATGAGAGTGAAGCAAGAAAATCATGAAAAATAGTCAACAACTTCCTAAAGGAGACCCAAAAAATACTGAAGAAAGTAACAGTTTAAAAAGTAGACTAACCCAAATAGCAAAAGAGATCCAAAAAGCTAATGAGGAAAAGAATGCCTTAAAAAGCAGAATTGGCAATGGCAAAAGAGGTCCAAAAGTTCACTGAGGAAAATAACTCCTTCAAAATTAGAATGGAGCAAATGGAAGCTAATGACTGTCTGAGAACTCAAGAAATAATAAAACAGAAACAAAAGAATGAAAAAAAAAAGAAAACAATGTGAAATACCTCATTGGAAAAACCACTGATCTGGAAAATAGATCCAGGAGAGATAATTTAAAACTTATTGTGCTACCCGAAAGCCATGATAAAAAAAGAGCCTAGACATCATGTTTTAAGACATTATCAAGGAAAACTGCTCTGCTCTGATATTCTAGAACCAGAAGGTAAAATGGAAATGGAAAGAATCCACTGATCACCTCCTGAAAGAGATCCCAAAAGGAAAACTCCCAGGAATATTGTAGCCAAATTTCAGAGTTCCCAGATAAAGGGGAAAATATTGCAAGCAGCCAGAAAAAAAAATTCAAGTATTGTGGAAACACAGTCAGGATAACACAAGATTTGGCAGCTTCTCCATTGGGGGATAGGAGGACCTGGAATAGGATATTCCAGAGGCCAAGGAACTAGGATTAAAACAAAGAATCATCTACCCAGAAAAATTGAGCATAATTCTTCAAGGGAAAAAAGTGGATATTCAATGAACTAGAGGACTTTAAAGCATTCTTGATGAAAAGACCAGAGTTGAATAGAAAATTTGACTTCCAAATGCAAGATTCAAGAGAAGCGTGAAAAGGTAAACAGGAAAGAGAAATCAAAAGGAACTTACTGAAGTTGAACTGTTTAATATTCCTACATGGAAAGATGATATCTGTAACATGAGAACTTTCTCAGTATTAGGGTAGTTGGAGGAAATATATATTATAGACAGAGGGAACAGGGTGAGTTGAATATATAGGGTTGATATCTAAAAATACAATTAAGGAGTGAGAGAGGAATGTAATGAGAGAAGGAAAAAGGGAGTGTAAATTATCTCACATAAAAGAGGCAAGAAAATGGTTTTATAGTGGAGGGGAAGAAAGGGGTGGTGAGAGAGGATGAGTGAAGCTCAATCCTATCAGATTTGACTGAAGGAGGGGGTAGCCTGCACACTCAACTGGGTATGGAATTTTATCGTACCCGACAGGAAAGTGAGGGGGAAGTTGACAAAGGGATATAGAAAAGAGGCAAATGAGGGGGAGAAGCAATTAGAAATAAACATTTTTGAGGTGGGACAGGGTCAAAGGAGATAATAGAATAAAAGGGGGGCAGGATATGTTGGATGGAAACAATAGTCTTTCACAATGTGACTACTATGGGAGTGTTTTGCATGATTAAACATGTATAACATGTGTCAAATTGTTTGCCTTCTCAATGAGGGTGGATGGAGAGGGAGGAAGGGAAAGAATGTGGAACTCAATTTTAAAGACAAATGTTAAAAATTGTTTTTATGCGCAACTGGGAAATAAGATATATAGGCAATGGGGTATAGAAATCTATCTTGCCCTACAAGAAAAGAGAAGGAAAGGGGATATGAGAAGAGGGGTGGGATGGTGGTAGAAGGGATGGCAGTTTGGGGGAAGGGATAATCAGTGTTGGAGTGGGGGAGGGGAGACATGGATAGAAAATTTGGAACTCAAAGTCTTATGGCAGTGAATATTGAAAACTAAAAGTATTTTAAGTTCTCAAAAATAATAAAAGCTAAAAAATGCAGCATGTTTAATATGGTTTTACATATCTCTATAGCTCTATATCTGTGTCCAATGATGGTCTTCTGTAATGCAGGGTGGGGAGGGAGGGAAGGAGGCAGACAGTTCAGAACTTAAAATGTAATAAAAAACAAATTACATTTTTTAAAAAAGAGTGTTATGCAGAAGTGATATGAAGAATGCGTGACAGGACTAACATTTGTTTCATGTAGACTGGGTTAGTTTATCTTTCATACAGTAGGGAAACTACTTTTAATTAGGGTGGGAAAGGAAAGTTCAGGTGGAATGAAATCTCTTGATTGCTTAACGTGTAAGAGTAAAACCTATGAAAAGCTATTGATTTTCAGACTTGGAAGAATTCCCCCTGCCATAAGGGTCAAGATACCTTTCTGTACAGATACTACCCACTGGATAAATACAGAAAGGAGTTGTATCTGCCTGGAATGGTGTTTTATCCTTATTCAATCTCTCTTTTATTGTTATATAAACTTTTATTAAATTTGATTTTATCTATAATATTTCATTGTATTGCATTAGTGGTAAGCCTGAATTACTACCAGGTCTGAATTTGACCTAGCCCAGAATATGAAGTTATGAAAGAAATGTGTGATCAGAAAACAAACCAAAAAAAGATGCCGTAGTCATACATCAAGAATGAGGGAGTGAGGAATCATTGACTTGAGCCCTTAAGCTCTCCTGGTGTTCCCTCCATGTAACGAGAAAAGGATGAAGACTCTCAGCCTGTTGGATAGACTTGCAGTGTTGAATTTAGAGGAAAGCAGTAGATCAGAGTAAGCAAACTTGAGTGTTTAGTAATCAATGCTACTGGAAAGAATGTCAACCATGAAATAATCACAAATACATTGTAAGTTTTGAAGTATCCCTTTCTTTGACTACTTTATCAATGTTCTCTCACATCTAACCCAAGTTAAGTTTTATACAAGTTATGCTGTACCTACTCTAAATGTTTCAAGCCTTAAATTTCTCTTATTTTCTCTCTACAAAAGGCAAACATTGCTAAGCCAGTCCATTTCCTATTGGATTGTGGTGCTCCTTGGGCAGTGGGATGCTTTCCAGAATGTCAAGCCCTTATTGATTTCACAGTCTGTGCTAGCACATTAAGAACACAAACCTCTGTTTCTTCCTGTTGACACTTAATTTTATGGAGTTGGTATTATGCTGAGCCACAAGATGCCAGATGGCACCAAGATATTCATTGCCCACTGCTCATGGGCAATTTTGTCTACAGAGTGAAGTTATACACGGAATAGGGGGAAAATAGCCTTTATATTTACCATGGGGAAAGGAGGAGGAAAAAGGTCAACAAGAGTCATACCTGTGTGTCTGATCATGTAGTTACAAGTTATAGAGACCACAAGCCTATTGTGATACTTTTTTTTGAAGGTGGAAGAGTAAGTGTACATTTGTACTTTCATTGTGATACGGGAGAGTTCTAAACCAGTATTTAGGACCCTGGGAAAAAAAATGTTATAATGGAAAAATCATGAGACTTGGAATCAGGCAAAATCTTGTTTTGCTGCATTCTTCCAATCGTTATTTAGTAGTGTGATCACAGGCAAGTTATTTAATTCCCTGACACTCATTTTCCTCATCTATAAAATAATGACCATAATATGTATAGAATCTACCCAGTAGTACTGTTGCATAGCTCAGTCAAGACAATTTGCATATAGCACTTAAATGTTGAAGAATCACATAAAGCTGTTTAATTACATTAAAGACTTATTAGCAACAAAAGTCTTATAAGCTACAAATTTATATGACAGAGCCTAGTAGAATATTGTGATTACATTCTTATAAAGCAATACCTTATATAACAATGCTGAAAATATAAACTTAGTATATGAGGGACTCTAGGGAATATATTTCCAGACATGACAAAGGATTGATTATGTTTTGGTGAACTGTAGGGTCAACACTGAAGTGATGTGAGAAAAGGCTACATCACTAATGATAATGTAAGCTCATGCCAGGGGAGTATATTGAGTTCTCAATATCTTGCATACAGGTGAAGTTTATGTTCTTCTTTAGATCTTGCCTGATCATGGCAGTCTTTTTTATAACTTATCAAAGTACTGCTATGAATCTTGTTTTTCTCACTTATCAGTCTTTCATTCCTGAGACATCCCTGACATTAAACCTTACTGGAGTCTCCCTTATCTGGAATCCTATTGGGACTTATTGATGGTGTCATTCATTTGGCAAACGATGCTGCATCCTATGATAACTCTGATATTATTGTATTTAATTATTTATCACTATTTTTACTATTAGTAATAGTATTTAACTTTTCTGCCATAGGGGCAGAGAGTCATAGCCAAGAGTACTGCACTTGGAGTCAAAAGATCTGATTTAAATTCTGGTTTTAGGATCACTAGCTATATGACCTTGTGTGAGTCACTCAATATCTCAGAGTCTCAGTTTTTTCTTCTGTAAAAAGAAAATAATGCCTGACTTACCCACCTCACTGGAGGCAGCATGGCATGACGAATGCAGATTTGGTCTTGGAACTAGGAAGACCATAGTCAAACTATTAAACCTCTCCATGCTTTAGGCAACTCTTTTAAAAGATTAAAAATTGCAGAGAAGGCACTGAGTTACATTAGCAGAGTGAGTTTCTTCCTCTAGAAATTCCTTATACCCTATTCCTTATACCAAATCACAAGTCTGGTCCTTATTCCTATCATACGTGCCTCAGAAGATTTTTGTGATATAAATTGATATTAAGGAAAGTATCTTGCAAACTCTAAGCCTATACAAATATAAACAGATTAGTATTAGCCTTAAAGAAAACTGAATTCTATTTGGCTGCACAGTGAATGTTAATTAATTAAGCAGAAGACATGATTTTCAAATAAATTTTCAATTTTATTTTTTCTTCTATTATTTAAATTTAATTTGTTCCAAATTCTTTCCCCCATTCCTACTTCTCCCTATTGAAAAGATAAGCAATATGATATAAATTATATATGTGAAATTGCGCAAGATATAATGCCTAATTAAGCATGTTACGGGGGGAAGGCAAAAAAAATGAAAAAAGTATACCTCAAAGTTCACCAGTTCTCTCTCTGGAAATGGAGACCCCTTCTTTTAAAAATCATGAATTCTCTGGAATTATGCTGGAAAATTGCATTGAATCTAGAAGCTAAGTCTTTCACAGTTGATCATGGTTATGATATAGCAGCAGGCATTTATCAAGCACTGAGAATACCAAAATAAACCCCTGAGGAGCTTAAATTTTATTAGGGAAACAACATACACATGAAAAGGTAATGTTGTTCAGTCACATCTGACGCTTCATGACATCCATGGAACATAGCACACCAGGCCCATCTATCCTCCACTATCTCCCAAAGATGTTCAAATTCAAGTTCATTGCTTCTATAACATTGTCCATCCATCTCATCCTCTGCTGTCGCATTTTCCTTTTCCTTTCAATTTTTCCAAATATTAGGGTCATTTCACTTTGTGGCTTATATTTCAGTATTTGACCTTCTAGTGAATAGTTTGAATTTAATTTTTTTAATACTGACTGATTTTATCTCCTTGCCGTCCCAGGGACTCTGAAAAGTCTTCTCCAGCTCCACAATTCATGAGTCAATTCTGTGGTGTTCAACTTTTCTTATAGTCCGACTGTCACAGTCATACATTGCTACAGGAAAAACTGTGTCTGACTATAAGGACCTTTGCTAGCAAGGACATGTCTTTCTGCTTTTTAGTATGCTGGGCAGAAGAGATATGAACAAACTAAATACAAAATAATTTTGTAGGCAGAAGGCACTAGTAGCTGGATAAATCAGGAAAGATGTCATGAGGGAGGCTACATTTGAACTGAACTGAGCTTTGAAGGAAAATAGCAATTCCAAAAAGCTAACTTCTTCCTCCTTCATTTTGGAAAAGGACAAAAGACATCAGCAGGGTAGTGTCTTGACTTTTGTGTAAACTGCATTTAAGTGATCCAGAGCTGCACAAAGTAATCAGCCTCACTCTCCCTTAGAGAGTCCTTGAAATCCAGTAGCAAGACAGAGATCAGATTAACTGGAGATGGTCTAGTATCAGTAGATGACCTGGGTGTTTTCTGCGTCTGGTCAAGTGCTAAGCACTCTATAGCATCTGCTTCAGTCATCGTCATAACCTTCATAGAAACAAATTGTTCTCATCCATCCATTCCACTTGGGGAAGTCTTCACGTGGTTGGGGAAGATATCCCCCTAACTCACCAATGGATCTGAAGCCTGTCAACTATTCTTTTTTTGGGAGGGGGAGGAGGACAGTGGAGGGTTTTTTTACATGTGGGGATGATGAGAGTTTTGAGGGGCTTTCAAGAAGAATGAGGAGAGAAGAAGGGAAAGGTGGTGTTGTCCCATGATAATGATATGACTAGTATGGTATCTAATGCATGACATAACTGCAGATAGAGATGACCTCTATCTAAATATATAAGCTAGGATGTAAGTATAACCTAGTGCATTTTATGGAAGGTGCTCACCCAAGAGCAGGAGTACAAAGAAACAAAAAAAGAAAGGATAGACCTTATTGAGTTACAGCTCTATTTTCATTTTTGTTTTTCCTAAATTCATTCTGTCAAAGAATTCGCTTGCTGGATTTAATATTATTTTTCATCAACACCTGTGCTTGACCCTATCATTATGCTGCTGGGTGTTCCTTTGTTTAGGCCACGATGGCACAATGTGATCTATGAGGGAAAAAGGGTCTTTCTTAGCTCATGACTGGGAGTGCCACCTCTCACCCCATACCCATTATTAGAGAATTATACCCTTTAACTGGGATCATAGTCAAGAGTCATTTCATAGCAATCCTGCTAAGTGCAGAATTGCTATGAATTTGGGCCTTAATTTACAAATCTACTTCACTGATATGAGTCAAGGAACTAGGAAATGGAATATAGGGCTCTTATATTTTAAGAAAAAGTGGGGAAAAAAAACATAACTAGGAAAGAAGGTTCTTCTGCTACCAGGCCTGCCAAATCATTCTTTTTTAAATAGGAACCCTCTGATCAAAGTCCTCAACCTGTTAGACAAGGTCCATTAAGCACATAGACCTGCAGGGTTCAAATCCTATGATACTTTTTTCAGGTCTGGAAGGGAACAAGTTGAAGGTTGTGTTTTCTACCATTGGTTATAGGTATATTCTTTGGGCTGTACATTTCCTTCAAGTTTTCTGTCACTTCACAATTCCTTCTCACTATAGCAAGAGGTAATAGAGGACTTTGACGGCATTTTGATCTATTTTCGAGACCCTCTTCAAGGTTTCAAGTTAATGAAAGTTGTCTTTAACCCCATATTAGATTTGACAGTTCACAGTATCCATTTCAATAAAAAGAACTTGGATTTCTGGGTATTCTACAAGATAAAAGCAGAGTACAAATTGGACAGCAAAATGTATAGACAGTTTTCAAGTGAAGGAAAGAGTGGGGACACCTGCTACAACCACGAACCTGCCATTTCACTGGTTTGTGGGCTCCAACAACCCTTTCACACAATGTTCTTTACACTCGTTGTACGCTTCACAGATCTATTCAGACAACCAAAGAGTTTTGGATGGATTCCCTCTGCAGAAACACAGTGAATTAGTGACTCATTATTTCTTTGATCTTAACATAATCCTGACCCTGAAAAGCCATTTTTGTAGCTGTGACAGATATCTCTGGTTTGATCAAGTGCTACTTTATTCCAAGGGGATAATGATCTCAAGTATTTTGATACTCTACATAATTTTTTGGAATTTGTCAGTAACAGAAAAGACATATCATTTCAGTATAATCAAGAAGCCATGTGGTATAATAGACAAAGGAGTTGATGTTGTTTAGTCCTATTGGACTCTTTTGTGACCCCAGTTAGGGTTTTCTTAGCAAAGATACTGGAATGATTTGCCATTTTCTTCTCCAGTTCATTTTATAGATGAGAAAACTGAGGAAAAAAGGTTAAGTGATTTGCCCAGGGTCACACAGTTAGTAATTGTCTGATGCCATATTTGAACTCACAGCTGACTCCAAGACCAGTGCCCTATTCAGGGCATCATCTAGCTGGTTTAGACTATTGTTCAAATTCTACTTCTGATAATATCTGTGATCAAGATTCTTAAACTCGCTAAACTGAAATTAGTATAATAATTCTTGCACCACCTATGTTAAAGGCTTTTTATGAGAAAGAGCTCTTCAAACCATAAAAATGTTATATAGAAATATGAACTATTATTACCAGATTCCTACATCCTGACTTGGACTTCACATCTTGATTGTCACTATAATATTTTGGTTACTGGTTTTGATTCTGATTCTGTACGAGATGCCACCTTCCACCTCTGACCCTTCAGTGGCATAACCCATATCTCCATTTCCAACTTTGGCCTACCACAAAGCACATCTTGCAGTTATGTTTACAAGAAGTTCTCAGCCGCAGTCTCTATCTCCGGACCGCTCTCCCTCCACATATGTGCTGCTTAATTTGAGAAGTCAATATAAGTGCTATTTAAGCTGATCAGGTGAAGCCAAATTTACTATTTTTTATTTGGAATGATTAGGACAATCTATGTAGTTTAATGATATTGTCACAAGAAACCTGATGAAATAATTGGTTTATGATTTTTTATAGGAAGCTTTCAGCTACACGTATATGACTAATATATGAATGACCTATTTTCTAAATAAACCAAAATGGATCATCTAGTTTACTTACTGCAACATTTTAAATTACATAGAGAGAAATGCTATCATCTATAACTTATTGAAGAAAATTAAATTGTTCCTATATATCCATGAAACCTTTATATATAAACATTACTGATTTCAAAATGTCCACAACTCAATTCCAGGGTCAGAGAGGAACATCAAGTGTCTTAATTTCTCATCCAATGCTACAAATTATTTTTAAAAGTAGATTTTATAAGTAAATCATAGAGCTCTTTGGGACAATCATCCCCTGAATGCTCTCATTCATTTCCATGGCTTTCCCTGTCATCTGGTCTCTATTAAATGGTAAGCACCTTGAAAGCAAGGATTGAATCACTTTCATTCCATAAGAACCTCTTTCATAGAGCTCATGGGAGAACAATATGTATTAGCCAAAAAAGTGTATTGTTAATATGTGGGCTTGTTATTTCCAGTGCTTATGCTAGTAATGACTAGTTAAATAGACAATAAAGATAAAAACTACAGGCCACTATTGTAATTCTTAGACTTGGACTAACTTCCTTAGGCATTAGGGAAATTCTGAATTTTTGTGTATATTATGTAGTAATTGAAAACTCCTCATGCTATTTTAGGGGAAAGCTTGAAAATAGAAATAATTCATTAAATAATATTAATAGTAAGAAAATGCTTCTTATGCTTAAATTAATGGTACTTTTGTTATGGTTATTATTTAGAATGATAGAAGAACCTTATGCTGTTAAGATTTCACCCTGAATTTTGCAAAGTTCGTAAAATATCTAAGAAGTCAGACTAATGAGGTTTCACATAGGTAATCGACAAACAGTTAGACATGAACCTCTGCCTCTTGTGACCAGTCTATGCAAAGATATGATTCTGCCACTGTTCCCTCAAGGAAATTCACAGAAATATTCAGGATATGAGATTTCCAAAGATGTAAGTAATGAGAAAAGTCAGAGTTGGGAGAGAAGGAACAAATCAAAAGAGAAAGTCCCGATGAGTAAAGGTTTTGTAGAGCTTTATTTATTCTGAATTCTTAGTATTTACTACAAATGAAAAAGCTTTTCAAGGCTCTCAGGATAGCTGCATCTGTCATGTTGCTTTGTGGTACAGAACATAAAAACATGATATATTTTTTTTCAGCTATAAGGACCAGAGAAGAGGAAAGATATATGACTTTTGAGAAAAGATGAATTGTTGACCTCTGCCTCTGGCTAAAATTTAGTCTCTAGGAAGTGAAACTAAAAGGAAGTCTGAACAAGCTAAAAGATCTGTTAATGTCTATGGCTTGTAGATCAATAAATAGACCCAAAGAATGTTATATTTGTTCAGGACAATATTTATGAAGGAGGCCAGGACTCCTGAAAAGGAAAAGGTATGAATAGAGTCATTTTCAAAATTTTGTGGAAATATTTTTTCTCTTTATTTTAGACCATAGATGTTATCACAATTTGCTGATCTTCAGTTGTATCCGACTGTTTATGGTTTTCTTGGCAAAGATACTGTAGTGGTTTACCATTTCCTTCTCCAGCTCATTTTACAGATGAGGAAACTGAGGCAAACAGCTAAGTGATTTGCTCAGCGTTACACAGTTACGAAGCGTCTAAGGCTAGATTTGAACTCAGAAAGATGAGTCTTCCTGACTCCAGGGCCAGCACTCTATCTACTGCTCCATCTAACTGTCCCCCTATCAAAACAACAAGCCACAACATTGTGACATTTTAACATTTAATAGAATAACATATAGAGAGCTTTTATGGCCCATGTTGGAGATAACTGACCTCAAAGAGAAGAAGGTTTAAGTTCTGCCTTTGACACATATTGGTTGTGTGACAGTGGCCAAATCACCTAGTCTCTTAACACCTAAAAAACACAGTGAATAAAGCTCTAGGTCTAGAGTCAGGAAAAACTGAGTTCAAATCCAACCTTATTAGCTGGTCACCCTGTGCAAGTCACTTAATTCTCTATTTACCTGCGTTCTCTCAACTTTGAAGGAGGGATCATGATAGCACCTCCTTTCCATGGTCATTGCAAAGATCAAATGAAAGAATATTTGTAAAGTGCTTACCATATTTCCTGACAAGTAGTAGGCACTTAATAAATTCTTATATTCCTAGTCCCTCCAGGCAATTCTCTAAAATTGTTAAGTTAAAAAGAGGGTAATTATCTCCTTTGGGAGAGTTTCGTCACAGAAACTTTTTATGCCAAGGTCCCATTCAATTAAAAAAAAAGGATTTTAATAGGTATTTAAACTTCTTGAAGAAAAATGCCTTTCCTACAAGGCACTAGGCAATTGGTTGCTAGACCAGATAGAGGACTGAGTCTGGAGTTAGGAAAATTTAAGGTCAGATCCAGCATCAATCATTACTAGCTGTGTGACAATAAGCAAATACTTAATCTGCCTCAGTTACCTCATTTTTGAAATGAATCTAATAAAAGCAACTGTCTCCCAGGATTATTGTAAGGAAATTTTTTTATCATATTTGTTTAATGCTTTACAAGCCTTAAAGCTAGCTATTGCCATTAATTAATATTTATTAAATTTGAATTTGAATGACATGCCTACCTCACCCTCAGAAAGATAGTGGATTTACCTCACTGGAGAAACAAATTATTAAGACATATGGACCGCAGGAAATCTGAATCCAAACTCAAAATCCTTTCCTCTATTTAGGGGTAGGGAACTGGTGGCTTTCTAGATCCTTAAGTGTGGGTTTGGATTTAGTCCAAAGGCTGCACTTAAGGATCTAGAAGGCCACATGTGGCCTCAAGGCCACAGGTTCCCCATCCCTGCTCTATACCATGGTACCTCTCAAAATAACGCTATTAAATATTTCCTGGCTGAGCTAGAAAGAAATCTTAGTCTCTTTTATGAGTTTACAAGTTATATCTATGTAACAAAGTATCTGTGTGACACCTTCTCTATATGACATGTTCAGCAGAAGTTTCATCATCACTGAGATTTTGTTATAGAAAAAATGCTTTTCAGTTATACATTGGATTAGATAGCTTCTAGGGTCCCTTCTATTCTGAGACTTTATAGTACTACGAATAAAGTTTAATTATAATGAAGCAGGAAGTACCATGAAATAGAATTCCCTCTCTTTATTAGATTTGGAAACATCTCTCTGGATAAAACGTAACTACTTTCCTGGCTTTTTAATGCCAGAGATGATAACACCAAAATTGTCACAGGAAAATGGAAAATGTTTGATATAAGCAATATCATCGTGAGAACATAGATAAAATGAACACCTGCTATTCTGCAACTCAATGAGAAGACTACAAAGCTGAAATCACTTTTCAGTGGCAAGTCAAAGCAAGAGATGTATGTTGTGACATCTGACGTCTTAATGTTGCAATTCAGAGTTAATGTTAGGGGAAATAAATTATTAAAATATGGAAAAAGCTATACATGAAGAGAAATATGTATAACTTCAGGATCATACCCTTAAACCTGAAAGGGACCCTAGAAGCCATCTCATACAACACCCTTATTTTACAGAAGAGGAGACTGAGGCCCAGAGAGGAAAACTGACTTGTCCAAAGTGATGTAGCTACTAAGAAACAGAATAGAATTTCAAAACTGAAGTTATTTAAATTGCCAAAGGTAACATAGAAAACAAGTGGACAGGCTGGGATTCTAAGCCAAGTTATCCGCATTCATTCACATTCAGCATTGTTTCCACTGAACCGTGCAGCCTCTCAACTCAAGAATGTTATTTCGTACTCCCAAGTTGAGCTAGAGATCATAGTCTCATTTATGAGTCTATATAAAGAAAAAAGAAGCCTAAATAAACTAAAAAAATGAACCAGAGTACCTTTTTTTTTCAAGACTTGGTTGACTTAGCTGATATTTTTGGATATATGAAGATAAAGCCACTCTATCTCAATAAAACATCCTTTCCTATTGATATTGTTTTCTCCACATACAAATTTCCTTCTCCCTCCTATTAAAGGGATAGCAATATTAATTTGAATGCTTGAATAAGTGTCATATGCGAAAATCTAAAGTTCAGAGTGATGTTTATTACCAACATTTATGGATTGTGATGCTTGAAAATATAAGGCAGACTATGGCAGAGTTTTGGTATAGGCAGCGCATCTCTAGTGGGAATCCCCAATTAAACACATAAAAAAAATGTGGTTTTAAATAGATGCTTATAAATAGTTACCAGATTGCTTCAAGGCAGCAGGCAAACTAAATTTGAGTCATTTGCAAGGTTTTATTAGAATTTAATTAAAAAAAAAAAAAAACCTAAACCCTTGACAGTATACTGGAGTGCAGAGAACACTGGGTTTGTAAGAAAAAGTTCAGGATTTCCACCCAAGCTCTGTTATATAACTCCTTGTTTGACTCAGGCAAGTCACTTAGCCTTGTCAGGCCTCAGTTGCCTGAACTGTAAATTGAAGGAATTGAGCGCAATGACCTCTAAATTCCTTTCCAGAACCCCATCCTAACATATCCTACTTATCTGGGCATCAGGCTGTGCAATTATTTCTAGGGAAGCAGAATATTTATATAAATTGTAGAGATTAGATCTCTGTCGAGTGGCAGAAAACGTTCTAACATATTCTATAGCTAAATTTCTGTTCTTTTATAGAAAGCATTTTAGTCTTTTATAGAACTAGTGGATTCTAAATGTTTTCTGGATTATCCAGACCCTGTATTTGCCTCATTGTATGCTTCTTTTCATATTTCATTTTGCATCTTCTTTAGAATGAGTAGAGGAAAAGAAGTACAATTCAAATATATTTATATCTTTGGTTTCTCTAGTGCTTCTTCTACTTCTTTTCCCTTCTGTATGCTGAAACTACAAGGCTGGAGTCTAAATATGATTGCCCCACTGTTATGGTTAAAAATTTTTTTTGAAAAACTGAAGACATGGCATTATTTCTTACCTTCTATGGTAAGTTTTCCTTTGAGTTTCATCTTTAAATGGCTTGGGAATTTTTGTTTCATGGATTCTCTCACCAAATATTTTCTAAAATCGTTACTTTTTTGTCATTTTATGAGCTGATGTCAGCCATAATCTTTTATTATCCACCTTTGTAAGATTTTACAAATGGATTTGCATTCTCTACTATTGTTTCTCTTGGCTGACATCTCTCTCCACTGAGCAAGGAAATCAAATTTTGTTTTGTTTTTTTTCCTTCTTTGGTTGAGACATTTTCTAGGATTTTTAGTCTCCTCATTGTCATTACTGTTTTCATTAATTAAATTTCCCTATAAAATGGTGTTATTCTGTGTGAATGCCTAAGCTTTTATGTATTTCCTATCTTTTTAGTGTTAGTACCTACTTTAGATTGATTGAAATTGCCTCGATTACGTGCCATAAATCTCATTTTTTGTTTCTTTTTATTTTGTAATAATATTTTTCTTTTCTCTTACAAATTGGTGTTCTTACTGTATACAGAGTACTGATTTGAAATGATCTCTACATAGTGACTTCCTACATGTTGAAATATAGTCCTTTTTTTTGCATTACTATATAATTCTTAAACGTTGGAGAAAGTTTGTGTAAACTGATGTAAAGTGTGTGAGTTAGGAAAACAATTTAAATAAATTTTAAAGATTAACACTTTTGAAGGACTTAAGAACTTTAATCACATAATGACTGAACTTGATGCCAAAGGACCCATGATTAAGCATGCGATCCATTGCCTGAAGACACAATAAAACAATAACAACTTTTAGCTGTACTTCAAAGACTTACAGTTGGACGGTGAAATCTGTTTGAAGAGGTACGACATTTCGCTCATCCATTGTTCAGTTGTTTTTTTTAGTTATATCTGACTTTTCATGATCCCATTTGGGATTTTCTTAACAAATATACTGGAATGGCTTGTCATTTTCTTCTCTAGCTCATTTTACAGAGTGAAAAACTGAGGAAAACAGGGTTAAGTGACTTGCCCAAGGTCACACAGTTAGTATCTAGTAAAAGACATTTGAATGTATTTTTATTTTTTATGCCTTACCAACATGGCTTGATGATTTCCTGCTTCCTTTCCTGTGTAGTCCTTCAGGATTCCTGATTAACTTTAGCTCTGACATAGATAATACAACCTCAGAATATTCTAACTAGAGCAATTTTATTTTTTCCAAGACTGTGTCCTTTCTGTGGGAGTGGGAAAATGAAGACAAGTCCCCCACCATTGCTAGACTAAGGGTCTGTGCCAATATGCAATCTCTTACCTATAGAAGGGTATAGAAGGGACCCTACAGAACTTGCCATTATCCCTTAAAAGTTAGGAATAGCACTGTGGACAAGATATGTGCTAAGGCCAGTCAGTCATTCAGTCAATCAATGTTTATTAAGCTCCTCTCATGTGCCACCACTATGCTAAATTGAGGCTACAAAGGAAAGTAAAAGACAGTTCTTCAAAGATCTTATGATCTAATTAGGGAGACAACATGCAAATAACTTCATATAGTCAAGAAATACGAAGGTGAAATGGAAAAAAGTCAACAGATGTAAAGCACTAGAATTAAGGGGGATCAGGAGGGGTTTCATGTAGAAAAAGGTGGGGTTTTATCTGGGACTTGAAGGAAGCCAGGGAAATCATGAGGAAATGAAGAGGAGGAGTGTCCCAGGCTTGCAGGACAGCTAGTAAAATACTTGGGCAGGGGGATGAGTGTCTTGATCATGAAGCAGATAGTAGATCAGCAGCACTAGATCAGGAGGTATAAAGTATAAGACTGGAAAGGTGTGTGTGTGTGTAGGGGTGCAGTAGGGTGAAGGGGTACAGGTAGATAGATTATGAAGGGCTTTGAATGCAGAATTCAGGATTTTATATTTAATTCTGGACATGATAGGTTGCCATTGGAATTTATTGAGTGGGGTCTGGGGAAAATTACTGACAGCTGAGTGGCATACGAACTGGAGTGGGCAGATATAAGGCCAGGAGACGAACCAGCAAGCTATGACAATAGTTCAGACATTATGTGATGAATGCATTTACCATAGTGATGGCAGGGTCAGAGGAGAGAAGGGGAGATTGTAAGAGATGTTATAAGGGGAAAATGAACAAGATTTGGCAAAAGATTAGATGGTGAAGGACAGGAGAGATAGACCAAGATAGAGAGAGACAGACAGAGACAGGGAGAGTCAGAGACAGAGAAAGACCCAGAGAGATAGAGAGACAGAGAGAGAGAGAGAGAGAGAGAGAGAAATTGAGGATAAAACCTAGGTTAGGATACAAAGTGACTGCAAAGAAGGTGGTACACTTGACATGAGATGATGAGAAGAGAAAGCATAGAGGCATAGCGAACAGCATGAATATAAAATGAAAGAGGAAGGAAGAAAATAAGGAATGAAACTCACATTAAAATATATATTATGGGCCAGCTACTGTGCTAAGCGCTTTAAAATATCTCATTTTATCCTCAAGTAACCCTTCAAGGATTATTTTTATGTCTATTTCATAATTGAGGAAACTGAGCTAGACAAAGGTTTAAGTGACTTTCCCAGTTTCACATAGTTAACTGTCTGAGACTGAATGTGAACTTCCTAAATCTAGGGTAAGGTCTGTACTCCAACACCTAGAAGCTTCATTCAGAATGAAATATGTATCTTAAACATGGCCAATGCACTAATCTATTTTATTTCCACTGCATGTTTTTTTAAAGATTTCCTTTCCTTTTTCTATTTTAATGGGAAAGAATTGGAGAGAAGGAAAAGTTTTTTTTTATTAGAAAAAATAATATAAAAAAAGACAGACTCACAAATACAGAAAAATGGATAGGACCATGTACATGATTCATTTTTATTCTTTTTATGGATACAGAGATAATCTTCCCATATGTGTGATGATCCTGCTATACATCTCACATGTTCTAGTGAGACAATATATCATCAAGAAATAAGCTGTACAAACCATTGGAGAGACTTGACCTCTTGAAGTATCTGAACTTAAGGTGGATGGTGTAGATTGCTTCCATAAAGGAGATTAAACATCTATGTTTGCATATCACATCAAAGTTGAATTCTGTCAAATAAAATACCCTCTAGATATTTCCATCATGAAAGAATTATTGAAGACTTTGAACTGAAATATTCATTTCTAACTCTGGATCAAATTTTAACCTTCATCTGTCTTTGCTAGTCACCAATTTACTCCCCCTTCCTTTCTCCCCAACCACCAATTTGGTATTATCATTATTCTGAGGAATAGGCACAGGCTGTGATCAGTGTTTGGTCTGAGGATATTAGATAGCTGTTACTTTTGAAAAATAAGTATATAAAATTTATAATTACTTTGAGCCTTTTTTTAACCTTGCAAAGCATACCTCCCCTTTTCTGCCCTAATTTTCCATACAAACAGGATGGTTTCACTGAACACATTGTATTACCTGACAGTGATGCTTATTGTTCCTTTGGGCAAGTTTATCCTCGTGTTCACTGAAGATTTAAAATAAGAAAAGTTTTCCCCCCACTTTTTTTAAAAAAAATACCATATCTTTTTAGCTTTCCTCAGAAGAGCTTTCCCTTCATAAAATTCTCTGTCTAAAATTCCCCTCACTATGAGCCTTCTGTCCTTAGGGGATCCCAGGACATTTTAGCAAGTTTCCATTGTCTACAGTAAGTACTGTACTGATTACCTTCTATTTTATTGTACCATAAAAATGGGAATCTTTCATCCAGAAACAGAACCAGAAATCTGCATGGACTGGTAAAGAACTGAGGTAAGTACAAACCTGTTGCCACATTATCTATTGAAATTGATCCTCATTGCATTTAGACAAATTTTCAGTGCCCTCAATCTAGTGTCTTGTTGGTGTTAAGGCACACTTTTAGATGACAGGAAAATGGCACATGCTTAAACTGACAAGTTGAGAATGGTCAATATCAATATCCCCTTATAGGTCATTATTGTAGAGGAAAAGCCACATGTTACCAGTTTGAGACAGGAAACTCCATGTGCAAAAAAGGAAGGATAATCCCCCAAACAGCAAAACATAAGTTTATGGAGGAAACAGTATGGATCCAATATGAACTTCCTGGATCATTCTCAAATTAGAATGGTTTGTGTGCTTTAGACATACTTGTGTCTCATTTTCCTTCAATGATATTTCAAATTTTAGTACCTCTGACCTCCCACATTAATAGCAGAGTTAAAAGTGGAAGTACTAATGCCAGAAGCAGTAAAGTTATGAAGACCTGTGATATTACCAGCTATAACAAATTGGAAGGGGCCAAAAACTCTGCAGAAAAAATAATCTATTCTCTGCAGATTTCTAGTCCAATTTTGGGAAAGGGTACATGGGAAAATATTGGAGGGTGAGATTTCCTATCAAGAGTGAAACCATAGCCTTTGGATCTATGTTTTCTAATATTCCAGAATCCACTGTGTGATGTTAATTGGGGAAAAAAACAAGGGTTTTTAGCAGACTTGAGATTATGTCCTGGTCTTTGCCAGTGGTGATGGAACTTGCAGGGAAATTCACAAAAGAACCAGACAGACCAGCAATGCATAAAGTAATGTCTTTCATTAATATGTGCTTTAAGTCACATAAGTCAAGATCGATCTGCAGGTAAGAGCATGGAGGAACAGAAGCAGAAGAGAATTAATCCACCAATCAAGAAGCATATGTTAAGCAGCTAGTAGTTGCTAGCTGTTATGGTACATACTGATGGAATGGTACATACCAATGGAATGAATGAAACAATGCTTACTGAAAAGGAGCTTGCACTTTAATGGGATGACAGCTAGATATGTAAGTATATAGAATAAATATAAAGAGTATAACTACAGATGCAGGGTCATTTGGAAGGGAAGACAGTAGAGTCTGAGTAGAGATGAGGAGTATAGGGCAACCGGCACAAATGGGACAACTAAAGAATTCAGTTACCAAAGCTGCCAATAATGGCCAGAAGTAGAAGATGGTCATTGATTGTCCTTGAAAGAGTTGCCTTGCAGCTGGTACACTCTATCACTCTCCCTATCACATCCTCCAGTAGGTACAGGTAATTCTTCTTTGAATGTAATCTACGTAAAATAAATGCTTGATACATTTCTCCCAAGGAGAATGTACACTCCTTGAGATCAGGAATGGACTGCTTATTTTTTCTCTCTGTATCCTCAGTGCCTAGCACAATGTCCTCAAAAATATGTAACAAATGATTGTGGGTTGAATTTAAGTTGAGTTATTGGTCATTAATGTAACTTCTTATTGGTAAATCTTATTTCAATCAAATTCCAGCTAATGGATTATTTGAAAAATGAGATATTTGGAGTTACTTTGGAAAACGTCACACACACATGCACACATACACATATATAATGTGAGTATGTGTCTGTATACATAAATACAAATATACATACTCACATACATATATAGATATACATACATATATAACATGTGTGTACATATACATACACACATATATAAATTTTAGAGAATAAATTCTGTAATCTCGTTTAACCACACCAACAAGCAGCCTTGTGTGACAAAAAGACATGAATTTACTCAGAACTCTTAATTTTACCCTCAGTTTACTAGAAAAGAACCAATAAAATCTATAGTTCAGTCTAGTCCTGCAGAATTATGGGTAAAATGAAGAGGATAAAGGTCATGATGTTCAAGTTATATATTTTCTTCTTACCTACTTTCCAGGGGAGTTATGAAGACTAAATGAGGATGCAAATGATTAGCAAATTTAATAAATTTGAGTTGTTACTAATTTGAAATAACTTCTAGTCATTTCCTAAAGAAGTAAACAAAAATTGGAAGGAGCAATCATGAACAGCTCACAATAAGCAATCTAGCAGCTGAAGCCAGTTTGTGGATGATATCCATAGTCTTCTCATCCTAAGAAAGCTATTTCTTTGCTGCTGACAGCTAACACATTCATTTCACAGTAGATCAGATATGAGGGCTTACTTATGTCAACTGTACTGAACTAACCTCTAACCTGTGGATGTCAAAAGCAGAGCAAAACGGCTAGAGACAGGAGAGTCAGGAGTCCAACAGAAGTTTAATTTCAAAGATAGAGCAATGACTTGTAAACAAAGAGGCAGATTAGACACATGCTGGGGCTCTGCCCCTAGTAGGAGGATCTGAGACAGTAGGGCTGTACCTTGATTTATATTCTTGTTGCTAGACAATGGGTCAACAGTGTAGTGTAGCAATAATGGTGAGGCACAGAAGCAAATTGAGGCAAGGTTGTCTAGTGACCAAAAGTCCGTTCATAGCACGGCTTCATGCATGAGCCTATTGGTGCTTGCCCAAACTCAGGGACCATCAGTTCCAGAGGGTGAATGCAAAGGACAGTTGTTATGCCAAGCTCAGGGAGCAGTTTACTTGCTGGGCCTTAGCTCTAGAAAACAGGATGTCTCTTAATATCTTGAAAATTACCACATGTAAAGACTGAAATACTGAAATGTGGTGGGGTTTTTTTATGTTCAAATAACATTTACAATATTTGTCCAATTATAGATGACTTTTCATTCAAGAACTCATAGGAAATAGTTATACTAATCCATATCTACAATACCACAGCACTGAATTTGAACCTGTACCTACTCTTTCTTGGAAATTTTCATTTAGTCTACTGCTAAATCAATAAATTATTCAGATAAGCTTTGGAGCATGCCAAGAAGTCAATAGCCTTGTCGAAATAATAATGAGCACCTGCGTTAAAGTGAAAAAAAAAAAAGTAACAAGAAATGAAACTATCTCCTTGTTTCATCCATACAATATCAAACAAGTGAATATTTTTTTTAAAAAATCCATTTGAAATGAGTGATTTTCTCATCTATCCAGATGTTTTCATAATATAAATCTAGCCACTATTCATACTGACTATTTCTATAAAGGAATGTCTACTAAAATATCTTTTTAATTATATTAACATTAGACCTTTGCCAGAATTGCTTTTCAATAAAGTATTGGAAACTCATTTTAAAAAGTCTGAAACAATGAATGAATATCTACTTTTTGAATCTCCATTATCACCAAGCATGAAGAACTGCATTTGCTTCTTTAATCATGATGAAAATAATCATAGGCCAATGTTCCCAGGGTCTATAAGAAATCAGAGTAGGTCTAATGAAAATCAGGCAACCAGACTAATGAAAAAATGTAATAATATACTCTGACTCCCTTTTTTTCTCCTTCCTTTTTTATTTTGCTTCATGGGAACTTGCTCTGAGGGAAACTGAGTGTATTAAATTGTCAGCAATTTAGGAACTCAAAGCCAGCTAACATGAGGAGACACAGAAGACGTTAAGGATGGCTAGAGTTGATAGAAAGGTGCAAAGAACAATGGAAATTTTATGGATCATATAAATAAATGTTTTACTGACCTAATTCTTCCTGAAAACTATTTTCAAGAAAATAATAAATGCTCAAATGTTTTTATTAGCTCAAAGTCTCTATTCCTTTTCTAGTATTTTTCATTACAAATGACACCAGTTCTTTGACTCACTTTACAATCAATTTTTCAATACACGGTTTTGCATGGGAAGGTAAAATGACAATACTTTCAAAAGACCAGTCTTATAGTTTCTGGCCCTGGTTAGTCTATAACTAAATCTTTATTTTTGGGCCCACTAGCAAACTGATGTTCCCCCCTAGAAGCATTGTGTGGTGCAGTGGATAGGGCACTGAGCCTAGAGTCAGGAAGACAAGTTCAAATGTGGCTTCAATGAGCTATGTCACCCTGGGCAAGTCACTTAACCTCTGTCTGTCTCAATTTCCTCAACTATAAAATGGGGATAACAATAGCACCTAGCTCCTAGGGATCACATGAGACAATTAATAATAATGTTCTTGGCACTGTACCTAGAACATAATAGGAACTTAATCAATGCTTATTCCCTCTTAATTTCCCTGATACATTGTTTAAGCATGTGATGTGTCACCGTGTCCCATTTTTATCCTCTACCTATCTTTATGTTTCAAATTCATTTTTACTGACAATGACTTTTCTATGAATTACAATAAACATGCAAAATTCTGTGGTGCTCTATGCAATGTCTAAAGCATTTATATATAACCATGTACTCTAAGATTTTTTTAAAATTCAAAAACCAACATTTTCTATGGGGAAAGAAGGAATTTAAATTCCCAAATAATTCCCATTGGAATTAAAATTTCCAAATGGGAATCTAATGGCTTTGACCTTGTTCATCAGAAGTCAGACTTGTCTTGAGTCTAAAGACAGTTTCTGATGAAATTTTAGACCTTAAAATAATGAGTCATGACCTTGTCACTACCTCATTTGTCTTATATGTTTAGGGTCATGATTTGATTACAATAACAGTTATTTTTAATCTTCTACTATGTTAGTGACTCACTGGAATTTCAGAAGCATTCTAACCGGGACTTGAATTAGAAAGTATTTATAGTACATCACTGCGTTTTATTTAATGTTTTATCTCCTGTGCCAACTTATAAAATGCTGGAAGGAAGAAATAAATACTTATTCTTCTCTATCTCTCTCCTAGCATCTATGGGCACTTCACGCACATAATAGATACTTAATAAAATTTTGCTGAATGGAATTGCCTTTTGTTTTGCTTTGCTTTCCGAGACTTTATATTAAAATTGATGTGCATTTCCCGAGTTGTTACTATGGCAAGGAGACTGGAACTTTTAACTGAAGTTGGGGCATCTTAGGTGAGTGACATGGTCAATAGAGGCTTAAAGTCAGGAAGATTTGAATTTACATTCAGCTTAGTACTAGCTGTGTTTTCCTGGGAGAGTCTCCTCCATACTGCCCCTACATAATCCTAAATCCCTGAAGAACTCTGTGGTTTGAACCATTCAACCCATCAATCTGAGAGTCACTGGAAGACAAGGGTCATTTGTGCTCGATGATTTTATTGCATTTTTTTCATGAAGCACTTTACCTTGAAGAATATAAAAGTTTAAAGTATTATATACAAACATAATGAACAGTGATAGAAATTGTATCTATATATTTCTTTTATATGTGTTTGTCCATCTACTATATAACTCTATACCTCTACCTAATATATCTGTTTTATCTATTAATTTACCTTTTTAAGTTATCATATATGTGTGTAAAATAAACATATTATGGTAAACATATGCTGATATAAGCCTTTTCAGATGGTATTAATTTACCTTTTAAAATCACTATATGTGTGTCAATAAACATATGTATATGGTTATGTAAATAAACATGCATATATATATATATGCCTTTTCTGGTGGCATTAATATATCTTTTTAAGTCACCATATATTCCTTTTCTGGTGCCTTAAAAAGATAAATTAATCTGGAAGAAAAAGAAAATAAAGGACCTCCAGGGAAATAAATACTTCCCTGTTACAACTGGAAACTGGTTGGGAAATGCTGTTAAAATTGATTGGCCTACTCTTGTTAGCAGCTGTGGGAGGAAAGCGGAGGCAGGAAAGGGAGAGGGGGAGAGGGAGGGAAGCGCAAAGCATTCCCAGGTCCCTCCTTATCCTTCCGCTGCCCTGGAGCCAAACACCAAGCAGAATCATTCTCGAGATCTTCTCCTGCCAGCTCCTTTCCTCTGAAGTGCCTTTGTATGTCTTTGATCAGAGCTCAAGATAATAATCCTTGGGCTGGTTATGTGAAATATGTTTTTGACACTTTGCCTCCCCTTGGAATTCATCCCAACCCTCTAGCCCTACACTCAGAACCTTTGCACAGGATTTGTCTTCTTGGGGTCTGATTGTTTCTTTTTTCAACTCACAGGTCTCTCAGTGATTCGTGAGCTAACATCAGTATTCTGTCACCAACCGATTTTTATTTAGTTCTCAAGTTTCAGACTTGAAGATCTCCCAGCTCTTGTGGATAGAAATTTATTCAAGGTGGAACACAGAGCCTTGACAAAAAGACCTATTGTAATACTAACATAGGTATTGATGTCCTTAGGGTAAGTCCCTTAAATTCTCTTAATCTGGCAATTTACAAATCCAAAAAAATGCTGGAACTATTTTGTTGGAACACTTTTTTTCTTCCCTAAAAGTCTGTATTTTCTTAAGGTACATAGGTGATGGAAAGCATATGTGACTGACCTGACTGTATGAAAGACTTGAATTCAATTTTTGCCTTTGATACTTGCTCTGTGACTCTGAGCAAACCATTTAAATTGAGCCTTCTTCATTTTCCTACTCTATAAAATGATAATATAAATATATAAATATAAAATAATAACAACACCTGTCTCTCAGGGGTACTGTAAAGAATAAAATGAGAAAATATTTGTAAAGTGTTTTGCAAACCTTAAAGTACAGCATGAATGTTACCCATTATCATTATGTATCTTCACAGATTAATTCCTTTTTTTCAACTCCAAAATTCCTATCCTTAAACATGGATGTGATACATAATTAAATAACAATCTTCTAGACCAGTGTTGTGAAATCAAATAGAAATGGAGTCACTACTCCATACAAAAAGATGCCTGCAGGTACATATTGCTTAGTTTTAAAATGAAACGTTATTTATATTTTATTGTATTTTGTTAAATATTTCTCAATTATATTTTTAATATGACTCAGGCCTCACTCAGGAGTGCTGGTATATATTTGACAGCTTTGTCCTAGGAAACCAGGAGGAAATATTAGAATAATTTAAAATTAGAGTAGGGTTGGGAAGCAGGTATGACTATTATTTAGTTCCAATTAATAGTAGCTAGTTCCTAAATTTACTTTCAAAAACCTCTCCAGGGGACAATATTCTCTACAGGGAGCATTTAACAGTTAACAAGGATGCTTAAATAACTTGTTAGAGATCATGCAACTAGCCAGGAGCAAAGCTAGCAGAGAACAATGACTATTATTTGTAGTGTGATGTTCATTCCACTAAATTAAACAATTTGCCTCCTAAGATATCATTAACTGATTTTTTAAAATGTACTGATATAGCTTGTTTTTATATCACATCTCCATCTGCAAGTATATTTCTTTCTCCTCCCCTCTAGGCTACTCGAAGAATCATCCCTTGTTACAGAATAAAAGACAATTAAAAAAAACAATTCAAACTTGATGGATCTAGTAACATATGAGATGTTCCACCTCCATAGTTCTCTATCTGTCCAAAGAAGGAAGGGAAGTGCATTTTCTCATTTTATTTCAGAGTCAAGCTTGGATTACCTCAAATTTCTAATGAATGAAATGTCTAACTTCAAAGTTTCTGCTGCTATTACCAGAATGACTGATTTTAGATAATTTCACAACTGGTACTTTCTACTTCTTTGAAGCTTCTGGGGGTATGAGTATGACTTTCTCTTCATGTTGTTTCAAAGATCTTATTGGATCATAGAATAAAAGATTTAGAGCTAAAATTTACACTATGTGTATCTTGTTTGTGTGTTACTTATCACATGTTATCTCCCACATTAGAACGGGAGCCCCTTGAAGCAAGAATTTTGTTTTTACATATCTTCATATCCCCAGTAGTTAACATAGTACTTACACAAAGTAAGTGCTTAATAAATTCCTCCTGGTTGTTTGACTAAAAATGACCTTGGAGGCCATCTGGAGTCCAGCACCATCATTTTACATATGAGGAAACTGAAATGATTTATTTAAAGTTACATAGGAAATAAGTAACAGAACTGAGATTTGAACCTTGGTCCTATAACTCCAAATTCAGTATTGATTCAATTTATATAATATTTATATAATGCCCTGCTTTGATATTATACTAATTTTAGATGTGGATAAAGTTCAAGTTCTTTGTTGCACCTATCACTTGCCAACATCTTGGACAAATCACTGACAGTGGACACAGCAATGGCAGTACCAGTAGAGACAGGAGGAATGATGTCCCCCAGTAGCTATTGTCTTGGAGTAACTAACAAAAGACTTTTGAGAGCATGCTTCTCTTAGAGTCATGTTCTATTCTTTGATGTTTCCTACAGAGGTTGATTATCATAAAAAAAGAATCAGAGGGTCATCAAACAACAAAATATCATCTGTCTATTGAAAGTATGTAGAGACAAAAGCAAAATGCGAGGTGTGACAAATGACATTTGTACATGCTGTATAGTGACAGCACCCATTTTCCTATAGCTATATACAATAAATACCTTCTTTGAAATGAGAATTAGTGGTTACTGGACAATGGAAACAAAAAAAGCACATCACATACAAAAACTGAAATTGATGCTCTTTTAGTATGTAGGTGATGAGTGGTTTCCAATGTGGATGTCAAACACTGAATAAGATACATAGTTGGAACATCTTGTTAGAGTAAGAATAAAAATCACCACCAAATTATAGGAAATAAAAATGGACTATCACATGAAACTGAACTAACCTAACCTATTTAAAAATACTAGTACCAAGAAAGTGATAGAGGAATGGATAAAAGATCAAATGTCATTGTAGACGGTCATCATTTTGTAAGGAAGTTTGGCTAATATAAATCAATCAGTACAATAATAAGAGACCAAAAAAACTTAGAAACATCATCAGTCAGCAAAAAGTTGATCTCTTTTTCAAGTAAAATGATATGAACAGCTAACAAAAATTGTTTTTAAAAGCTCATCAAATACAATGGTGAAAAATATAACTTCATATAACCTCATAAAATAGTAAGATTTAATAAAGGGATAAAAAGAGCTTAAAAGAAAATTTGTTGACAGATAAAAGTCAGCCAAATCATCCCAAGACCATTTAAGGATAAAACTTAAAGGAGAACACTGAACAGGCTATATATATATAATGTGAAATTTTCTGTAACAAATTATTTTCCCTACCAATAAAAGTGGAGACATCAAATTTGAACTCTAACATCACATTCTGAGGTATAAGTCATATAAAGAACTAGAAATGGAGTACAGGGAGTGGATAGAGTAACTTGGCCAAACCAAGTATATAGAGAGGGTCAACAATGGAGGTGACAATTTCAAAACCAATGAAGGATCTCTTTTTGAGATATCTTTGACAGAGGAGGAAAAAGACTTGGAAAAATATTCGATTTCATTATTACCAGTAAAAGGCAATTAAAACAAATGTGAATAACTATTGACTTATAAGCATACTTTTTAGCCTCTATAAAAAACATTTATAATGACCTGAGAATATCATTGATGAAGGATTGAGAAGGAAACAGACTTTTTAAAAATTAAATTTTGCTGTGGGCATGAAATACAATTGATGGAAAGATATAAGCAATACAATATCCTATCATGTTTGTTATTTGTTGTCAATATTTAAAAAAGCACATAGATTATTTGATAGAGAAACGTCTGTCTAAAAAAACTTTCCTTCAACAATTCTCTCTCACACACAGCTAAAAATCAAACAAGAGTCCTTAAAAGATGGAATAACAAAAATGGTATTATATTACAACACTCTAATTGTTACCATCAAGAGATCAATAACTTAGGGAGATGTATGTTCACCCATGATCTCTGCTACCACAGCAGGGGTCCACCACAGTATTAAACTAGAAAAGTGGTTACTTAGAAATGGTGAGATTGGTCAGATACTTCTTACTGTAGATGAGGTCCTGTTGATTGTATCCAGTCCTAGAATACTGTAGAGCTTCCTAAAAAAAAAGATGAACAATCATTTTTAAAGAATCAAACTATATAAACTATATAAAAGGAAAACCTGAAGCATCGAGAAGGCTTATTACCTAGATTAAGATGTGAAGTTGAATCAGTCATTGAGACAGTTCATCCAGATATTTTGGACAATGAACAATGAGCTGAATCCCTCATTGGAAAGGAAGGAAAGAGAGATGAAATGCCTTCAAGAAATTGCACAGCAAATCTAATTACCCCACGTTTCTCCCTGAAAAAAAAAAGCTCTTCTTAAAATCAATATTCTTCCACAAAGAATGTGTGGATGTAGGTCATGGAATAATAAGTCTCCACAGAATTGAAGTTGCAACCAAAAGGCAATGAAGAGGTATATTGTGGGAATGATTAGTCAGCAATGGATCATACAGGAGTCACAGCTCACAGAGGAAGAAAAAGAAGTTTGCTGAACATGTGGTAGAAGAAGGAATAATTGATGAAATGATTCCATTATCCATTATACATGATCCATTGGTAGCCACACAATATTAGGAAAACTACAATAAGTCTACCCAACACATTAGGTGAGTCTCTATTGAATTATTTATGGGAGGAAATGGTTGAGAATGTAGATGACTTGCACGCTGCAGAGCTAGAGGGAGTATCCACATCTGTGAGGTCACAAATTCACTGATGTACAAAAGTATTTAACTGCAGACAGAACACTTATTTGATCAACATAAAGCAACAATATTACAGAGTACAAGTAACTGCTGTACCTAAAAAGGAGATATTACAGTCATTGGAATTATTAATCCACAGTTTCATGATGACATTGTCATGTATATCAATTAATCAATAAAGATTTATTAAGTAACTACTACATACCAGGCACTGTGCTAAATGCTGGTTACATAAATTGGTTTTTTTCTATATAGTGGTAGTCATTAAAATATCAGCTTTATGACTTTTGTTGACATCTTAGACTGACATTGGGCAATATAAAAAAAGTTGAGTAAAATCTATTTTCATTCTAGTTCTACCTTTGCTCCTTATTTGTTTATGTAAACCCTAGTTCCTAATTATCCAGTTTGTGATATCCCTCTAGAAGTCATCATCTGAGAAAGGGCCAAGATCTTAGTCTTTCAGCTTGCTATTTCCCGTCTAGACAACTACACCATAATGATCTTTTGGATGACTTTGCTGGTCTTTCAATTTTGTTTTTAAACTTCACAAAATGATTTAGTCACTTTCTTTTTAGCTCTTGTGAACCTTGTGAATTAAAAAAAGCTTTCAAATAATTACATGAGCTAATGTATCTCTACACTCTTCCTTCTACTCCAAATGTTGACTACTAGTAGATTCTACCGTATAATTGGTGCCTATAAAACGTTCATGGTCTTCTAAGATGCATCATATTCTCTGGGTGGTTTTTAAATAAAATGTTACATTTTATATAAATCTAATAATTATTCTCTCTAAAGAAGTTTTTATTCTGAAATTTTTACAAATAACATACTCTAGGAATATCTAGAAATACTTTTCTTCTCTGAATAACAGCCCTATGTTTCACTGTTACCTTTTCATACTTAAGAAAATCTAATAAAAGTCTAAAATCATCTTATTTTTAAATTGCACTAATAAAAACAATTATAAAACAATTGTTAGCATTTATGTAATGTTTTACATACATTGTCTCATCTGATCCCCCCAGCATTCCTGTGAATTAGGTACTAGAGCTACTATCATTTCTCTTTTATGCGTGTGTGTTTTCGTCCTTCGTTTCCAAAGAAGACCATGCCATCAGAGCAATGATGACATGACTTGCACTTGACTTTGTTTTGAGTGAGAGAGGGCTGTGCAGATCACCAGCCTCACTTCTCCTCCAGAGCCATCTGAATCCAGTGACCAGACATTCATCAGGATGACTGGAGATGACCCAGGATGAGGCAATTGGGGTTAAGTGACTTGCCCAAGGTCACACAGCTAGTGAGTGTCAATTATCTGAGATGAGGTTTGAACTCCTGCACTGGTGCTCTATTCACTGCACCGAGCTCAGAGGGATTAAGTCACTTACTCAGGATATCACAGCTAATAAATATTAGGTCTTGCCTGGCTCCAAGATCAGGGCTTTTTCTAATATGTCAAGCTGCCTCTTAAAATGTTATTTACCTTGATTTAATTGGAGTCACCCTATAATTAGAATGAGATGCTTTTTCACTATAAGCAGGATAGCTGAAAAAGTTCACTTTCACTGACAGTAGGGAATTTCAGAGAAAGGCTGCAGAAAGGATTGATTGATTACCAGTTTATACAGTACTTCCCTCTATTTATCTATGTACTATTGTACTATTTATCTAGAGAATAATGTACTATGTACTATTTATCTAGGGAATGTATTCAGTGGGGAACAGTTTATAAGGCTGGTTTAAAATGTTGAACTCTGGATGGTATTTGGTGTGTCTCTGATTTTTCATGCGTGTTTTTGTGTCCTGGTATGTCAAAGGGGCAGCTTTCTTCTGTTTCCCTTGGTTCCGTGATGGCTATTTCTTGATTTTTCCATAAGTATGCATCAGTGGACAAAAGCACACACATTTATGATATGCAACTTGACTTCATGTGTCGATCTCACACTGGACTTTACTTTCAAGCCTGTAGTTAAACAATGTCACTTCTCTAACTTTTCGCCCAAGGCATAAGAGAATTTGAAAGCAGAAAGCAGAGAGGGTGTGAATCTAGCTTACCATAAATTGTCATTTGTCCCTATAAAAGTTTTCAAATGCTAAGCCGGGCATTCCACTTTGGCAATCTTGAGTAATAGACTAAAAAAAATGCAATTAAAAAGAAGTATAAAAGAATTTTTAAGTGCAACTCCCCTTGAACTGCCTGCCCTGCAGCACTCTAGTTTTAAAGTTTATTAAGCCAAGTTCTTTGGATGGTATTACTAATGTTATCTGTGGAATGCTAATTATATTTTAAAGAGAAGCCCAATTAAATGCAACCCGCAGATCACCATTCATTGTGTGTGTGTGGCTGTATTATTTATACTTGTATGTGATCCAAACTATTGCATTTTTATTTTATAAAAACCTTTCTTCATATTCTATAATCACTACATTTCTAAAATTGTTTTCCAAAAGAGAACATTTTACATGTAATATAATTAATGATAAGTAACAATTCACAAATTGCAATGCCAGAATTTACAAGACATTTTTAAAATTAAAAAAAAAATTTCCTTTGTGCTTTTTTTTTCTAACATGCAAAGCAATATATTATGCCTAAAGAATTTGGACTTAATTATAAATGCATAATAATAAATGCATTGTGTAACTGTTTGAAAAGCCAAACTCTCCTTCATGTTTTAGAATTTGGTTATGATTTACTCCTCAAGAAACATAGGGTTTTTTTGGAATTAAAAGAAACACCATACACACATATATGTATATAATAATTGTGTTTCACTAATCACTAAGTACTCCAGGAACCATATATTTGTAAATAAAATAATAATAGACTATTAAAGCATACAGCTTTAAAAAAAAATATATCCCAAATGACTGCCCGGGTGTGGTCTTGCTAAAACAGCTGCCCCCCAAGATAGGAGTAAAGCCCTAGGAGAGTGAAGGTGGGAGAAGCTGAAACCTGCTAATAGTACCAGACAGCCAGGAGCAAAGACAAATAATTATACCAGAAAACTAGTTGAAACAGATGGAAACCATGCAATATTTATAGAGTAGAAGGGAAACAGGTTTGTCCATTAATGGTACAAGTAAGTTCAACTAAAAGGCAACAAGCAACTTCAGAGGAAGGCTAAGATGAAATCAGTGTCCAACCCAAAGTTCCAGGACGTCAGTGAGAAGAGATGCTGAATGCAGAATCAAATGCAGGGATTTCAGAACGTTTGAAACTAGGGATAATTGGCTTCAGTTTATAGGTACTGACCCTGTTCTTTTGAGCTGAAGATGCACCTGAACCTCACCTTCCATTTGATAAATCTCTACTATGCTATTATAGATGACAATGGCCAGCAAGCGTTCACAAATACCAATTACTAGCTTTTGTGCAGTTCTCAGAACATAAATAATACCAGAGAATACATTAAGATCTTGCACAACTTATAGTTTTCATTTATGAGATTATAGACACAGAAGGGACCATTGCATTCATCTAGCCCAACACCTCTCATTCTATAGATGAGGAAATGGAGTTTCACTTAGGTTGTAATGTATTTGAGGCCACACAGGTAGCAGGAATCAAAGTCTATTAAATATAGCCTTTGTAACAAATTTGTCATATAACCTTGAAATGACTACATGTGTTGGTGGTTCTGTTTCAGAACAAAGGCAGCAGACTGGAATAGAGTATTGCCCTCTAGGTCAGAAGATCTGGATTTTAGTCCTGTCCTAGTTTCATTCTAAACATTCTACATTTACTTTGAGGTCATTTGACTTTCCTGAACTTCATATTACTCCCCAGCTGAAAAGAGGAAGGATACTTTACTAATCTCATGGGGCAACTGTAAGGCTTAAAAGATGATGCATTGACAGAGTAGTGTGAATGTTGGCCCACAGCACAATTTGAGTAACAAGTCTCCAATAAATATCACACCTTGAGATGTATCCACATTTAGTGGATAGAATAAATGGTTTTCCTCAGAATCAAGAAAGGTTGAGTTCAATTCCTACCCCTGATGCTCATGGGCCATCAGCCCTTAACCGTTCAGTATCCTAGGCAACATTCTAAGAACATAAATTACAGAACAGTTGCAGATCTGTATTAATAGGAGTTCCCTCATTTGGGATTTCCTCATACAAAGGATATCACAAGTCCAGTCCCCATACCTATCAAAAACACCAATTAACATTTCAATTTTTTTTCACATTCCTTTCTACATTTGTAAATGTCTTAGGAACCCTGTAACATTTCAAACTTCAGCTCAAAAAAACAGAGTTAAGATTTACAAAATGAGTAAAAAAAGTGTCCCGTACCTATAGAATTACAAATGCTTTTTATATTTGTTTGTTCACATTATACTTGTAGTCATATAGTATATGTATTATCTTTAAAATTAATAGGAAATGACCTTCTTAATATTTCTTTTGTTTTAACCAAAATATCACATTAAAAATGCAAAAATTACAGATTGGAAAAAGTTACACAAACAGTTCTGAATTGTAGGGGGCTGTAATATATTCATTACATGGTCTAAACAACAGATGCTATCAGTGTTTCTACTGTTCATTATTAGCAACTACTGCTTTAGAACTTGTTTTTTTCCTCAGGGCCTATAAATAACTAGCAATTACTCCACTGAGTCTAGCACGTAATAACTAGGTACTGAACCTACTCTTGGGGTTTATTTTGCTCTCATTTTACAAGTTTAAGAAAACCTACCAAAATTTTGCCTTAAGTGAATACCCAGGGGTCTAGCTAAAGTCAATCGCCCTGTTCACTTAGTCCTTGACTATTATTTAGAAAAATTATACTTACATTCACATGGGAATACTTAGAAGTAGGAGTCTGTTACAAGGGACTGGCTACTGTAGAACACATTGCAGTTTTGTTCCGCAGAACCATGATTCAGAAAAGGGCCCCAAAGGCTCTAATGAGCATCTAAATACTTCTTGCACACACTTCTCTTTCTAGATAGAAGGTTATAAACTGAGCAAAGAGACTTATTTTGTTATATTTCCAGGAAAGATTCTTGTCATGAATGTAAGTGTCCCAAGGTGCTACCCAGGGTATTTTCCCCATATTGGGTTCAAAACTATCCACAATAGTATTACAAGAGACTTAACTCACTAAATTTCTCCTTTTTTAGACTAGTCAAATATCATTATATGTTCTTATCATTGTGAGACCAAAAATAGTTTGTTTTAAATAAAAAGCATTGGTATAAAACTCCCACTAATCCTAAAGCTGTTCCTATCACATTTCCATATCTCTGAACTCAGGTAATAAGAGACTTCTGCTGCTCAAAGCTTCTGTAGTATACAGCATTATTAGGTAGGGAACAGACAGGGTTTTAAGACTTGCCCATCAGAGGAACACAAAAGGTGTTCTATATGGACTTCCATTCATGGGTAATATCTTACCATCAGAGTCCTACAATCATGTCATATCATAACAAGGGCAACATTTCCTGGGCTACAAAAGCATGTTGAGTCCAAAGACTTTGTTCGTTAGACAGGGAGACAAAGCTCAGTGTTCACTGACTGCCATTGGATCTTTCATCAAAATTCATCAAGCCCTTAGGCTTGGATGGAAGGAAGATCATCCTATATGCCCATTATAATGAAGATTCTTTTTTCCCTCCATTTCTGTCTTCTTTTCATTATGAACCTTGGCACTTCTTCTGAATCTCCTTAATTAAGTCTGTGCCAATAACAATAGTAGTTACTATCATGACTGTAAGCATTCAAGTTGTGTTAGAATCATACTCTAATAAAGGCTTCTGGAAAGCACAACCATGTTTATACAGACAAACTCCTTATAGAGAAATGAAGCAATAATGTAAGTGCCACTGGGGAGAATTTGAATTGTTTAATTCAGCCAAGAGTTGGATTGCTCTATGTAATTATCATATACCAATTACAACGTATCATTGCTGCTTGGTACTTCTCACTACACTTAACATAGTTCTTTGTCCTCTCATCGGCAAGTTTTAAAACATCAGCAATCTTTTGGTCTTTGCCTAATAAAAAAGAAACATTAAAAATAATTCTGCTTAATCTTAGCTCATGAGCAATGAATCAACAAGCATTTATTAAGCGATTTACTGTGTGCAAAGCTACTAACTAAATAAAAGGGATAAAAAATCCTTTTATTAGGGAAACAACATTTAACAGCAAGAATGTATATATATATATTTGTATATATAATATATAGATATGAGTACATAGGATATGTACATATAAAATAAATATATACAGAAAAATACAAAATAAATCCAAAATAGATAGGAAGAGAGGACGTTAACAGTTGTAATAGAGGAGATCAGAACAGACCTCAGGTAGAGAGAGTGGGGCCTAGAACATATCTTAAAGGATGAGAAAGGTTCTGTGAGGAAGAACTGAGGAGGGAGTGTATTCTAGGTATAAGGGTAAACCACTCTAAAGGTAGTAAGAAGGGAGATGGACACCAGATATGAAAAACAGTACAAAGGCTCATTTGGCTGGACCATACAGTAAGAAGGGTAAGTATGTGTAATAAACTTTGCATAGGTTGGGGCCAGTTTGTGAAGGGAGAAATAAAAGTTTAGCCTTGACCCTAGAGGCAACAGGGAGTCACTGGAGTTTATTGTGTAGGAAACTGCATGGTAAGAGCTAGGATTAAGGAAAATCACTTTGTCAAAGGTGTGGAAGACAGTATGGAGGGGAGATAATTTTGAGATAGGGTAATCAATGGTGGTTATTACAACAGTTTGTTCAAGAGGATATGAGGACCAAAAGAAAGGTGGCAATGAAATGTCATGTAGGTAAAGTCAAAATTTGGCAACTGGTTGGATATGAGGGGCCAGGGGGAAAGGAGAAGTAAAGAAAGATAGAGAGTTTACAAATATGAAAGACTAGAAGAACAATGGTCTTTTTCACAGAAATAGTGATGTTTGTGAGTAAAGATAAAAACCTCTGTTTTAGATATATTGAGGTTGAGATGCATCCAGTGACTTAGGTATAATTATCGTCTGAAAGAGAAAATTGACATAATTCTTGGTAGGAATAATTTTTTCCTCATAGAAACTTTAATATTGATCTATAAGTATTTCTAAAGACTTGGTAGTCTGCTCAGAGAAGGAAGATGAGAGTAGTTGAAAAATTTTAGCCCCATTTCTACCCTCGTCAAGAAATAAATGACCTAGGTATATAAATATAACATAGTAATTGAAATGAAATATCTTTTCATAGGGTTAAAAGAGCTTTAGATTAATTAATTAATCTTCAATACAAATAATAATAGGTTCCTATAAATACATTGTTAGTATTATCCTAGCATTTCTTTAGTGCTAGATCTAGATATTCATTTAACAAAAGTGAAAGTAAGGTCTGAACATATTAATATCTCAATTATCCCAAAGTCTGAAGTCAGCATTTTATTGCTGTGTCTAACTTAAAAGGATGAGCATAAATAAAAGCCACTCTCCGTGTTAGTTTTGGTATTAACCTGAAAACATGAAACACAACTCAGCGACTAATTTTTTTAATTGGGATTTTCCATTATTCTTTCAGATCACAGGTTATTTAGGTATACTTTAAATTCTTAAAAATAATAACTATTTAAGATTTTGCTGTTGATATAATTAATACTCATTAAAAGAAATTAAAACATATTTAAATGGAAATGACATTTTTGTTAAATAAAATAAAAATATTATTTATATTTTACTTTTTCTGGTTTGGTAATCCAGCATTAGAGGAATTCATCGATCAAGTTCAGCACACAAATATACTGACACAACTTGGTGTGATAAATCTTGAAGTAATACAGAAGATGAAAAAGTTTTGGAGGGTAGATTTTATAGAGACATTTTCATACTGACAATAGTATGTCCATTTATGCCACCTACCACTAAGTTAATATAAATTATTTTTTCTACCAAAAGAAATGATTTGTTTCTTTCATTAGGAC
This sequence comes from Bettongia penicillata ogilbyi, assembly GCA_023548195.1. NCBI lineage: Eukaryota > Metazoa > Chordata > Mammalia > Diprotodontia > Potoroidae > Bettongia > Bettongia penicillata. The sequence goes on along the minus strand of JAJHZJ010000049.1, from coordinate 5,643,588 downwards.
TATTTGAAATGCTGATTTGTCTTTCTGAGAGAGATATATAAGAATAGGTGTGGCATACTAGTAATTTCACTGGCCCAGGAAAATTGGCACAGGAAAATCCCAGGAGAGGAAATTCATCCATGAGTACAGATTGACAACTTCTCTGTGAAGTGGAATCTTAAAGAGTTAGTGCAGAGGAGTCAAACTCTAGTTTCATTGCAAAACTCTTAAGTGCTAGAAACAGATTAAAATGTAATTGGGAAATGTTTAACAAATTAAATGAAACTGCAGCCTAATGTTAATCTTTCTTTTTCTAAATCAGCATGCAGTCAGCAGTGACCCATCTCTTGTCTCTGTCTGCTATTGTTACCACTAGCCTAGAGCCCTACAAAGTTACATGACTTGCCCAGGGTTCTACACACAGTGGATATAAAAGGCATATCCCATATCTCTGAGGCTAACTTTCTATTCACTACACCATAATATGGAATGTGTGAATGAATGAACAAATGAAAATTCATTTTTTCAAGCACCGCCTCTGTGTAAAACATTGCATTAAGAGCTAGGAAAACAAATAGAAAAATACAACACTTCTTGCTCTCAAGTAACTCACATTCTAACGGGGGAATTTTAACACATGAAGGTGGTTTCTCTTGCCTGTCATATGGAAAGGGGCCCCATGGTCTTTAGTATACAGTGGATATACATCTTTAATGCCATTTTCACTGATAATACCATATTCATTCATGAGGAGACTTGCCAATGGAGTCTTAGACCTCCAAGCACATACAGTATTTCCTGCCTGTCTCTAAGCCTACGTTTTTGAGCAGGAGGCCTTATGAGTTTGTTTCCTGACTTAACTGTCTGAGGTTATTTTGGTGATAAAAAAACCTAATTGACTGAGTAACTGGAATCAATGGTATGTACATAACGTTTGAGTAGCAGTTTTCTTGCCCTTTTCTCCTGGCTTTTGAATGAGGAAGCATTGCAGTCAATTACTGTATGAGAAAGAAGAGAGAGTCCAGGCAGTACCAGCCCTCCTAATTCCCTGGCTGCCATCTGATCCTGAGGGCATGGCACCTCTTAGTTTATTGCTTCTTTTTTTTCTTGAATCTTAGATGAATGAGGATTTTGAGTGTGACTACTAATACCACATTAAGAAATCCATGACAGCACATTAATTAATTGAGGTCTCATTAATAATCAGAGTCCTTGAGCTAATGCCAGGAGCAGTAATGGAGTCCATTGTAAAACCGATGCACTAACTGAGCAACTTGTTTGATCCTCTCAAGAATGGATTGTTCGATCAACTGAGACATCATGTCCTAGGAGAAGTCATGCCAGCTCAGTATCAACACCACTAGAACCTGAAGCATATTTGATGGGGAGTATTTGAAAGGAGAAAAACAACTTCATATCTGGAATCAAGAGTTACTAAGTTCCCATTCATTTTCTCTATATGTGTGTCATCACTATTATGGTATTTTAATTTGGAGCCAACTGGGTCCAGAGATTTTATAAGCTATAAAACATCTTACCCTGTCCCCAATATGGGTAGGATGTTTTGTAACTTTTTCCCTTGGTATGCCTACAAAATAAACATCTCTTTGTATAAAGAGCTTATTGATGTCCGTTGGTTGGTTGATAATAGGAAAGCTTACCAGATGAGGACTTGTGAATAACGGTATCAGAAGCCTCATTAGGTTTACAGCCAGAATTCTTAGATGAGGAATGGTCAGCCACCCTCTGGGGACCCAGTCTGTATGAGTGGGGGTTATGGGAGACTAAGTCAAAAAAGGTACTTCATATTTCCAATGCTGAAATATTTATGAATATCAGAAATACTTGAAAGTATCAAGATTTTGATGGCAAGAACTATATTTTCTGAGTCTTCAATAGCTGTTACTACCAAAAAGGAAGGAGCTATGGTACCTGCTGAGGCAACTTCCAGGTTGAATCTTCACAAATGCTGCCTCTCAAGGCGATGGTTATGGTGCTGGATTACACTACAGGTAGAGTCAGTCTTCTGGAAGAAGTGGCTTTTCCCATGACTCTTGGATATATATTTCTGTCCTCCCATGGCATTTGCTCAGTGGTTGGCTGTAGTGGTGAGCAATAGTCTTTACTGCACAGGACTATATAGACATTTAATTTTTTTTGTTTTTTTTATATAAATTTATTTATTTAACTTTTTACATTTATTTTCACAAAATTTTGGGTTCCAAATTTTCTTCCCTTTTATCCCCTCCCCAAACCCCAATACACCAAGCATTCTAATTTTCCCTATCACCAATCTGCCCTCTCTTCTATCATCCCTCCCTTCCCTTGTCCCCATCTTCTCTTTTGTCCTATAGGGCCAGATGACTTTCTATTCCCCATTAACTGTATTTCTTATTTCCTAGTAGCAAGAACAGTACTCAACAGTTGTTCCTAAAGCTTTGAGTTCCAACTTGTCTTCATCCTTCGCTCCCCACCCATTCCCTTTGGGAAGGCAGGCAATTCAATATAGGCCATATCTCTGTAGTTTTGCAAATGACTTCCATTATAGTCATGTTGTGTAAGACTAACTATATTTCTCTCCATCCAATCCTGCCCCTCATTGCTTCTATTCTCTCTTTTGATCCTGTCCCTCCCTGAGTGTTGACTTCAAATTGCTCCCTCCTCCCATTGCCCTCCCTTCCATCATCTCCCCTACCCTGCTTATCCCCTTCTACCCCACTTTCCTGTATTGAAAGATAGGTTTTCATACCAAAATGAGTGTGCATTTTATTTCTTCCTTTCGTCGAATGTGATGAGAGTAAACTTCATGTTTTTCTCTCAGCTCTCCTCTTTTTCCCTGCACTAAAAAGTCTCCTGCCTGACTCTTCTATGAGAGATAATTTGCCCCATTCCATTTCTCCCTATCTCCTTCCAATACATTTCTCTCTTACTGCTTAACTTCATTTTTTAAAGATATGATCCCATCCTATTCAATTCACTCTGTGTTCTTTGTCTCTGTGTATGTGCATGTGTGTATGTGTAATCCCACCAACTACCCAGATACTGAAAAGTTTCAAGCGTTACAAATAATGTCTTCCGATGTAGGAATTGAAACAATTCAGCTTTGGTAAGTCCCTCATGACTTCTCTTTGCGGTTTACTTTTTCATGCTTCTTCTCATTCTTGTCTTTGAAAGTCAAATTTTCTTTTCAGCTCTGGTCTTTTCATCAAGAATGCTTGAAAGTCCTCTATTTCATTGAAAGACCAGTTTTTCCCCTGAAGTATTATACTCAGTTTTGCTGGGTAATCACACCAAGGTGATTCTTGGTTTGATTCCTAGTTCCTTTGACTTCTGGAATATCCTATTCCACACCCTTCAGTCCCTTAATGTAGAAGCTGCTAGATCTTCTGTTATCTTGATTGTATTTCCACAATACTGAATTGTTTCTTTCTAGCTGCTTGCAATATTTTCTCCTTGACCTGGGAACTCTAGAATTTGGCCACAATGTTCCTAGGAGTTTCTCTTTTTGGATCTCTTCCAGGCGGTGATCAGTGGATTCCTTGAATACTTATCTTGAATTCTGGTTCTAGAATATCAGGGCAGTTTTCCTTGATAATTTCATGAAAGATGATGTCCAGGCTCTTTTTTTTGATCATGGCTTTCAGGTAGTCCCATAATTTTTAAATTGTCTCTCCTGGATCTATTTTCCAGGTCAGTTGTTTTTCCAAGGAGTTATTTCACATTGTGTTCCATTTTTTCAATCTTTTGGTTTTGTTTTATGATTTCTTGGTTTCTCAGAAAGTCATTAGACTCCATCTGTTCCATTCTAATTTTGAGAGAACTCTTTTTTTTAAAATATAAATATATTTATTTAACTTTTTACATTCATTTTCACAAAATTTTGGGTTCCAAATTTTCTTCCCTTTTATCCCCTCCCCAAACCCCAATACACCAAGCATTCTAATTTTCCCTATCACCAATCTGCCCTCTCTTCTATCATCCCTCCCTTCTCTTGTCCCCATCTTCTCTTTTGTCCTATAGGGCCAGATGACTTTCTATTCTCCATTAACTGTATTTCTTATTTCCTAGTAGCAACAACAATACTCAACAGTTGTTCCTAAAACTTTGAGTTTCAAATTCTCCCCATCCCTCCCTCCCCACCCATTCCCTTTGGGAAGGCAGGCAATTCAATATAGGCCATATCCGTGTAGTTTTTGCAAATGACTTCGATAACTGTCATGTTGTGTAAGACTAACTGTATTTCCCTCCCTCCTATTCTGCCCCTCATTGTTTCTATTCTGTCTTTTGATCCTGTCCCTCCCCAAGTGTTGACTTCAAATTGCTCCCTCTTTCCATTGCCCTCCCTTCCATCATCCCTCCCTCCCTGCTTATCTCCTTCTCCCCCACTATCCTGTACTGTAAGAAAGGTTTTCATACCAAAATGAGTGTGCATTTTATTCCTTCCTTTAGTCGAATGTGATGAGGGTAAACTTGTTTTTTTTTCTCAGCTCTCCTCTTTTTCCCTCCACTAAAAAGTCACCTGCTTGCCTCTTGAATGAGATATAATTTACCCCATTCCATTTCGCCCTCTCTCCTCCCACTACATTTCTCTCTCACCATTTACCTTAATTTCTTTTAAGATATGGTCCCAATCTATTCAATTCACTCTGTGCTCTCTGTCTCTGTATGTGCGTGCATGTGTGTGTGTGCATGTATGTGTGTGTGTGCATGTATGTGTGTGTATGTCTGTGTGTGGTCCCACCAACTACCCAGATACTGAAAAGTTTTAAGAGTTACAAATATTGTCTTTCTATGTAGTAATGTAAGCAGTTCACCTTTGGTAAGTCCCTTATATGACTTCTCTTTGTTGTTTACTTTTTCATGCTTCTTCTCATTCTTGTGTTTGAAAGTGAAATTTTCTTTTCAGCTCTGGTCTTTTCATCAAGAATGCTGGAAAGTCCTCTGTTTCATGGAAAGACCATGTTTTCCCCTGAAGTATTATACTCAGTTTTGCTGGGTAGGTGATTCTTGGTTTGAGCCCTAGTTCCTTTGACTTCTGGAATATCCTATTCCACACCCTTCGATCCCTTAAGGTAGATCTTGTGTTATCCTGATTGTATTTCCACAATACTGGAATTGTTTCTTTCTAGCTGCTTGCAATATTTTCTCCTTGACCTGGGAACTCTGGAATTTGGCCACAATGTTCCTAGGAGTTTCTCTTTTTGGATCTCTTTCAGGTGGTGATCCATGGATTCCTTCAATACTTATTTTGTCCTCTGGTTCTAGAATCTCAGGGCAGTTTTCCTTGACAATTTCATGAAAGATGATGTCTAGGCTCTTTTTTTTATCATGGCTTTCAGGTATTCCCATAATTTTTAAATTGTCTCTCTTGGATCTGTTTTCCAGGTCAGTTGTTTTTTCCAATGAGATATTTCACATTATCTTCCATTTTTTCATTCTTTTGGTTTTGTTTTATGATTTCTTGGTTTCTCAGAAAGTCATTAGACTCCATCTGTTCCATTCTAATTTTGAGAGAACTATTTTCTTCAGTGAGCTTTTGAACCTCTTTTTCCATTTGACTAACTCTGCTTTTGAAAGCATTCTTCTCCTCATTGGTTTTTTGAACATCTTTTGCCAATTGAGTTAGCCTATTTTTCAAGGTGTTATTTTCTTCAGCATTTTTTTGGGTCTCCTTTACCAAGGTATTGACCCATTTTTCATGCTTTTCTTGCATCTCTCTCATTTCTCTTCTCAGTTTTTCCTTCACCTGTCTAACTTGATTTTCAAAATCCTTTTTGAGCTCTTCCATAGCATGAGCCCACTGAATATCTATTTCGGATGTTTGGGATACAGGGGCCTTGACTTCTATGTCTTTCCCTGATGGTAAGCATTGTTCCTCATCATCAGAAAGGAAAGGAGGAAATATCTGTTTGCCAAGAAAGTAACCTTCTGTGGTCTTATTTTTTTTTCCCTTTTCTGGGCATTTTCCCAGCCAGTAACTTGACTTCTGAGATTCCTCTCCACCTCCACCTCACTAGTGCTTGTGGTCTGAGATTCAAATGCTATTTCCCAGCCTCAGGGCTTTCAACGGCAGGCAGGGCTGCTATTTAGTATGAGATTAAGTTCAGGTTCTCAGGTAGGGGCAGGACTGCTGCCCAGGCTCTGTTCCCTCAGGGAGTTTATGTGGAGGCCTTCAACAATGGAACTGAGATCCCTCCTGCTTTGGGAGCCTCTGTCTGCTGCTTCCCCCTCTGTTGTCTCCCGAGGGGGCCTGAGTTATGGAGACACCCCACTCCCCTCTTGGTCAGCCAAAAAGAGTCTTTTACTGACCTTCATTATCTGTGGGCAGAGGGATCTTTGTGGCCTGCCGGAGATTCCATCCCTGAAGCCTGCTCAAGTCTGCTCTTCTTGGGGCCATGTGGCCAAGGAAGGACTTCCACTTCGGGTCCAGTGTGCGACGGACCTTTGGTTTCGGTTTTTCAGGGCTCTGTGGAACAGAAATCTCCTCCACCACATTGTTGTGCGGCTTCCCCTGCTCCAGAATTTTTTGAGAGTTCCTCTTTACAGGTAATTTATGGGCCATGGGTTCAGAGCTAGCATATGTGAATCTTTCTACTCTGCCATCTTGGCTCCTGTCCCCTATATATACATTTAATACATTTGTGGAAGTGCAGAACCCCTTTCCACTTTGACAATTTCAGAATAATTTTAAAATGCATTAAAGAAGATTTCAACTTAAAATCATAATCATAAAATAATGTGGAATAAAGTAAAAAAAATGGTCAATTGAAAAGCCAACTTGAGATGCAATAATAGCATCACCCTCCCTTCTTTACACATACAAAGCAATAATTAAACTCTCAAGGCTTTCATCCCATCCTCTTTCAAACATCTGTCTTCTGATGTCTCTACTAATCCAGAAGTAGTCTGTATTTTCTTACTATGCCTTAGAACTGGAATTATGCCAACAATCATGCTTTGACTGTGCTAAGAGAATAGCAGCAGCCTCTATTATTACTTCTTCCACCCCATCACTCAGCAGGCTTTGGACTTAAAGTACAGAAAAAAAAAATTCCAGTTTTATGTATGAGATTTCCACAACATTCAGTCTCCAATATTTGGGGAAAGGAGAGACTTCTTGCCAGACAAAAAGGCAATAAATATTTTTTTTTATGGATTAAAATATGCTTTTCAACTGAGGATGTTTTGCTGCTTTTTATTTGTTTTAATAATAACAGATAGGTATATGGTACTTCATAATAATAAAATTATTTATTTTATTAAATTGTTCGGGGAACTTTACTGATCTGAGACAACCCAAGGTTTTGTCTGTTTTTTTCTGTCCTACCTATCTATAGTCCCTTATATTCTCTTCTGTGCATTTCAAAAGTGACACAAAAGTCTTCTTTTGTTTCTAGCATCACTATCATTAGTTCCATTTTCCTGATCCCTCTCCAAATGAAAAACAAAAAATTTGAAACAAACAGGTAAACAAAATGAATACCTACTATACTCACTGAATGAATGAATGCCCACTGTACTCTTTCTCTATAATTTGTTTCTGGCAGAAGGTGAGAACATACTTCTTCATTGGTTCTCTGATGAATGAATGATTGGTCATTTCATTGATGAAAATTCTTAAATTCTTTCAAATTATTTTTTTCTTTACCATTTTACAAATTGATCACTCTTTCCAGTTCAGACTACCCAGAATTCTCTGAAATTATTTCTTACTACATAATAATATTCTATTTCCTAAATATGCTGTGATTTATTCAACTGTATCTACAGTTATCCCTTCCACATCATGAGGCTTACAGGTACACTGTCACTGCCATCAGGAAAATTCATGTAAAATTTTTTTGACCTTCCTTTTGTAAGTCTGAATTTTTTTTCTTATTCTTTTATGAGCTTATTATGGTACCTTATTGTAAAATTTGGGAGTCATAGGCTTTGTATCATCTGCTGACTTTTGCTTGTTGTCTTTGGCTTCTACAATACTCCTCAAAAGTTCCCATTTAATTTATTAGGCCAACTTGTGATATATCAAAACTGATAAGGAAAGGCTAGAAGTGGAACAGATAACTGTAATTTAAGAGGAAATCTAAGCCCATTCTTTAGATGGTAGTTTTTTCTCTTTCCTTTATTACTGCACTCCACCTTTTGTCCAATATGGCTAGCCTCTATTTTGTAGGCGGGTCACATTCGGCTGCTTCCTGAGCTCCACTACACTTTAGACCACAATATTCCATACCATGCTCCCTTTTCTAGTGGGTCCAAACTAGTCTTGTGTTATTCTAATGTCTTTTCCCATGTATTTGAAGGACTTTCTCCTGAAAGCTTTCGGAACTTGTTTCTGAATTGAATTATTAAATTTAACTATGAGCATATAGCCTTGTTTGGTAATTTTTTCCTGGAGGTGATTTATGAATTTTTCACACTGGAATTCATTTTTATGTCTCAAAGTTATAGGCAATTCTCTTCTATTATTTCCTTCATTATGATATTAAGGTATTTTTTGTCCTGTCTCATTCCTCTGGGAGAACTATGATGCCTTGTCTTTTTCTGTGCATCCTGTCTTCAAGATCCTTATGTTTTGTTAGCATCCATAGCATATTTCCTTTTAATGTTCTTGGTTTTTTTTTGTTTGTTTCCCTTCCTCTAGGCTGTCTTCGACTTCTATCTATTTGCATTCCCAAATCATTCTTCTTTCTTTTGTATATTTGGTGAGATTTGCCAATGTAGATTCAAGTTTTTCTATTCTGCTTTTTGTTGTTGCTGTACAGGACAAAAATTCTACTGGCATAATTCTCAATTCTCTCATAAATCATCAAAGAACAGCATGTTGTTGTTCTGTGTTTTCTTCAATATCCGCGAAGTCCCCTGTTTCACTAAGTGATGGATCACTCCATTTTGCAGTGAATTCATAGATGTTTGAACTCACTTTCTCAATCTGGAGCCTGTATTTATTTTTGTTGTTACTGTTTGGCTTGTTGATTTATGTTTATGTTTGAGGTCTTTGAGATTGTCTTCCTAGAAACTTTGGTACTTAGTCTTTTTTTCACACTTATTTTCCTTATTAGTCAATTCTGACTCACTCCCCTCTCACAGAGATTTCCTTGTGGGGAAAGGATCTTGGCTTCCTCCATTACTGGTTAATTTGTATATCACCAGCTTAAATCTGACTTTTGGGTAGATAGAACTGGCTCGAAGGCTATGCTTTTCTATCAGGCTTGGGAAAGTGTTGCACAGCTCCCCATGTGCACAGTGTTTTTTGTCTTGGTGACCTGTCCCACTCCCCCTGTAAGTTATTTGACCTAGCACCATCAGTTCAGAGCTGCTGACGCTGGTAGTTCAAAGTCTGTTTTCTCTTGTACTGGGACAAAGGAGCTTTACAGCATTATTGTTGGTTTATTTCAACGCTAGCAGGTTCCTGAATGTGGTGAGACTGACAATCGACACCTAAGTAAATTTCCACAACCTAGAGCTGGGGTCTCAATAGCTATGGAAAGAGGGACCACAGTGTAGGGATAAGTTCTAATGTAAGCTTCTGTCATGTACCTGGGGCTGCTATTATATTAAAACCTTGCTGCCATTAGCAAGTAGGATGGGAGGTGGTACAGGAGGAGTATTAAGTGAGCTCAAGGTCAGGGAGTATCAATTCCTAGGTTTAGGTTGGGTTTTTTTTAACCTTTTTTTAGATTCCTGGTGTTTTAGACCACGGAAAGGACTGAAGTTGCTTTTTCTTTAGAGTGCATAATTTCTGTTTTGGGGTAGTGTGAGAGATCATGTGGATTGAAAACAAAGTCTAGTCTGCTATCTTATGCTTTTATGACGCAGAAGTCCTCTTGAAATATAGTTTCAAGTGTTTTTTTTTATTAATTCCAGTATTTAAGGAATCCTGTAACAAGGAAATTATCTTTACTTATTTTTCAGGTAAATCGTTTTTGATAACTAATATCTTACATTTTCTTCTGTTTTTTTTAAGTCTTTTACTCTCTAATATTTATTGCTTTCTCATGGAGTCATTGATTTCTACTTATTCTCCCCTAATTTTTCAAGTTGTTTACTCACCTATTAATTTTTTTCTCTAGAACTATCCTTTAAAATGCCTTGGTTTATTTTTTTTTCTATATATTAATACAGTCCTTTTGGAAAAATCTGTTTTTCCCTTTGAAATTCTGTAGTTGTTTCAGATTTATTCCATGCTTCTTAAGATTTCTCTAAATTTGCTACATACACACACATACACATGCATACACACACACATTTAAAATGTTTGTTCATCTCTCCAGCTTTAATTCTCAAATAGGGGCTTTGTGCCAGGGGCAGAGCCTGACCCTGGTTGAGCAGAATACCTGACCCTGCATAATCTTGATTTGCGTCTTTTCTGGTTTCTTGTGCAGACCTTTACAACTAAGGGTTAACTCACTCTTTGGCTTTTGAGGGTCAGAAAGCTCGATCTTCAGAGTCCTCTCTGAAGTGTGCATACAGAGCATATTTTCTTTTAATGTTCTTGTTTTTTGTTCCTCTTCTTCTAGACTATCTTCAGCTTCTGTCTGTTTGCATTCCCAAACCATGTTCTCTCTTTTGTGTTAGGGATATCACTAACCCCAGGCCATGGGATTAAATCATTCTTTGACATTCCTCCATGACAGGACCCAGGATTTCCAAGATCCCAATCTAGTGTTTTCTAACAACACTATAACTTTTTCATGGGGGTTCTCAATCTTGCAGCATCCAGATATAGAACTTTTCAGGCTACACATGTCTCTAGTCCACTTAGGAAGCTATCATGGGCTATCAGGTAGACTTTGCTGGAGAGTTCCATTTTACCCTTGGTCGCTTGACTGATTCTAAGTTATTGATGAGTTATAGTTCTACACTGGGCAGCCAGATGGTTCACTGGATAGAGTGTTAAGCCTGAAGTCAGGAAGGCTCATCTTTCTGAGTCCAAAATTTGGCCTCAGACATTTATTAGGTTTGTGACCCTGGACAAGTCACTTAACCTGTTCCCCTCAGTTTCCTCACCTGTAACATGAGCTGGAGAAGTAAAAGGCAAACCACTCCAGTATCTTTGACAAGAAAATTGCAAGTGGAGTCACAAAGAGTTGGACCCAACTGAAACGACTGAACAACAGATTGATATCTGTGAAGGAAATTTTCCTGACACAAATAAAATCACAGATTAAGAATATTCATTCTCTCTCTCTCTCTCTTTTTCTCTCTCTCTCTCTCTCTCTCTCACACACACACACACACACACACACTATGTAGTGTTCATTATTACATTTTAATCTCACAGCAACACTTTGAAGTAAATAGTAAAAATGTTATCATTCCCATGTTATTCAAATGAGGAAAATGAGGCTTAGAGAATGTAAGTGACTTGCCCCAAATCAGAGTTAGTCTCCTGATTCCATGTCCATTGTTTCTTCCTTACATTGGAGCCTGAGATTTCTTTTACAAAACCATCTCACTGCTCTTTGAAACCTGAGTGCTTGAGCAGAATTGGAGTCATAGAATTTGGGATCAAATTGCTCTACTACTTATCAACTAAATGACTTTTTTCAAAATGCTTAACCATCCTAGAGTCTCAATTTCCTCATATAAAATTTAGGGTTTGATTAGAAGACCATGATGATGCAGTAAAATAAAAAAGGACTAGGCTATTCTCAATGATGACCTTAACTCGTTAAATTGTTTCAACAGGTTCTGTTTAAGAAGTCAGGCAAGACCATAATTTAAGGAAAGGATTTTCAGCAAATGGTTAATATTTTTGTTTATATCATTGCAATATTTAATATTTAAATGGATCTATATTCTGATGGATGTGGGTATTTCCTCCATTAATGCAGACTTCAACTTATCCATACCTTCCCATCTTTTACAAATCATGTCTTGATTCTCACATCATCCTCCACAGAGGATGTAGCCAGTAAACTTGGAGATGAGCCTCACTAAATTGCCTAGCCTCAATCTCAGACAATAGACAAAAGATCCATCTGTCCCTGGCTACATTTTCCAAACCTTTCTAGGTTACTAGCATCTGCCAGAGTTGATACTCTATTGGAAGGACTATAAAAGATCTAGCCATCTCTATGGCCCCATGATACAGCTAAGTACAACATTAGTGGAAGAATCAAAATGAAGCCAAAGAAACTTGTCTTGAGGAATTCTATATTAGGAAATCCCTGACTTGCCATAAAGACCCAGGTCTATTTGAAGGTACTTTGAAACAATGAAAATTGAGGTGCTGGAAGGGAGAAATGCTTTGTTGTTGTTCAGGCACTCAGTCCTGTCCGACTCTGCATGACCCCATGGACCATAGTTTCCATGGAGTTTTCTTGGCAAAGAGAACAATGTGGTTTGCCATTTCCTTCTCCAGTGAGAAGTCTCTTTAGCCAATGGGACCCAAGTTTTGCTATGAAGTTCCAAAAACAGCAAAGTAGAGTACCTTTCCAAATGTGAAAAGGAAGTAAAGCATACAACCTAATGGGCTTTGCTTTTTGAACCTTCTCCAACTTTCTCCTGGCTATCCTAGTCCTTCCTCAACTTTTTCACCAACAATTGCATAACTCTGGCTCCAGCAAGCCAAAGAACAGTAGGAAAGAAAGAGATTCTCTTCTGTTTTCTGTCACATTGTGGGCACTTTTACCCTTCCCTGTTTCATGTATTCATACTGTGTTCAATCATCCATTCCCTCCTTCCCACCTCACAAAAAAGAGATTCGGGCTCCAAGTTACTACTAATAAATTGCCTTTGAGCCATAGGAAGATGACGAAAACAGGCAAGGAGCTGAATGCATTTGAAATATTGGGTCAAGTTCATGCTCAGGAGTGTCCCCACAGAAACTAGCCAGCCAAATCTTACTTTTTATACTGGTTTAGATGGAGTACAGATGTCACTTTAAAAACACTAATGTTTGTGTACTCTTACTGGGATTATTACTTTTCCCTCCAATCACTTAGAGCTAACTGCACTAAAAAAGTTGCTCGTCTAGACATTGCCTAATAGACCATAGGAAAAAAAAAAGGACTTGAAGCAGTGTAAATATCTTGGCAATCATTTAAATGCCTGCATGATGAGATGATTTCAGCTAAGAATCAAGAATACTGGCTGGAATCATAATGTACTTTTTTTTTTGTATGAGAGAGGGAACATTGACTAGGTTATATTTAAAAAAAAACCAACAGAGATTACTATACTTTTTAAAAATTGTTTAAAATTTTGGATAGAATGTACTCCTGCTGGGGGACTGATCTGCATACCTCAGTTTGGTGCCTGTACCAGAAGAACTTAGGTTCAGAGAACAGAAAGAATCAACTTTACTGAATCCTGAATGAACATTTCTATACTCTTACGTAGTGTAGGATGAAGTTGAGAGGGGAAAAAAGGAACAGAGCAGCTCATCCAGACCAATGCTATTCCAATATTCAGGGATCTCTCAACCTCCTTAAAGTTATCTAGGGTTGATTATTGTAGCTGGGTTACTTTCAGTCCCCATGAGACTTGAGAGAGAAACATGAGAGTTTAAAGGGAGATTGGAGCTCCTCTTATTTTAAAGATAAAGAAACTGTGGACTCCAGTTATTTAAGTATTTTGTTCAGGGTCATGTAGTCAGTTATTGGCTGAGACAGCACAAGAACTGGCATCTCTTGGTTCTCCAACTACAGTTTTTACATTCTACTTTGCTTCCTGATTTTAAATACCCCAAGCTATTCCTCTATTACCCTAAAAATGGCTTTACCTTTGCTGCTGATATATAAAATGCCCTTCTGCTAATGATATATGTATACTACTTAGAGTTCCTAAATAAAAATTCTACAATTTTATTCTTTCTAAGAATCTTGAATAAGTTGTTTTGCGTTAGTGTTTTCTGTTCTTGATGATATGTTAGAAATTCGAGATCATGTATGTCCTAGTCTGTAAACAAACTCATTCACCTCAGTTTCATTAAACAATTAAACCCAATATAACCATCTGTGCATGAGGCAATGACACCCATTCACCAGAGAAATCATGACATAGTAGCTAGTGTTGAACTTGTAATTAGGAACATTTGTGTACAAGCCCCATCTCTGATACTTACAAGTTGAATGACCCTGAGCAAATGACTTAACCTTGATTTTTAAGTAACTCTCTAGACCTTATCAACTGTAGTATATAAGAATTATAATCTGAATTAGTGAAAGCAGTTATCACACTCAGATGTCCTTATGTGGATGAAATCCCAGGTCTTTTGACTAAAGATCATGAACACATATGTTGTTGCTTTTAATCCTTTATTCTCCACTCATACATGAATTGGATTTAAGTGAGGAGGGTTTGCAGAAAGTCATCAGCCTCAGTCTGTCTTCCAGAGTCATCTAAGTCCAGTGGCAGAATAAAAGTCAAGATAATTGGAGATGGGCCAGGTGCAGTGGATGACTTTGGTGTCTTCAATGTGTGATTAAGCTCTAATTGCTCCATAGTGCCTGCTTCAGAAGCCTTCATGGCCTTTGGATTGGAGAACAAATTGTTCTCATTTCACCATTCCACCAGGGGAAGTCTTCATATGCTTATGAAGGTCTGAGGCTCATTAGTTACTCGCAGCCTGGTTTAGCCCATATGCCAAGATGGTTTTGAATGCTACATCTTCTTGGAGTCACTGATGAGAGTGGAAGAGCAGCCCTAATATATATATATATATGTGTGTGTGTGTGTGTGTGTGTGTGTGTGTGTGTGTGTGTGTGTGTGTGTGTATAGAGAGAGAGAGACAGAAACATAAATAGACACAAGAGGGATGACTTGTTAATTCATTGGTCAATGAAACTTGTTCTGTGAGGAAACTTTTACCCATGCAGATTGACAATGAATTGCTATAGAGTGGTAGGGGCACTGAGACATTAACTGACCTACCCAAAATCATACATCCAGTGTTTTTAGTCAAAGAATCATAGATATAGAACTGGAGGGATCTTGAAGGTTATTGACTCCAAACCCTTGGTTTCACAGATGAGGAAATTGAGAGCTAGAGTCTAGGGTCACTAAACTAGTGTCAGAGGCATGATTTGAACCCTAGCCTAGCCTTCTAATAGCATTCTGTAACAACCCTGTGGGAAAGAAATAATTGAGTAAAACCATTTGTATTTGTCTATTTTGGGTGGGGGTAGCAAAAAATCAAAAACAGCAACAAGTTTATCTGAACTAATTCCTCAGTGAGTTTTTCAGTCACAATATAGTTTCACTTCTTTGCAGTCATATAGCCCAGTGGCACTTCCAACAACTTTAAGAAAAGCTTTCAAATCCAACATGGTTTATTTTTGCTCTTCCAGTTTCATGCCCTATTGTGTCAAGGCTTTCTTTCTCAGAACTTCAGAGACAGTAGAAAGAAAAGTGGCAGTGACAGCATGGTTAGATTGTTTGTTTTAAATTACAAGATTTCAATATTGTTTATAGAATGGCAGGCTCAAAATACGGTTCAGACTACTCACCACTCAAAATTCAAAGGATTAGCTGGGCTAGATTAGTTTACAATTGGCTTAGCATTTAACAAAGAAAAATTCTCCAATCAAGGATGGAACTTTGAGACCTCTACATAACACCAATGAATTCAATGATAAATAAAGATTTATGTAACCTGGGTTACTTTGAGTTCCACTAGGGAAAACTAAAGAAACATACTTCTGTTTTCCGGGAGGTCTTTTTGCAAAATGAGGCCAATCATCAACTTGAAAATCTGTTTATAGTTAACTATGTTTTTATACACAGTCACAAATATAAATAGTGGAGAAATATCTATGACTACTGATTTGAATTTTTGTGGTAAAGAACTCACAAGTTAACAAATTAGATATTTTAAACAAGGAAAACCAGGCTAGACATAGGGAAGGAACATAGAAGTCCAAGTGTTCTTAACATTGTCAAATTAAAGACCTAACATTGGGTCCTACCATAAAACAACCCAATCAAATATTATACCACAGGAATGGATTGCCTTAGTCAATGACTGGTTTGCATCACATATGTAAATAACATGTAGGATACAAGATTTCTACATTTAGCTCAAGCATGATCTATATTCCTTTTACATTCAAGTAAATGTGGGAAATTTAGTATGAGAATTGCTTTAATTATTTCTCCTGTTTCGTACTTTATTGGAAACTAGAAATAAGATCAGTTACTTCAAGTGGCTTACTGTCATTTCTGAGTTATTGTTTTCAGATGGCCAGAATTTCTATATAAGTTTTACTATATAAATCACAAAAGGTCAATCAGAAAAAAAAATTTCAGAAAATGGTAGAATTTATTTAATAAAAGCAAAAAAAGTCATTTAAGAGTTAATTTAATCAGACTATTCTACTTCTGGATAAAGTATCAAGCTATCATTCACTAGCTCTGTCACAAATTGGCTGTGGAGAACTGGAATTTCACAACTGATTAAGAACACATTAGTGTGATTTTTCCTACCTACCCCATGTATCCTGAAGAGTGTAACATAGTATAGTACAAATTGAAGTAGTGATTAAAGAGAAAATACACTACTGAACTTGACATATAGCTGCTTTAAACATGAAACTGAGTCTGAAGAAAAGCTATAGTTTATTAATATTATTATCATAGGTGAACTTCTAACCTGGAAGAATTTTGAATGTTGTATTTTGGTTGGGAAAAAAGTGATGCCTGTCAAATCATCCAGTTTGAAAATTCCTAATTTACAAACTGTAATTTATTCAATTGGTCATGGTTAAAATTGAACTAATGGAATTAGATGATGACTCTAATTGAAAGAGAGGAATTTTGAAAATATAAAATATATTACTTAACTTTTAATTACTGTGTGCAGATTATACGATTTTTAGACCACAATCTTATTTTTCTTTTAAGTTTTGTTGATGACATTTCTAAATGCCAAAGTCATTTACTAATAAAACTCTCATCCCTTCATTAAGCCTTCCCTTGTAACAAAAATAGTCAAGCAAAACCAATTGCTAAATAAATTCCTATGGGACTCTGTCTGACAGCATAAGGAACATTCCACTTCCTCTGTATGTACAAGAGAAAGGTTCATCATCTATTTTCCAGGACCAATATCAATTATTTCAAGTGACCTATTTGGTTGCCTTTTAGTGCCATTTTCATTTACATTTTTTAGTCATGGAAAGAAGCATGGCAGATTTTGGATTTAGAAAAACCTGAGTTCAAGTCCTGCCCCTGACACACACTATTCATTTAGCCTCTCAATGTACCAGGTAACTCTGTAAGACTGTAAATTATAAAGTATTTGTTTAATCTGCATCAATGGAGGAAGTTTCTACATTGTTATTTTCCCATGTAGATAAAAATCACAGGTCATTTATTCATCCCATCAACCAACCAGCCATTCATTCACTGAGTATCATATGTGTGTGTGTGTGTATACATATATATATATATATATATACACACACACATATATTATATATATATATAAAATAAGGTAATTTATGTATATATATATATATATGGTAGTTTACTTTGCTAGGCATGGAAGATAAAAAGACAAAATACAGGATAACAAAAATTCAAAACAATCCCTGTGTTCCTTGAACTTACATTCCCCACTATAGAACAAAGAAATCTGGAATTAGGAGAGACCTTTAACAATTAGAGCAACCCCCAAAGGTCCCATATATAGATAGCACTTGGGCTAAGCTCAAAGGACGTGGGGGATTCTAAAAGATGGAAGAGTACATTACAGATATGGGATATCTGTGGAAAGGCATGAAAATATGAAATATAGCGAGTGTATGAGGAAAATGAAGGATCAGAGTCTGGCTGGAATGTACTCCTGCCAAGGTGGGTAATGGCAGGGAGAAGAGGTTAGTAGAAGAAAGAGAACAAGCACGTATATAGTGCTTACCATGTGCTAAACCTTTTACAAAAATGACCTCGTGAAAACCCTGATAGATGCTACATAATTCTCATCCTGCATTTGAGGAAATTGAGGCAAACAGAAGTTGTGACTTTCCCAGTCACAGAGCTAATTAGTATCTGGGGCTAGATTTTAACTTAGGCCTTCCTGACCCTAGGCTGAGAGTTCTCTCCCCACTCTGCCGACAGTGGAAGAAAAGACTTGAACCAGAATGTGACGGGCTTTAAAAGCTGAACAGAATTTTTGTAGTTTAAAATAGAGACAACAGGAAGCTAGTGAAAGTTTTTGAACAGGTGAGTGACATGGTAAGAAGACTACTTTTTATGAACATTAATTTGGCATGACTGTCAAATATGGACAAGGTAGAGCAGTAGAACAAAAACATTGAAGGAAGGAGTATACTGGATAGAGAGGTGGTAAGCAGCGTCAAGTGCTTCACTGAAATTAGGTAAGATGAAAATTAGATAATAAATTTATGAGCATAAACTTTAGCAACCAAGAGATCCTTCACTAAATAGGAAGGTAAAATATGTAAATAAATTTTTCCTAAAGAATTACAAAATCATAACGAAAATGAAAGAATGCTATAGAACACGAAAAAGAGAAATGCAAATTAAAACAACTCTAGTTTCATCTAACATAATACCCAGCAAACTGGATCAGATTACAAAAGGTGATTATAGTCATTGCTGATGGCCTGTAGGAAAATGGACATAGTTAATGAAGTGTTCATAATGTTCTGAATCTATTCAAGCATTCTGGAAAACGATTTGATATTATGCTAAGGAAATAACTAAATGTCTATTTCCGCCAATCCCCAGATTCCAAAGCTACTTCTATTGACAAGGAACTCAAGTGACATAAGGATAGGTCCCATTTATACGCAGCTCTAATATTTATACAAGTACTCCTTCTTGTAGCAAAAAACTTGAAGCAAGGTAGATGCTCATTGGTCTAGGCATGGCTAAAAAATGTGTAGACACTGAAATTAAAGGAGTATTATTATGCAATAAGAAATCATGACTATAAAGCAGGCTGGTTATATATACATATACATATATACATATATGTAATGTAGAATTATATGAACTGATGAAAGTGAAGCAAGTAGGAAAATAATATATGCATGAGATATGAATAAGAGTTATAAAATGAAGACACAAAAACAAATAATTGAATTGAATAATGCAAAATTATAATTATACTGCAAAATTATACGAGGCCCCAAGGAAGAAATATAGGAATGTATGTGTTTGTCCTTTGCAGAGGTAAGGGATTAAGGATAAGAAAAATGGAATGTCAGACTTTTTTTATGTTTTCTTAGTTTTGCTGAATTATTTCCCTAAACCTCTTTATAATTTTTTTTTTATGAGATGATCCTCCATGCTCAGGGTGCGGGCATGTTCCGAGGTGGAAGGAACATTGAAAATGCAAGTTATTTAAAAACAAATATCAATAAAATTGTAGTTTTATTTTTATCTTTCTAATTTTTTTTAATTTATGGGATAAAGCAAGCATTTCCATAACACAGTCCATTAAAAAAATGATTGTGTATGAAACTGCAAATCTACTATGCACAACTTGCTATTCCTTCCAAATATATGACAAAATTATCATATAAATTTCTTTTTTTCTTCTCCTCCCCTCCACTCTAGAGATGGCTACCATTAGGCAAATATATATATATATATGTGTGTGTGTGTCAGTATAGTGATACATATGTGATTATTGTGTTATCTATACATATATCTATATATCTATATGTAAAATGGTCAATTCTCTGGATGCAGATAGCATCTTTCTTCATGTTTCCTTTACAGTTAATTTGGTCATTTATAATAGACAAAATAACTTACTTGCTCAAAACTGTTCTGAATATCACTGTTTACAACGTTCTTTTGCTTCTGCTCATTTAACTCTTACTTCATACAAAACTTTCCATGTTTTTCTAAAATCATTGAGCTCATCATTTCTTATAGAACAGTAGTATTCTATCATAATCCTACACCATATACCATATAATTATATTTTTAAAAGAGGAAAGGAAAGATAGTTGGTAGCCTTGGAGAAAAGAATTTCTATTGAGGGATGAAATCAGAAGCCAAATATTTAGGTATATCAAATTTTTAAAATTCAGCATTTGATCTCTTTGGGATAGGAAATCAGCATTGAAGTGGCTATGTCCAAAGCTGTGAAAATGTTGTAACTTTTCTCTCATAATTTCAAATTTTTTTCAGAATGTTCATATAAATTCATAACTCTGCCATTAATGTATTATTAATAGGTCCCTCTTCCCATAGTTGCTGTAACATTTACTATTTTCACCTCTTATTCTTTCCAATTTCATAGGTAGACTTAAGTGTTTTATAGTGTATTTTACTGCTTTTTCACCAGCATTAAGTGTATTTTTGTTTGTCCTTTCCCCCATTCCCCTAATCAGTAGATGTTTAACATACCTAATATTGTGGTTAACCCAAGCAAAATGTAATTAACAGTGGGATTTCTGTGCAAAAACAAAAACCTAAATAAATGGGAAATCTACTACCTGTCCAAAGTCAGCTAAGAGATATGGTAGATAAACTTCAGGGTCTAGAGTCAAGAAGATTCATCTTCCTGAGTTCAAATCTGGCCTCAGACACTTACCAGCTATGTGACCCTGGGCAAGTCATTTAGCCCTGTTTGCTTAAGTTTCCACATGTATAAAATGAGCTGGAGAAGGAAATGGCAAACCACTCCAGTATCTTTGCCAAGGAAACCTAAATGAGGTCAGGAAGAGTCCAACATGACAACTGAATAACAATGCATTCCAAAGTCAGATTACTTTGTGGAAAACCTCATCTTTGGGTTTGTCTCTAGGGGTAACTCCCACTACATGGCCATCTCCATTCCCACTCCTCAGGGCTTGAGAATGCTTAGGGAAAATCATAAATGTTGCTATTTGGATTTGTCACAGTTTTTCACAAAGCCTTCTCTGCTTCTTGGCCATTTTCAAAATTCATATTCTTTCCAGTCTCCTATCACTTTTCACACAGCAGCTGTTCCCAGCCTTTGTCACTTTCCAAAATTTTCCAGCTCCGCTCCCAATTTTCTCAATCTCAGTGAATGACCTCAACTAGGCCAACTGATTTGATCCTCCCTCAAATACATCCTTCCCATACTTCAAAAACATCTTTGTCTTTCCTCCAAATTGTAAGAAAGGTGCACCTCTTCCTTCTAAAATCTAAATCTTCCATTTGCTCATAATCAAATTCCATTTCCTTTCCTGTCTGAAATCTTGCCCATTCATCATTCTTTCTCTCCTGTCTTCTCTCTACAAATACACTCATGGCTACCTTATCCTAATATATCCTAATACAAACCCTTAGGTTGTTAAGCATTCTTCCTTTTCATTTCCAAAATTCTGGAAAGTTTATATTCATTCATTCTTCTTCTTCATGAGCCATTGTCTTTGCAACCCTTGAAATCTAGCTTTTATTTCCAGCTCTTTATATTAAATGATCTTTGTAAGGTTTCCAGTGACTTCCTTTTCCTCTCACCCATAGCCACTTTTCCAATTCCTTGATCTAGCACTTGTTACTGTTTGACCTTCTCTTTTTAAAAATTGCTTCATCCTTTTTTTTTTGTTTTATTCTATTGATTTATATCGGGGTCTTTGCATATAGTAATCTCTTGATAAATGTTTTTTTTTAAATTAAATTAAATACCTCTCAGGCCCTTCCTCACTCTTTTCAAAACAACTTTCTTTCATCTTATTTCTTCTTTGCCTTTTTTAAGTATGGACTTTTGACAAAGTTCTTTCTTTGGGTTTATTCTCTTTTCTTTCACTAAGCTCATCCATTACTATAATTTCAGTTATCAAGTCTAAGAAGCTGACTACTAAATCTATTATTTCCAGCCTTTACCTCCTTCCTGAGGTCTATACTCTCATTTTTATCGGCCTCTTGAATATTTCCTCCCTAATGATACAGTAGCACCTCTAACACAGAAAGTACCAAGATAAAGTAATTATTTACCCTAGATTTTACCCTAAAATCTTCTTTTACCCTAAAATTTCTAAATTTTACCCTAAAATTTACCCTAAATTTATCCTAAAATCTTCTTTTCTTCACCTCCCAGTTGTAATGAATAGAGAGCTAGTATTTTCACAGTACTCTGCTTTGAAACCACATTTATCTGAATTCTCATACTCCATAGAAAATCCATTGCTCAATCTTGCCAATTTCTGCATCTCTGATATTTGTAGGAGATAGACTCTGAAGTCATTCCCCAAACCTTACCTAATACTGACAAATGGGATCCCCAGAGATCAGCTTCTACTTCAATGGGTAGCTAACCCTAAATGGTAACAAAGTGGCTCAGTGCATAAAGTGCTAGTCCTGGAGTCAAGAAGATCTGAGTTAAAATCCAGCCTCAGACACTCACTAATTGTGTGACCCTAGGTAAGTCACTTGACCTATGTTTGTATTGATACACTAGAGAAAGAAATAGTAAACCACTACAGTTTCTTTTCCAAGAGAACTCCATACAGGGTCACAGAGTTAGACACAATGCAATAATAAGCCCTAAAGAGTTCCTCTAGTAGTTTTACTCATGAGTTGTCATCTAATGGGGTCTCCCCAATATCAATCACCAGTTAATATCTCCCCCAAATCATTTAACTACTTAACATAACGCCATCACCAAGTATATCAACAAGCTTTTACAAATATAATTTACTGGGAAGATGTTGCCAGAACATAAGTTCTAGGTATAACTTCCTCTAAAATAGAGAGGCTACTCTTCTGTAACATGTTAGTACCTGAAAACGGGATACTTAAAATGGTGACTATGAACAGTCTCTCTACCAATTTCCCCATGGGTGGAGGTGGCATAAATAAGGGATGAGTCACTTCATAGCTTGCAATCCTTCCCTTTTAAGTGATTGCTTGATTCACATTGTATGCTTGCTCTTTGGGGCTGTCTCATCACCAGGTGGTAGACATCTGGAAGATTTCCTTACCTACTGAAGCTCTCAAGTTCATAACTTGGTCTGATCTGTCTCTTGCACTTATTCACCTAAGATTGAGAAGTCACAAAAGAAAGGAAGCTAGAGAAGAGAGGATTTGTGCATTTTTGGGCAGATGGTGATGGGCTGAGAGATCCAAAGGCCCTCCCCCATCCAGAGCCTCCTAGCAGTTTGTGCTCTGCTTGCAAAGAGATTTCTTTTTCCTACAGACATTTAGATTTGGATCAAGAGCCAATTAAAAAGGCTTTACATCATCCTGCAATAAGCTAACATGAAACTTTCATCTAATACCTGCCCATCCTTAAATTCAGGAAGAAAACCTGTCCTACACATTTATGGAAGCAAGATCACAAAATTACTCTATATCTCCTATAGCAATCACTACCTTTTTATTCCCACAAATAAAACTTTAGTTCATATCTCTGTTATTGCTCCTATGGATTATTGTATTAGTTTCATGACTGTTCTACCTTCCTCCAGTTTCTGCCCATTCCAATTCATCATCTGCAACTTTGTACTAGTCCTAAATATATCATTACATGGCTCATAAGCCTTAAGTTGCCCCTTAATCTCTTTATCCTAGTATTTAAGACCTTCCACAAACTTTCTTCCAATTACATTTCCAGCCTTATTTCACACTATTCCTGTCATATAGTCTATGTTACAGCCATACAGGATTGCTCATCATTTCTTTTTGCACTTCTAGTGACCCATAACTATACTATAACACATACTCCAAAGCTCCTGATGAAATATTTTCATCTACCTCAGCTGCCACTCCCTTTATTAAGTCTCTATTCTTCCAATAGGAAGTAATCTCTTTTTCTTTCTCATTTCTGGTAATTCTTTGTGTCTACCTCTGTCATTTATTTGTAGTATATGCTTTATAGCATTGTTACCTAAGTACACATCTTTTTCTTTCAGTCATTCCCCAATCAATGGACACTCATTTTGTTTCCAATATGTTGCTATCAAAAATAGCACTGCTATGAAGGAGAGACAAAAGGGCTGCAGTCTTGGGGATCCACAATTCTAGAGTATATTGACTTCAAAAATAAGTGATTTCCTTGATGTGGGTATATATGATTTCTGACGATGTTCTCCAACACCCTGCAATGCCTCCACAAAGCATGAGAAGAAAACAAAGGCAGACAAAAACAACATGCAGAAGTGTCTTTGGAAGGTCTCTCGTCTCTCAAATAATTATTGAGCTTTTATACCCAAATTTGGACCTGCCAGTGAAAACTGGCTGGGGGTTTGAGCCACCTTTGACTAAAATTAAAGTGAATTAGAGGGGGGAGAAAAAGAAAATATTCAAGGCCAATTTCCTTCTGAGACACAGCCAATAATAAACCCCAGGCTGCAAGCAGATAAAACACAAACACTTTTTTTAACTTTCCCTTTCAAATCCCTGGCAATTGCTATAGCTTTTGGGAGGCTGGGATTTTAAAAGAAAGCAACACCTCTCCTGAAGGATGGGAGGGTGAGTTTCTGTGAAAGAGAAAGCCACAACACTGAGGAGAAAATGAACTGAAAAAATAATGCTCTGATTCAACTCTCAAGAGTAGAAAAGGAGTTTCATATTGAAAAAGACATTGCAATGCAAGGGTTAGGAAAACAAAAAGCCTGTTTCAACAACCATGTTCACTGCCTCACCTGACCCTAGATTCATTAGCTAAATGGGTTTAGTGAGATAAGTGTTCCTTCTCTGATCCATTAAGTTGTATCAATGAATATATACTTCCCTCTAATTTACTTTTAAGCTCTGAGTATCCATCCAGAAGCATCCCTCTGGCAAAACATCTAGTGTTAGGTCTTTTATTCTCCCTTTTGTAGGGATGCCCCTTCTAGGAGAGTAGCTGTATGACTAGACAACATGGCTATGAGGGATTCTTCTTTGAGGTTTTGTGTCTCAATTACCTTAAAACAACTGGACTGTGATCTTTAAGGGGTGTGCTCAATAATTGTTCATCCAATGATGTTTCCATCTGACTTACCAAAGGAATTTAATTCATCTTAATAAAGGCATAACCTGTAGTGGCCACTTTTTTTCACTTAATTTAGCACCTCACTGTCTACAAATTTTCTGTTATTAGATACTGAACTTTCAAGTGCAAACTCCTTTATACATAAATACACTCACAGTTCACCCAGTTTCTCTATTATCTTCCCTATTCCAGTACATTTCCCCTTCTCCTTCATTGCCTCAGATCAACCATCATTGCCCCAGATCTCCTAATTCTCTTTTATAATAGAAAATATAGATAGATATTTAAATGCTTATTTTAAAATATATATTGGTATAAGCATTTTGGTTGCAATCTTCCACTAACACTTGTATTGTCCAGAGACATTACTAAATAAGAAAATAACATTTTATATTCTTTGGGTGCCAACAATTTTTCAAGTTTATAGCTTCAGAGAGGTTTTAAACCTTTGTATCTCTGCATTATATCTGAAACTAAGGACATACTTAACTTGTTGAGCCTAATATGTCACTCCAAATATTCTACTAACATACATGAATTCAATTAGCCTGACACTATTCCTAATTAATGTAGATTACGAAAGGCATATTTGTATTGAAAAAAGTCACATTTTTCTACACATTACTTGAGACAAAATACATTTTTTAAAAGGATCAGTGAAACACATCAGAAGCATTCAAGATAATGTTTTCTGTAGTTACAGTAGAGGGGAAGGAGAAATAAAATGGAGTGAGGAAGAAGCAAGGTACATTGGAGAATTTGGGAAATTTCTGCTATTTTTACGTTTCATGCAAATAATTGGGGAGAAAAGCCAAACCTGGAGTCTGAATGTTAGTTAAATTTTTAAGTTGTGACCACCCAAAATTGAAGGAGATATTTTTAAATATTGGATAATACAGTGGATAGAGGTTGGCCCTGGATGTGTGTGTGTGTGTGTGTGTGTGTGTGTGTGTGTGTGTGTGTGTGTGTGTGTGTGTATGATATATAGAGGACAGAGGCTGCTCCTGGGATTAGGAAAACCTGAGTTCAAGCCCCACCTCCAATGTTTATGGTTTGTTTCATCATGGGCAAGTCATCAAAGATCTCATTAACCCCAGAAACTCTCTAAGACTAAATATTATAGATGAACTGTTACTATCTAATATTTTAAGTTATAGAAAAGTTGTCAATCTACAGTGTTTGAGGGAGCATTCATCTCAGGGGTTTCTCATACCCATGACAACACAGGTTTGAATCATATAATATACATATGTTTATTCATATACACATATATGAATATACATATATAAAACATACATGCACATATTCATGTTTGGGCACATCTGTATAATAAAGACACAGAACATTATCTATCCTACACATACAGACCCACACACAGTCTCAAATAAGTACACCCCAGTGACCACTCTCTGCTTTGATCTCAACACTTATTATTTGCAGCTTCTATCAAACATTTTAAAAATCATATATTGAATTGTATTCTTTATTATTTGTTCAAAAGCAGGTGTCAGTAAGTTCCATAGAGAATAAATTCATTTTTATCTTTCCTTAAGTCTCAAAACCACAGTGTCACCTATATTATTCATAATAGACATTCAGTAAATGTATCAAATGATTTGTTCGATCCCATGTAATACTGGGCAACCTGCCACTACTTAATATATATGGAGAAATTATTGGCTGAGTATTTAAAAGCACACAAATGAATTGAGTTTGTTACCAAAGACTTACTTTTGGCTCATCCAAAGAAGAATATTAGCATGCATCACTTAAGTATATAAATGGTCATAACCCCCTCATATAGTTGTCTGATTCCTGAAGGGAAATCAAAGAATACTCCTGTGTTTTTCCAGTTATCAGAATTTCATTGCAGTTATCCTAGTTAATTGTATTAGTGTCCTCTAAGCAGTTCAAATCTATCAAAATCCTATTTATTCTGAAAATATCCAAACTCTGAAGTAAACCAGAATAAATGCCAAATCCAACTTTCACATTAACAATATCTTTGGCAATTCGACATTGAATTCAAGTGATTTTGGGTTGCATTACATATGTTCTTTATTTAGACATAAACCCCCTTCAAAACAATAACTCCTAGAATACCTACTGTTGTTTGTTTCATGTGATCTTTTTCAAAGGGATGCTGAAGCTTGTTTGCCAGTCAGTGATCAGTGAATTTCTCAATATCTGCTATCCTCCAAAGAGAGGTCATATTTATTTTCATAAATGAGAGCAACATCAGAGTTTATAATTATTACAAATATAATGCATTAACTTCTTATATGCTCAAACTCAAATTTCATGTTATTACAATGCATGCAACTTCATCTATGATATAATATTTGTATAAAGACAGAGAGTTGCAGCAGCTGTTGGATTTCATGCATTACCAGATAGTTAACAGTCTCATAGTACACTGTCACCAAAGGAACTGCTGGTGCTATGATCACCATGCCATGTTCCTCAGTGCCAACAGCTGGGCTGCATTCCAATTTTAGAAAGAAAAAAAGAAAGAAAGAAAAAAGAAGAAAAAAAGAAAGAGGAACGGAGAAAGAAAGGAAGGAAAGAAGGAAGGAAGGAGAGGGAAGGGAAAGGAGAGGAAAGGAAGGAGAACATAATAAAACAAGGAAGAAAAAAAAGGAAAAAATGTATTAAGCTCTAAACTGGAAACCTGAAATACAGCTGTAATAGAGATTTATGTTCATAGTCATGAGAACAATGATCAATGAAAAATTAATTAAAGTAACATACATTTTCATACCAAATTTATGAACCTAGTTTTTAAATTACATACAGAGAAAACTATTGCTTTATTGCATGTTTCAAATACCTACTTACTATGCATAGAAGATACTACAGTTGTTTTCAATTTTGGCTTAGTTTATCACAATAATTTATTAGAGTAATTTCTCTATGAAATAAAATAGAACCTCTGACAAAAGATACAATCAATGAAAATCTACATATAGATGTAAACTATAGTGTATTAATGTGCTTTTATTTTCTTATCTTGTACTGTATTCTCTAGCTGCCTGAGCAAAGGAAACATTTAAAATGCCTGACAAAGTATATATGCTCTTAAATTTTCTTCACCCTTTCAAACAGTCTAAAATGAAACTGTCTCTGAAAACTGTATTGTAAAATGATATTGAACTTTTCTTCTCTAGGTCACTGATTTAAATCTAATGTAAATCGTTATTGACCTCCAAGCAGCTGTTAGGTGGCCTGTGGTGACTATATGCCGAGTTCCAAACATTAGAGAACAGTTGCACACTTATGCTGCACAATGATCTCTTTGCATCCAAAGACATCCAAAGACTTCCCAATGAGTTCATTCAAATAGTGAATGCAATGAATACAACCGTATTAGTTACAGATAAAATCCCAGTAGGACAAATTCTGCAAATTATCCATGTTCTTAAGTTGCACTACAATTTCTATAAGTTGCTAGATTCTATGAGCAGAACTCATTATCAGAACCTATCTAGAGAATATGCTAGGCAAGGGTGTAGTCTATCATGGCCCTGCTTAACACTCCAGCTTCTTCCATTGCTCCACAAAGTTCTCTTCATTGGTTGGGACATCATTCCATTCATCAGGGTAACTGGAGGAAGGTAAGACAGGGTAGGTGTTTTAAACAAATAGTTGGTATCCCTCTCAAGCATGTCTCATTGGCTTCCCACCTCTGATGTCATAGGGAGACAATTCTAGGTAGCTAGAAGTTAGAAGTTCCTAGTTTGGAAAATGATAGACAAAGAAAATTTCAGATATTAGGTTTTCAAAAAAAAAAAAAAAACAGGGCTAGAGAGAGGCAGGAATACGGCATATGACTAAAAAGAAGTCTGTTGGAGAGACTCTAAACTTAAAAAAAAAACTGTTGAGGGGCGGAGCCAAGATGGCAGAGTAAGAGCAACAACTCACCTAAGCTCTTGGACAAACTCCTTCGGATACCTCTGAAAGGAGAATCTGACCAAATTTTGGAGGTGTGGAATCCAGTGGGAGACAGACTGTGGCACATTCAGAGCCCAGGTTAGACTGGAAGGTCCGCGGGAAGGATCTGTTCCACGGGGGTGAGGCCCCAGCACACAACACAGCGCATCCAGCACACAACACAGCGCATCCAGCACAGCAGAGCAGAAGGGGCCCAGGAAACCCCAGTGGGGGGAACTAGCAGAACAGCACCCAAGGGCCGGAGACAAGCCTAGCTGAGCCAGTGAGAGCTGTTGAGTGCCAGATATCAGCCCAGCAGCTCCTGAGACTTTCAGCCCGAAGATTAAACATCGGTATGTCACCTACTTAACTTCTGGGAGCCAGGATGGCAGAGGGATCAGTAAATGCTCTCTCCTCCCACCTTGATGACTGTGAAAGAACCATAAAAATTTCCCCAGGGTAAACCGCAGAAGGGGCTAATAGTCTCATAACACCTGAGGCTAGGAAAATAGCTAAGGGGGATTCCTCCTACTGTGGTGGAGGCAAACCAGAAGGACAGAGGACCCAGGGCAGAGAAAACTCACACTAGGACCCAGGCAAGCCACAGCGCCAGGAAAGGAACCCCAGGAGGGGTGGGAACACACATTAGCATATAGGCATGTCTCAGCACTCCAGGAGAATCGGAAAGACAATAGGGAAGCTGGGATCACCATCCCCTGACCTTGCCTTTGCCTCAGTCCAGCTGTGGAGATCTCCTGTGACCAGACCACTCCTCCCTGACACTTAACAAGCTAACCCCAGGGTTGATCAGGAAATAAAAAACAAAAACCTGCTTTTAGCTTTTTCACACATCAGCTCAGCACAAAGTTCTGTAGCTTCTGACTGAAAGAACCAGAAGCCACAATACTCAGTCAACATCATGAACAAGAAAAAGCAGAAGGGTGAAAAAACCACAGAATATTTCTATGGAGATAAAGACTAAAACACAAATAACAAA
This sequence comes from Bettongia penicillata ogilbyi, assembly GCA_023548195.1. Lineage (NCBI taxonomy): Eukaryota > Metazoa > Chordata > Mammalia > Diprotodontia > Potoroidae > Bettongia > Bettongia penicillata. The sequence continues at coordinate 5,613,814 of JAJHZJ010000049.1, read as the reverse complement.
GAGGTCACAGCTGAGACTGTACTTCCATCTGAAACTTCAGAAGGGACCATGAACTACTCGCAAGCACAAGCAGCTCTCCTGGAACAGTTGAAGAAGGAAATAGAAGATAAACTGGCCAATGATTTTAAAATTATGAAAAAAAATTCACTGATGAGAACATCTCTTTGAAAAGGAAAATTGAACAAATGGAAAAGGAAGTTCAAAAATTAACTGGAGAAAATAGCTCCTTAAAAGGAAAAATTGGACAGATGGAAAAGGAGATGCAAAAGTTAACTGAAGAAAACAATTTGATAAAGATTAGAATTGGGCAAGTAAAAAAAACTGTTGTTTTTCTAGACAAAAACATTTGGGTTTATCAAAATATTTGTGGGAAGAAGGGTAATTATAAAAGGGGAAGGGGAAGATAATTTGTGGATCAAGCAAAAATTGATAGACAAAAAGTAAAAAAAAAAAAAGTGAATCCTCTTTTATGAACTTACCTTTGCACCCCAATGTGATGCTCCTATTTGCTTCATATGTGACTTCAGGACATCAAACAGTCAAAAATAACCTATGGTTCTCTCTCTCTCTCAACATATGTATACAGAGAGATATAAGAAATTCCCAATGAATTCTTTCAAATAGTAATGCAATGAATACGTTTGGCTACAGATAAAATCCCATTAGGACAAACTCTGTAAATTATAAAATTATAATTAAATATATGTGCATATATACACAAATCCAGAGAGGAAAAGAGAGAGAGAGAGAGAGAGAATGCGTGTGTGACCATGAAGCCGTTGCTGTTCATGCCCTCTGTGGAACTCAAAACTCTTTTCCTAGATCTTCTTACTCCATTAACTCTTTGCCCTGAGCTCTGAATACTTTACTTTCCAGAACCTATGTTGGTTCCCTGACTTTGGCCTCTAGGGTCCAATTTTTGGTTTCAGATTTCTGCTGCCTCTTTGCCTGAATGTAGTCCTTTGCTATTATATACAAAGAGTCAGTTCCTTTTGTCTCTAGGCCAGTTTCCCATTCTGGCTCCCTATCTCCTGTTTCCACAAAATTCCTGGTGTGATATTTCTCCTCTCTGCCTGAAACTCAGTACTGGAGATCACTTTTATATGCATTTTTAATCAAATAAACAAAGTAGTATGATAATGTGCATAAAACAGTGTATGGAAATATTTTGTTTTTATTACAGAGAGATTATTATTATAAGGATAGCCATTGTGATGAAACTTTATTGGCTTATTTAGATAAGCAGTTTTGGAAACATCATTTTCTCCTCATTCCATGCCCTGATTAGAAAGTAGGAGTCTGAAGGCATTTGTGTCTTAGAAAAATCGAAAGAGAGGCATGGTAGCCTTGAAAGATACTAAGGGTTTTCAAAAGGAAGGTGAAGAGGAGATGTGTTCCTGGCATGGGGAACAACCTATAGGAATATTTAAAATGGAGATGGAATGCTGAGTTCCAGCAAGAACAAGTTAGAAAATTTAGCTGAAATTGAGTGTGAAATGCAGAAAGTGAGACGTTTGGAAAGGTAGGTTAGCAGTAAAGTTTGAAGGACATTGTTTCACAGGTAATGCACAGGAGGCACTGGAGTTTTTGTTCTCTAGCCTCTAACAGGTGCACTCTTGATCTGGTCAGAGAGGCAGACAGTTTTGGAGGGCTTAAATTTTACTTTATTCTCATCTAGTCTTTTCAAAGGGTTGCCAGAGAGCCTACTCTAGCATTCCCTCTCACCCTTCTTACAGGGCCTGGAGAGAATTGGTGAAGGGGGGATGTAACTACCCCTATTCCTCGATGGTGTTAACTGAGACAGGCACAGCTACTGTACTCCCCTAGATCCCCTCAAGCCTCAGTGGGGGCTGCTTGAGGCACACACAGATTCCCCTATGGGTTTCCTGCAGTTTTCTCCCACTCACTAACCAGTGCACTTGCTTTTTAGCGCAACACACAAAAAAAGCATCCTGCCAACATTAAGATCACAGGTTAATTTTAGCAATATTATCATTCGGTGCAAGCATAGTAAATATCATGTTATGTCATCCCTTATCTCCCAGGCAGCCTTAATAGGATTGTCTGTCACTATGATTCTGGGAATTACTATCTAGAATCCTGGAGACTATTCTGTAAGTTATTATCAAACACCTGGAAACTAGATATTCCATGGCCATGGATCCTAAGGAACTAACTCTAAGAAGGGTAACAAAATCCTCCTTACATAAAAAAGTTTAAGTCACTAACTTGACTGGATCAATCAAGGCTTTGGCCCAGGGAATCAAAATTTAGAGAACATTAATATAACATCACATTTTTCAGCAACATGGAACAACTGGGTTCAGAATTTAATTAGCACAGTTAATTCTGATAGTAGGAAGTTGTTATCATGTCATGATGTTTCCATTTCTTTTCTTGAATGGGTAGCAGTAATAATCCATGAAAAGTAACACAAACTCAACATACATATATAAAGTCAATTATCAATATAATATAAAAAACAATGAGAAATAATTACAATAACTCTATAAAAAGGAAAAATGTTACGAGCTCCTTGCTCTTATTCTGATTGGAAATTTTGAAGCACACAATTAGAGTATAACAGATTTTAATATTTCAATTGATTAGCTTATGCAGCATCAATTATCTACCACCACCACTGTCAATCATTGTCATGGAATACATGAATAAGGAGGTCCTGCTTTGAGTGTCACAGGGTGGCCCTCTGGAGAGTAACAGAGGTACTCAAGAAATAATGGGCTTCTTAAAAATATGAGGGCTTTTTTTGTTTTGTTTTGTTTTTTCCCAGAACCTGAAGTCTGGTCCATTAAAATACCAAGACCTTTAACCAACCTCAGTTAGTGGAGATTAGAGGAAGAGGGAAAACAAGAAATAGTTTTTCAGCCTTAGGATATAAAAAGTCCTAAGCTTTTGCTACCAAGTTAGCCCTAACATTTGAACAGGTAGCTTCATCAGCTATAGCTTGGTAAGTATGCAACCTAAGTCATGCTAGCAATAAAATACTTCATATAGTACCCTATAGTATGAGCACCTCTTAATTTCCATAACTATACTGGCTTTCAGGGTAAATTGAGATAGAGGAAAAACAAGAAACAATGAAATAACGTGCATTTGGAGAAATTCACGTCACTGTAATAGATGACTTGTGAAATCTCTTTTGCTTCTAAATCTATGTATCTTACTCATGATTCTGCCGGTATATTTTTTTAACCTCATTGGCAGCAAAAAAAATAGCTTTTTTCTTCTCAAATTAACCTACTTTTTGTCAAGGCAGACATATATGAGCTACTTGATAGGTTATTCTCTGGATGTCAGAAAGTTTATGAGCCTTTTTCCCCCAAATCTTTATTTTGCCTTTGTACACCGCTTTTGTTCTTTTTTCCAAAGGTCTCTTAATTCTACTTTAATCCATTTAGTGATAATATCGAGTATCATTCAGATCCTAACTTGTCTCTGTGTGATGAGCCCCACCAAACTGAATTCAAATAAGAACACAGATTGATGCTGATGGTGTAACTGTGATCCAGACAATTCATTAGCAGTGACCTTCTGTTGCTGTTTGGTGTGAAATTTGGTATCTAACTATTGAACTAAAGCCTTCCTGAAGTTGGGCAATTTATACTCAAAGAATGGCAAGGAAAATAAGGCCATTTGTTCACAGATCCACATCTTGCTTTGTCACTACAATCTTAGTGTCTGAGTGTCAACTAAAATAAATAAGCATTGATGGCTTTACTCCATCACTTTACTAGATAACCATCTCTTGCTGCCAATGTGCAGCTGTTAGTACCTTCATACTAGTAAAAAGGGAAAAAAAAATCACGCAGCTGCTGCGTTTGCTCGTCTGTATGAACAAGTGAGAAGCATAGTAGCATGAGCTGCGGGAGGGTGGAAAAGCATTCAACACCAAAGGCTAAACTCAGCTGTCCTTTGACACAACTTTTCAAAGTTCGGCATGTGGCCAAGTTCAACATATGGCTGGGGACAAATTCTTATATAGATTGACAGCTACCTGTCATTATTAATTCTGAATGGAAATGCTTACACAAAGCTATTTGGTTTCATTACTTCTATTTGCTCTCCATCATAGAAAACAGAGGATGCAGATTATTATTAAATTAAAGTTAATTAAATAGTTAATTAAATTAAAGAGTTAATTAAAAAATAATTTCAACTTATTCTGTCATCAGTTTTTTAACATCATTCCCTTACTTCCAAAAACACCCTTGAAGAATGGTTGTGAGGATGAAATGAGATAATATTTGTAAAAAGACCTTAGCGCAGTGCCTGACACATATTAAGTGCATATATAAACACTTATTCCCAGATTTGTCCTGTGTATATCTTGTTTGTACATAGTCATTTACATAGTATCTCTTCTATTAAAATGTGAGCTCCCTGACATACCCTTCTTGGTATGCTCAGCAATTAGCACAATGCCTGGCACATAGTAATTATCTATCTATATCTTTTACACACACACACACACACACACACACACACACACACACTCTTTTTTAATTCTACTTGACTTTGCTATGTTATAATGAAGGACAGGATTCCTCTGCCTGCCTAAGGTGATATGGGGAAAAAGTCAGAGATTTTAGCAACCCAAATTCTAAACACACAGGCCTGTAGTATTGTCTTTGGCAAACTAATAGCGTAGTCAGGTGTCTGAAAGGGTGGAAGTATTCTTTAGTTGAAGATGGGAAAAAACAAAGTTTACCTGTTGGGCCCTTGAAGGAGTAGGAGGGGGTGCTCACTCCCTCTTTTTTGCCGCAGGTCTTGGACTATGGGGATTGCCCATCTTTTCCAGTCATCCCTTATCTGCTCCCACTAGCCACTGCCTTTGGCTCCCCTCCCATTCCAAAAGATACGCTTGAACATGAGTGGAAGTAAAAAAAAAAAAAAAACAAACAAAACAAAAACAAAAAAACCCTAAAACCAAAAATCCCACGGGAAACTGGCCATGTGACCAGCTCAGAAAAAATTCCCTACCCCTACCAGAGAGCTAAACTGCTTTTTCAGGTTTATATTCCCTTTCGTCTAGGACTGTATACCCAGGGTTTGGTACTTCTATGCTTTAGAGAAGTTTAAATATAAGCATTGAAATAAGACTCTGCTACAGCAAAGGATCTGCCAAACAGAACAGAATCCTAGGACCACAGACTCATAGCTCTGGACCTAGGAGGGACCTTACAAGTTGTCTAGAGACTCCAGTCTAGACCAATTTTGAGATTTAGAAAGAGGTTCTGGAACCTCCGTCTCTTTTTCTCTACATACAAACAACTCTGCTATAACTATGTGTTTGGAAAACTCGAATTTGTTTCAACGCAACCGATAAATTAGAGAACATTTTTAGCATATCGGGAATTTCAAATTAGTTTCAGTGAGATTTGTTCCACTCCAGAAATTGAAAACACAGAAAACGACCCTACTTCACAATAACTTACAAGCTGCAACTGCTTTGATGCCCACTACCACAAGCAATGTCGGGTCTCTGTCAAGGTAAAATGTCATATTTCTTGTATGTATCCTGGTGCAGTGGCTGCCGAAGGCTGCGGAGATGTGGGTTACATGGACCCCACTCTCACCAGCTCATCAGGCTAGCTGGCCCCACTTGTTCTCTGGGCCTCAGACAAAGTGGCCAGGCCATAGACAGGCCACCATTTATGAGACTCTTTATGCATTTGGGAACCACTTAACATGTATGAAACTGTGCTACCTTTTTCTGTTTCAGTGTGTCTAATTCCCTTTTGCTGGTTGGTTTTTACTGTGTAATTCTGCATGTGCAGTGCTTTGGGGAAGGTGTATTAGGGTCTTTATTCCTCTCTTTTCGGCAATTCTCACTTCACCAAGACTGAAGCCCTTAAGCCTGAATGATTATGATTGATCATTATATAGTTGATGAATTCAACACTAATAAGATAAATTATAACTATAATTTTAAAAAAAAGCTTTGGACTAAACACCTATACCATCAGACAAAAAAAATGCAATGAATATGCATTTATTTAATCCAGCAAACATCTGTTAAACGTCTGCTGCCATATACAAAAATACTTGTAGAAATTTTTGTAGTAGCAAAGAATTTAAATAAACTGGGGAAACTCTGGCCTAGAAAATTATATAAAATATGATTAAATGTTATTGTACTTTAATGACAACTCGGGCAGACTTATATGAACTTTACAGAGCTTATATATAGGTAATTGTTCACCTAATAGAATGCCAGCTGCTTTAGGGCAGAGCTATGGTTTTGCCTTTCTTTTTCCCCAAATAACTTAGCACTTAATAAATGCCTATTGACCAAGTCTCCGGAACTCATCTTTCCTATTCCCCAACAGTAATGTGAAAGCAAGATTCAGTGTGTGTTCAGGCTTTTATTTATTTATTTTTGTGAGTACATATTTCATTAGAATTGTTGCATATATCACCTATATATCCCTCTACCCATGCTGCACTGCTTCAAGAGAGTGTGGGAGGTACAGGTGGTAAAATACATGTCATTAGAGAAGCTCTTATTACTGACAAGGATGTATTGAGGCAAGCTACAGATTAAGATACTAGATTTCAGCTGCTTTTCCACATACTTCCATCCTTAAAGGCATACATGCATTTTTCTTTCCAGTTAGGGTAAAAGGTTAGAGGCAGAAAATGGTTAAAACTTTTCTGAGTGCAGAGGACTCTGGCTCAATCCCAGGAAAAAGATTCACCCAAGTTTAATATCTAATTATACAGACAGGCAAGGGGAAAAGAGAAGAGGAACAGAAAGAGGTAAAGCCTAGAGCTGCAAGAGTCCTTAAGAAGTCATTAAATCAATTCCTTTGCCTCTATGAAAGAACTCAGCTATATAAATATAATCCTCAAATGACAGTGCATTGGATGAATTCTGAGTTGGAGTGGAGGAATAGGGGAATCAACTGGATAAAATCCAGGATCTGAGGATGTCTTTATCTTCAAGGATGGGTAAGGATGCCCAGTGGCACAGATGGAGAGGAACCAGATTTTTTTTCCTTGGCCGCCCTGGTTAGTCCCTCATAGTATTAGGGTGGTATTTTGTTTGGGTAGAAGTTTACCCTAGGAGCAGTACTAGTTCTCTCCTGCTTTTAAATATCCCCTAGGCCCTATTCAGGCAGCTGGCCTAGAACCAACTCTGAATTCCTAATGAGACGAAGGACTACCAGGCCTTCATATTTTTACTACCACTGTGCCCTAAAGTCCCCCAGACCTTATCCTTTGCTCCAACGGTACAACCTAAAGATCCTTGAGTCTTGCTCTCCTCTCTGCTATAGGACCTAAAATGACTTTCAGGCCTTGTTATCCACTGTATAGCTGGACTCCTTTATAGATGTTATCTCCTTCATTTAGAAGTGTTTTTCCCCCTATTTGTAGCCCCAGCACTTAACAGAAGACTCGACATACACTAAGTGATTGATGCATGCTTTTTCATTGATTCCACTAGAACAGAGGAACCAAACACATGCCCACAGATCCACAGCACTCTCAAGTGCTGCCCAAACCAGATGGAAATGTAACTGAAAATATTTAACAAAATAAATGAAACTATTGTAAAATGTAGGTTACATTACTTTAAAAAACTGCATTGATGTGTGGCCCACTGAGATTCTTATATACAGATTAGTGGCCCTTATTTCTATTTGAGTTTGACGCTTACATTACAATCACATGGCAGTGGTCATCATGGGCTTACCTCCAGCCTAATAGGGAAGTGCAGATCACTTGCTGACCAGACTTCCTAAGGGAAAAAAGGATTTTGAATTCATTAGGCAGTGTGATTCCCTCTATCTAATCTTCTAGCCAGACAAGGGAGACTTTCTGAGTAGCAGCAGCATTTGGAGTTTCCTCTTGAACACCCCTACATTCAAATGTCCTGAGTTCAATAAGTCTGAACCCAAGACTTTCTAGAGAGAGAAGACTACCTATTGTACTGTACTCTTAGAGAAAAGTGACCAATCTACATTGTTCCTGGGTAGCATTCTAATTAGAAAGCAAAGCTAATGATTTATTTGGAGAAGTACAGGTCTAATGAGAATGGGTCTAATTTTTCAGCAAAAAGCAAATTTTGTTTCTAGTTCAAAGTTGGCATTATGAGTCATGGGGAAGTTGTGTCAGAAGGTGAGGGAAAGGGCTTCATTGGAATGATAAAATGTTTCAAATCATCTTCAAGTTTATTTCCTTTTTGGGCAAAGCTTATTTAATTGAAGTTATAAATGAATTATTTACCATATTTGTTATGGAATCTTGTTTAGAGGATCTGTCATTATTGTCTTATGAATTTCATCATGGTTATATGAATTTTCTGTGGGGTGAAATAAAGATTGTTCCATATCATATATTGACCAGATCTATGTGTCTGTGTGTCATCAACCCAGTAGAGAAACTTTGTGGTTGTTCTTTACTCATTTTAGGTTTGCTATAGATATTGGAGTGGTTTGCCATTTCCTTCTCCAGCTCACTTTACAGATGAGGAAACTGAAGCAAACAGGGTTAAATGACTTATCCAAGGTCACACAGCTTTTAAGTGTCTGAGGCCAGATTTGAAATCATGTCTCCCTGACTCTAGGCCCAGCATTGTATCCACTGTGCCTCCCAAGTGCCCTTGAAGAAACTGAATCACAAGTTATATCTAATCTTTGCTTTGGAGCTTTTCTTGTGGTACTGCTCTGTGATGAGCAAAAACCAGAGAGAAACCAGTTTCCTTGGGTGTTAGCCTCCAGAATAGAAATGAATCTCTGTGAGTCCATAGGTTGCATAATTACCTTTTTAAATGTTATATTTCCCCAAGAGGATGAAAGCTCCTTGGTGTCAAAGACTGTCATCTTGTCTTTGTATGAATTTAAAATACAACTCTTTTAGAATAATGCAAATACTGTCATCTTGAGTCAGTGAATTAAGTGTGAGTGTGAGTGTGTGTGGTGGTGCTGGGGATTCGGTTTTTCTCTTATAATATGGGGTCGATTTGTTTCAATCTTGACCAGAAAAGACAATTCTTGTCTAGTAGAGTCCTCATCACTGGCCCTAAGCTCTTGGGAATGCAGAGTAGAGCTATGCAAGTTAACTTGGACCCCCAGTGTAAAATCTGCTTTTTAGTCTACATTTCCTGGTTCCAAGGGCTGTGTCTTTGTCAGGAGTCTCCATATGGTTATAACTATTCTAACTAAAAACTGTTGGTCTTGGACTCTGAAGATGTGAATGTACTTAATCTCTCTGAACCATACATATTTCATCTTTAAATGGCAATGACATAACTTCTACTTGTTTCAGAGGTTTATTGTAAAACAACAAAGCATTATATAAGCTTTGCAGTGCTATAAGAATATTAGGACTTTTAGTACCTATTTTCATCATCAAAATTGAAATCTTGAGAATGAAGGAGGTTGCCCAGAAAGACAGTGTAAAGAGAAGATAGAAGAGGAATAAGGGGGAAAAAAATCATAGGGTATTGTCTACTTTAAATATTTCTGAATTGTAGAATATAAGCTCCTTGAAAGTAGGAATATTTCACCTTTTGTAACCATATTCTCAGAAGCTAGTATAATGACTTGCCCTCAGAAAGCACTTAACAAATACTTGCTGATTAATTGTGAAAGAAATGTAGAACCTGAAAAAAGGGATAGTGAAGGCCCCGTTAGAAAGGAAGGGAGGATACCAGGAAAGAGATTATAGGGTCTTCAAGGCCAAGAAAGAAGGACACAGAAAGGGGTAGTTCACAGTGCAAAAAGCTGAAGAGAGGTAAAGAAAGATGAGGGTTTAGAAAAAAAGGATGAATCTAGTGGATTAAATATCATAGAGGAGCTTTAAGGAAGAAACTTTAGTAGAGTAATGTAGGTAGAAATGAGATAATAACATGTTAGTAAAGGCAATGAGTATAGACAATTTTTTTCCCCAAAAAAAGTTTGGTAATAAAGTGATGTATAGGATGAAAGAGTTAAGTGAATTTTTTTTTTTTTTTTTGGATTGCAGAACCTGAGCAAGTTTGTAGGCATATGGGAAGGAGTGAGTGGAACAGAGCCAGGTGAAAAAACAACTTTCATATGCTGCTTTAAAGTTCCTTAGCATTTTAAATGGATTACTTCATATACCTGTTGGATGGTTCAAGAGAAGATTAGAGTCCTGAGACATTGGTAATATTGTCACAATCATTTATTATATGTTTTCCCTTCCTTGTTTAAAGACATAGGACATTTGAAATTCTCAGGGATATATAAGTAGAGGAAAGACTGCAGACCCCAAAGCTTGAATTTTTCAACAGGAATTGTATGAAGTCTGGGATTTTCACCATTTGTCATGTCATAGTTCTGACCAAAATGCTCCTTAGTGGGGAGATCAATATACATGATGGCATTGCCTGATGATATATAGACACTGGGCAGGAGTCTGTGAGTGATGACTTTACCAGCTGAGTGTTGAGGTAATTGTAGGAGCTTGACCTATAAGAACACTGACTGATTCAAGCATTAGGACTGTTTGGGGTTGGGACTGGGGGTGGAAGGAGCAAAGATAAAAGGAGGAATAGGGAACAAAAGCTGCCTTCTTTCTAAGTTCCCCATAAATAAGCTACTCTAGAGGAAGAGCTGGTTAATGAATAACTACCATTGAATGGCTCCCATAAAGGCAAACAGAGAGCTATTCTGAAGCTACTTTTTTATGCAAAGGTTACTCATTTTTTCCTGAAAAGTCAAGTATTCCAGATCTGCCCCCAAAGAACAGGGCAGCCAGGGAGTACTTAGGTAATGAACTTAGACCAAAGAGAATAGTTAGGAAATGGACAGGAATGAGGAAAGGGAACTTAACCACAGCGGGATGGGTCTAGTGCCAAGGGAGAAAGGGGGAGAGTGTCGGGAAAAAAAAGAAAAACTTGTTTTCTAAGTGAAAAGCGTGACAGATTATTTTGCTTAGTGGCAGACTAAAAGCCTGAGTCATGAGTTCAAATCTTAATAATCAAAGAATTTAAATTTTCTTTCCCTCTATTTCCCTACATATACAAGCATGATTGACATAATTATAGAAACAGACTCATTACAGCATGAGAAATTGCAGGTCCTAGAGTGGTAAGATTTATAAAAGAGCGGGTCATTTTAGTATTATATCCTTTCACCTACAGCAGCACAAGAATGAAGACAGATTATATAAATGACTAAGTCTGGGTCTTTTTTGTAACTGAAAGATAAATCTTGCATCTCTTTTAAACAACAGATCCTATAGGCTACTATATTTTTTTCCTTTACAATACCTTTTTTGGGTATTGCGCTGTTTCTTTCTTTATCCAGCTAAGTCTTCAGATTTTCTTTCCTACTTATAATAACATCTTCTGGACCCAGAGACTTAACATTATAGGGCAATAAAATTTAGAGTTAGGAGGTATATGGGAAGTCACTTATGCAGACCCCCACATTTTATGCACAAGGAAACTGAGACTCTTAGGGTTTAAGAGATTTATTTCAGGTCACAGAGAAGAATCAAAATTAAAGCCCCTGTCTCTGCCTCCAATTCTAATTCTGTTTCCATTAAAACACAATTGTCTCTAGATCTTCCTCAGACATTAAATGGTATGATTTAATAACTTTAATAGATGTAGCTCTGGCATAATGAAAAGAATACTACACAGGGCTTAGGAAGATATGAGTTCATATGTGTCTCTTATACCTATTTTGTGGATTCTGTACCAGTCACTTGCCTTCTGTGTGCCTCAGACAACTCCTTAGGACTTATTTAAATTGTAGACAGTTTTCAGTCTTCCGCGGTAGGAGTTTTCACACATGAATTTAAGGTTGAGATAAAATTAGAGATCCTTGTACTTATACAAGGTTTATTCACTTAAGGCCAAAATTCTAGTTGATTTATTTTCCAAGATTATTTTTTAACTATGCCCCATTTAACAACCATTCTCCAAAAGATAAAGGAGCACAGAATATGAACAAATACTTTTCAAAAGAATATTTGCATATTATGAGCCAAATTATAACTAAGAGAAAAATGAAAAATTTAAAAAAGAAACAACTCTCCTGAAGTTCCACCTTGTTCCCAGAAAACTGCCAAAAATATAAAAGACAGAAATAATCATTGTAAGGATAAGATAAGACCTACATCTACGAGTTTTTCATTCTCCTCTAACATGTTAGGCTAGATTTTCAGCAGAAGGCAACAACGCCAGAACTGGACTGGGGTTAGGCAAAACCCAAGCTGTGCCTCCTGAGATGTAGATTCCCTATGTTTTCTGGTTCTGTTGATATGTTTTCTGGTTCATCTAGGGGCAAAACAGGTCTCATCCATATGGGTACCATTCGAGCTTCGTGGATGTCAGCAGCTGAATAGACTTATTTCCATATGGAGTGGAGGTGGTGGGTGGGGTGGTAGGGGCCTCTATAGAGATTAAATATTACTGCATCCTTATTGCATATTCTTGATATTTTAGGACTAAGTACTCTTTGTTATGTCATTGATCTTCAAGCACCTTATTTCATTCAAATAGGAAACTGAAATAATGGTGCCTTCATCAAGCCTTCCTCTTACAAGAAGTTATGAAAGTCAAGAACACCAGTGTGGTGGAGCTGTTAGGTGGTCAAAGTATTTGGTAAAGCAATTTGGAATTGTGCTATGTCCATAACCTTTAACCCAGAGATCCCACCAGCAATCACATATCTATGAAGATCAAAGATATATCCATCTACATGTGACACTTTTGGATAGCAAAGAGGGAAAGGAAAGAAAAAGGAATACGATTTGTACAGTGCTTACAATATTCTAGGCACTATGCTGTATTTTTATAAATATTATGTCAGCACAACCCTGAGATGTAGGGACTGTTATTATCCCATTTTATATTTGAAGAAACTAAGACAGACAGAGGTTAAGTGTCTTTCCCAGGGTCACACAGCTAGTACAAGTTCAAGGCCAAATTTTAACTCAGGTCTTCCTGACTCCAGGCCCAATGCCCTATCCATTGAACAGTCATTTGCAGAGGATTGTAAATATATGCAGATATTCATCATTTGGAAAATAGCTAAACACACAGTAGTATATGAATGTAATAAAATATCACAGTGTCATTTGCAATGATAAGTGTGGACAATAGAGAGAAAAATAGTAAGTTTTTTATGAATTAATGCCAAGTGAAATAAGTTGAACTAGGAAAACACTAACATACGTTGACTGTAATAATATAAATGAAGAGAACAGCAGAAACCAAATACTGTATAACTGTGACCAAACTGGGTTTGGAAAAATAGGTGAGAAAGGGTACCTCCTTTCTTTCTTTGCAGGAAGAAAGGACTGTGGGTAAGAAACATTGCATATAATGTCAGAGTCAGTTGGCATTGTAGGTTTTGTTTGAATGAGCTGTCTTTTTTTCTCTGATATTCTTTGGTATAAGGGATGTCTGTCTGGGAAGTGGAGGGAAGAAGAATTTTTGTAAAAATGAAGGTGATACAAAAGCAAAGATACAATAAATATTAAATTCTACATTTTATGCTTATTTCTATTTTTTCTCATTACATGCAAATATTAAAATTTTAATTCTGATTTTTAAAATTTTCAGTTCCAAATTCTCTCCTTTCCTCATTATCCTTACCCTTTCTTTGAGAGGGCAGCAATTTAATATATGCAGTCATACAAAACATTTCCACGTTAGACATGTTGCCAAAGAAAATAAACATATACATACCGCTGAAAAAAAGCCAAGAGTAACAAAGTAAAAATATAGACTTTAATCTGATTTCAGAGTTTATCAGTTCTCTTTCCAGAGGTAGATAGCATTTTTCATCATGAATCCTTTGGAATTACCTTGGATCATTATCTTGATCAAAGTAGCTAAGACTTTCACAGCTGATAATCCTTACCCTATTGTTACTTTGTACAATGTTCTCCTACTTCTGCTCATTCTTGCTTTCTTATAGCACATTTCTTATAGCACAATAGTCTTCCATCAGGATCATGTACCATAACTTCAGCCATTCTGTAATTTGATAGACATTCCCGCAATTTCCAATTCTTTGTTACCACAGATCTGCTATAAATATTTTGTACATACAGGTCCTCTTCCTTTTTCCTTTGATCTCTTTGGGATGCAGACCTAGTAGTGGTATTTTTATATTTTTTCAAATTTCAAACTTTCAAATTTCAAAAATTTGCAGTTTTATAGTCCTCTGGGCATAGTTCCGTAATATTCTACAGAATGGTTAGATCAGTTCACAACTCCACCAACATTGCATTAACTTGCCTCTCTATATCCCCTCCAACATTTGTCATTTTCCTTTTCTATCAAATTAGCCAATCTGACAGGTGTGAGGTGGTATCTCAGAGCTGTTTCAATTTGCATTTCCCTAATCAATAATAATTGAGAGTTTTTTTATGTGACTATACATAGCTTTGATTTCTTCTTCTGAAAACTACCTATTCATATCCTTTGAGCATTTATCAATTGAGGATCAATATTTATTTTTAAGTAGTTTTTATTTTTGCTTTCCTTCAATAAATTTAACGTTCTGTTGTCAATATATTTCTTGAGGAAAAAAAAAAACAGATTCCCTAATCAGTCTTTTTACACTCACAAGAGTCAAAACAGCAATATCATTTTTATCAGATCCTCAGGGATTCACATATGTCTCTACACTGAACTATTTCTAATACTTCAGACAAACATGATGCTTGCAGAACTCACCCTGGACATTTTGTGAGCTTCAGGATCAGGTTGAGTGGGCATGTGAAACCTGAATGTGTCCTTTATACTCAAATTCCAATGTTAGCCTCAAGAATTTGTTAAAATTTAATCTTTCAAGCTGGCAGGAAAATCAAAGATGAGCAAGTCTAGCATCATAAAGAAGTGAGAAAATGAAATATTTTAAATATGACAGTATAATCATTCCAATCTAAACATTATCTTTTATTGGCAAGGGGAGCATTACTGGAGATAAGAAAGAGAATCAATAAATGAATAAGCAAGATAAAATAAAAATATCAAAGTGTCTTGAGATTATAGAATCTTTTTGATAACATGCCCATAGTTCTTTGGGATGATTGATTATCCTAGTGATAAAAATTATGGCCACTAAGGACAAGTACAAACAATGTAAAAAGTTGGTTACTTTCTTGTGACAGCTAGAAAGGCATTACACTGAGACAGCCTTAGTGCCCTTAATTCCTTTCTCTTTGAACTTAGTAATGATATGTGTTAGCCTGGAATTATTAACTAAATTCCTACAATAATGGAATTAGAGCAGTGGAAACAGCCATATTATCTAAAGCAGACTCAAAAATAATCTCTGCATAATGAACATCCAGTGGTCATGCTGAAAGACCTCAGTGAGGAGGAACCCATCACCCAACAACACCCATAGGTAGCCCATTCTCTTTTTTGATAGCTGTAATTATTAGGATTTCTTTTTCTGATGTTAAACCTAAACTTGACCCTTTAAAATCCATTTCCCCTTATTCTGCTTTCTAGGGCTGTACTAGCAAGCACCCTGACACATCCAGGGTGGCCCGCTAGCACAGGTTCTTAAATCTACTTTTCTAAAAGGAAAACAACTTTTGAGGGGTCAACAATCTTCTTTAATCAAATTTATCAACAGAGAAAATACAAGCAGAGAAATAAAGTCCAACAGACAGGACTTCTAACTGTCTGACCATAAGCAACACATATCACAGATCAACAGACACATTTGACTATCTGACCATTACATACATATATCTCTAGAGAGAAGCACCAAAATCTTGGTTTTCAAACTGAGGGGGGGGGGGGGGGAAGAAAGAGGGGTAGGGGTAGGCTCCTTAACAGCTACTCAGAGTCTCATCTGGCACATGAACCTTCTTCCAAAGACTAAGCCCCCAAAGCAAAATCTTACCTCAGAGTATAAATACACTTTTCAGAGCCTAAGGAAAAGACCTTGTGGCCCAGTGCCTCATTAGCAATTAACAAAAAGGTGTGGGCCTTCCTACAAAGCAAGTCTCCCCTAAACAAGCTTCCCTTAATGGGCTCCACCTGAGGCCTATTAAAGGAGTGGGGAAGATCTTTAAGTATCATCAATATTAAAGGGCCAAACAGATCATGTCTAATTTTTCTTACATATGATAAGTACTTCAAATACTAAACCACAGTTCCCATGTCTTCTCTGAGCCTCTCTTTTGCAGGTAAAAGCCATGATTTCTTTAATCTGTACTCATAATATGGATTCATCAGAAATGATATGGCAGCTGGAAACTCTGGGTTCTTGTTAAACACACCAAGGTCATTTTAAAGGAAAAAGATAAACTGTCCATGTACTGGCTCTACCACATAAAATCTAAGTGATTTTGGGTAAGTCACAACTGTTCTGGGACTCATCTGGAAACTGAGAGTGTTGAAATAGATAGCCTCTCACTTCTCTTCCAACATTATGTCCATGTATTCTATAATATTATATATATTTTAGCTTCTTTCTCCAGGTTACCTGAGAATATCTTGATCATTTTTTTTCTTTTTTTTTGCCATAGTCCCTCTTCACTGTTAAACTCAATTGTCAAATCCTGGAAAGACTCTTCCATTTATTTCTTCAAATAAATCTGAAAAATAGTAGAAGCACCTAGACTTAGATAGTTAAACTGACAGAGGTTACAGATTTTATAAAGTTATTTAAAGGTGAAAACCCAAAATACTTCTTTATAAGAATAGTCAGCTAGGATACCACTACTAGGTTTGTATCCCAAAAAGATTAAAAAAACAAAAAAGAAAAATACCTATATGAACAAAAATGTTTGTACTACATCTTTTAGTCTTGGCAAAGAATTGGAAATTGAAGAGATGCCTATGAATTGGGGAATGGCTGAACAAGCTGTGGTATATGATTATGATGGAATATGATTATGCTATAAGAAATGATGAGTAGGATGCTCTTAGAAAAACCTGGAAAGACTTCAGTGGAGGAATGCAAAGTGAATTGGGCAGAACCTAGAGAACATTGTACACAATAACAGTAGTACTGTAAGAATGATCAATTGTGAATGTTTTGACTACTCCCAGCAATGCAGTGATCCAAGACAATTCCAAAGGATTTAAGATGAGAAATGCTATCCATATTCAGATAAAGAACTGATGGAGTCTGAATGCAGAATGAAGCATTCATTTTTTAATTTTTTTTCCTTGTGTTTTCTTTCATATGCTTGACATGGAAATGTTTTTTGTGACTTCACGCGTATAACCATATCAAATTACCTGCCTTCTCAATGAGGGGGAATTGGGAGACAGGAAGGGAGAAAATTTGGAACTCAAATTTTGAAAAAAATGTTAAAATTGTTATTACATGAAGTTGGGGGAAATAAAATAATACATATTTTTAAAAATAATAATCATCTAGATGGCATATTACATGTCTTAAAGTTAGGAATAACTAACTTCAAGTCTTGCCTCAGACACTTTTAGCTGTGTAACTCTAGGCAAGTTATTTAATCTCTCAGCCTATTTTCTATAAAATTCTATGTTCTATAAAGTGGACATAATAATAGAACCTGCCTCCAATTGCTATTGTAAAGATTAAATGAGAAACCATGTAAAGTATTTTGTGAACATTAAAAAACCACAGAAATACTAGCTTAATATTATATTATAAACATTTATTGCTAAATGTTATAAATATTTAACTATATTTATCTATTATATAATTATAACCAAATATATAATGACTAGAATTTTTATAAATTAACAAAAAATTGTATATTTTATAGAATAAAATACATCAAATATGTAATTTTAATTTCATAAATATATATAATTATTCACAATAGTATTGATATAGTGTTAAATATAATGAATATGAATATTGTTGCTATCATTACTATTATTTTAACTACTACTACTATTACTGCTATATTGGTGGGGCATAGCAAAGTCTCAGCAGTTTGATTCTTCATATTTTATTAGTATAGGTGATTCCTTCAGGGCTTCAGATGGCAGCAACTTCATACCTTAATAAACATGTCTTTGGAGAGGCTGTAGTCAAAAATGAACAAAAAGCCAAACCATAACATGGCCAAGTTTCTAGAGATGAGGGATGAGGTTCTAATTTTTGTACTCCCTAGTCAAAAACCTGAGAAATTGTTAGTTGAACTTAACTCTTGGTTTGCACTTTCTGTCCCTGTTTGTCTTTCTGTCTCAAACGCATGCATGCACGTATACACACACAGAGGCATACATAAACCTTTCAGAGATTTTGCTCTAAATAGCTTAGTCATCTCCGGAGTAGAATTCTATCAGAGCCACACTCCTGGGAATGTCTTTGGAGATGTTGCCGCTTTCCATGTGACCATTTTATTTGATGGTTAATTTTTTTATTGCTGATAAGTAAAATTTGCGCTGAATTCCAGTTATTTCTTAAACTTTATGTATGAAAAGGAGTTCTTTATTGCTTTAGAGCTGCAAATAAGTAATAGTATTTGCATAAATTAATATGCATTTAGTAATGAAAGTGACAAAATAATAAAAAAGGCCCTGAAATGCTTAAACTGCTTTTTTCAGTTCACAAACTTACTGTAGTCTCATGTACCAGAAAATTCTCTTTAGCCAAGATAGTTCTCTAAGATTTTGCTCAGCTTTCCTAATCTTGTTCACAGTCCAAAAAGGACATTCAAAGTTTCTTTTCAACTTCCTAACAAAGCTCTACTGAATTTTTATTGCTCTAGCTGTGAGAATGGAACAGGAGATGGTATTCCTTGAAAAAGTCTTTTATGTTTCCATCTTTAAAACCAAGAGGTAGGTATAATTTCTCCTTACTGGTTTGGATAGCAGCCACTATCAAGTTGAATGTCTTGAATGTACTTTGAAGGAAATGTACTTCACATTTATAATACAACTCTGAGAACGTCAAGGAGGGTGGTTGGAACATAATGCCACATATCAAACTAACTGAGCTAAGGTAACTTAATACACTCTGTGTACTTTACTCCCACATGAGCAAATGGGTCATCAATCCTTTTCTTAAATTTAATCTCTGCTAAAAATTTACAATCTTATACTCCCTAAACATTTTCCATCTCAGTTTGTATGGCACCCCAAACTATCTACTTGCTTAATAAATTGAGTAAAGGCTTTAAGTGCCTGTTGAATTTATATTTAATTACTGGATTAACTTTAACTAGTTCTTTTTCCGCACTGAGAATTTTCCAAGGTAATATGGGCCAGATTCTAAGTGCAACCTTTGCTGAGACAGCAGAGAAGTTGTACTATGATTAGGATAGTTTCTTCCCATCTCTTCTAGAGCTATTTGACAAGATTAGAAGTTAGGATTCTCAGATGAAATAAGGAAGTCCAAGACACATTGTTTACAACATTTTCAAACAAAAAATTTAGAAGTAAAACCATAAGATTCAGTGAACCAATCAAGAAATTTGCAACCAAGAAATCTCTGCATTTAATGATATATATGAAAATACAACTTCTTTTGACAACCGCATTCTCACATTGCTTTTATTTTTCACTGTGATTCAACATATATTTATCAAATGCCTAATGTGGGTTAAGTGTGCAACACATGGTAAGACAAGCATCATCACTGACTCTTTCCCTGCTTCTCCATGCATTTGAATAACTCCTGGCAATCTCGATACCTTAATACTTCCATTGAGGCCATAATCCCCATTCTTCTCCATATTGGAACCTTAGACTCTGCCTCCATGGACTCCAGTATTGATAGTTGAATTTTTGTCTTATCTTGCCCAAAACCAGGGCTCCACCCCATTGCCAACAATTTTAATCCTTTGTGCCTCTTCTCCTGATATGTTGCCTTTCTCCATTAGAACATAAGCCTTTTGAAGGCATTAACTATCTTACTTGTTGAATGTATCAAATAATATGGCAAACTATTTAAGCTCTATTTATCTGTCTGTCCTTCTATCTGGCTATCTTCAAGTTACAGTGTTACATCCTGGAGACAGAAAGACCAGAGGAAAAAAAAATAATAGTCCCTACCCTCAAGGAGCAATCAATAATTGCAAAAAGTACTTGGGAAGAAGTAATGATGTTAAGCCTGAGAGGGGAGTGGGGGAAAGAGAGATTAAAATATTATAGAACCATTACTTCTCAAATGAAAGTAGGGAAGCCAAGAGAATTTAAAGCCATTATATTTCTTCATTTTACTTCCTACCCTGTACACAAAATGCTTCAATAGTATCTTTGTTGCAGCTGCTCAAAGATGAAGCTGTTGGAAAGCTATGTTATACATATATGTGTCCTCCATTTAACAATACATTGATCAGATGAATGCTTTTCCACTCTTGATCTCAGTGCAGATGATTTGAAAATGTAGTCATGTGCACATTTGCAAATAGGTTTTCTGAACCAGTGAAGCATGGAGGTAGTGGTTTTTGCAAGGCTTTGTTCTCTAGATATCATTGGGTCCTGACCTGGGCCACTGGAAATAAGAAGTGTGATGTTATCTCATGGGAAAAAGCATTCACTTCCATAACAGGTGACCCATCTTCCATGGCTGTCAAAATCTGGGTGTCACTAGATCTAAAAGGTGACTGAACAGAGCAATGTGCCTGAGATTGGTTTCTAAAGATAAAGTTACAAAGATCATCCTTCAAAAGAAAATAGAACTGAGCTGCCTCATTCTGTTTATTTGAGGAATGTAAAAAGACCCAACCTGAATGAGTTCAGTCACATATGGCTATAAGCTCTCCTGGAAAACAAAAATTCAACAAGATCAGAATACCAGGTTCCCATTACTAATTCAAACCACTACTTTCTGACATTAACATTCTAAAGGCAAGCTTATTTTGGTCTCATGTGAATTTATACTAAGGATGTGCAATATATAGCAACTGCAAAATGATAGCCCTTTAACCCAAGAAAGACTACTTAATATATTGAATCTTGAGCAGAATTGGGAGAAAAAACATACCAGTAATATCCTGTAGAGATACAACAAAGCAAGTGACAAGCAATAAAAGTGGTTCTGCACCAGCAAAGACAAAATAATTACCTATAGCAAATGCCTAGAGCTGACCTACTTTGAGTTTTATTCTTAAGCAAAATTGTGGAGACATGGAGTGTTCAGAAAGATATACACTGTAAGATTCCATTCCCCAAATAACAATTCTTCCAGACATGAAAGAGGGACTTGATCATGTGTTAGTTAAAGCACATATACAAATCTAAACACTAGACACACCAGTCTAAGGAGTTATTTTGAACTGATTAAAATATTTTCATTTGCTTGACATCAAATTTTTCTGTAATGCTAGAAACAGAAAAAGTAATTTTCAAAAAAAGCAAACAAGACAAACTCAATGCCTTGCATTTGTATTCATATTATATTCACATTTAAAATGTTCCCCTAGACTGTTTTCTCTGAATATTTGCTATTTGCTTATACTGTAGCTTAGCTAAACTTAATATATTCTGATTTTCATTAGTAGTGACTTACTTTTTGGTTTCAAAGCCTTAAAATAAACATACACACAAATAGATAAATAAATGAATAAATAGTAACCAGATCATTTCCCTATAAAGCAATTACTTAATTCCAAGAGGATTAGCACCTGATATGATTTAGCAAGTATGACAGTCTGTCTTTTCTTGGAAATTAAAATGAAATATTTTTCCCCCTCAACAATATTTCAAAATATTTACTGTCTCACTACATCTAAACATATAATCCTATGACTTCTTGGTAGGATGGCTTAATGAATAGTCCCCTTCATCCCTGGAAAATGGAAAGAGAAAGATCAAATAAAGAAAATTAAGTGTGGCAGTTTGGTTTGAAAGAAAATTCACTGAATGAGAGAGGGGAAGAGAAGGGAGAGTTGGGATAGAAAAAAAAAAATCATAGCCCAAGGAGAGAAGTAGCCTGGTCCTCTAAAATGTGTGGGGTTGGGGGCAAAGAGTGAGTGATATCTCTGTTTACCTGATCACAAACTCAGATCAATATACATACAGTCACTGCTAAGTAGAAAAGAAAATCACCTGAAAGGAGTGATGGAAAGTAGCTTATGCCACCATCACTACTGTCTTGATGAGCATCTCCTCTTAAAAAATGATGGGGATAGCCCTATGCTCTTAATCCAAGAGCTTTGGGACCAGCAGTGTCCCCCAAACCACAGAATCTGCTCCAGGTCACGGTCTCAGAGCCATTATTGAGGGAAACAATCTCTGTGGAAAAGGAGTCCGCCAGCCTCACCATCACCATCATCACCACGTGCTAACTAATTTCCATCAACTAGTACTTCAAGAGCCTTGGTAGTGACAGTATCCCATCACTATTATTTATTTTTCTTCCATTCCAGTCCCCTTCCCCCATCCATCATCCTGGGAACAAATCTCCTTCATTTGCCACCCACCTCAGAGGCCTGATGGTACCCTAAGGATTGCAACCTGCTAGAGCTTATTGAAATTAATATGTATATCTATACTGTCTGATGGGTAAATTATAACTAATTCTTTGAAGACTGGTATTCCAAGATTTAAAACAATACAGCATTTATAGAACAATATTGATGTTTAAAAAGATTGGCCTTTTAGGGAGGAGTTTAAGTTAAATTTACAAAAGAATACTTAATTTCATATTTATAATCAGAGTCATCAAAGAAAATTATCTGATATTTCAAGGACTGTCATTTAATTGTAATATGCATGAAAGACAACTTATTAGAAGAAAGCTCTTCAGGTAGTATTTTGCTCTCCTGGATCTAATTTTTTTCCCCTATGGAATTAACAAAGCATAAGTATAATGGGATTTCATGTTCACTGTATGTATCTGTCAGTTGTGTGATGGTAAAAATGGAATCGTCTATAGATCATGGTTTACAAAAAGCCTGCCTGATCCTTCTTTATTACATTGTCAAGGATTCACTTGATGTGTAAAAACTGTCATTACACTTGAATTTTCTAAAGAATTCTGTACTATCTACTTCTTCTTCCTATACTCTCCCTCTTGCCTTTGTCTTTATGACATTGCTCTTTCCTTCTTCTCCATCTACCTGTCTGATCATTCTTTCTCAGCCACATCACCAAATTAAAGGGCCATTTCACTTCACCAAAGTGGCAAAATCTTCTCCTGTCTAAGCCACCTCAGTCTTTGGGGGAAGGATGAAAGCTAGGTTCACAGCTTAGCTTAGCTCCTATAAAGCATAAGCCTTCCAAGCTCCAAGTCAGCCCATCCCAGTCTATGTCTAGTACCTTGGCTTCTCAGGGCTTCCCTGCTGGTCCAGTAGCAACATCTGCTTGGGAGTTCTGGCTCCTAGATCATGATGACTCAAACTACTGAGTCTGGGACAACACTTCCTGCAATTGGAACTGAAGAGGAAAAATAAATCAGACCAAAAGCTCAAGCGCATTTTGGGGGCCAGAGGACATAAGGGAAAGGGTGATGTATCTCTTCCTGCCCCCAGTCTAGTGCTTGGTACTTCTGCTTCAGATGACAAAGTCCCTCACCCAGGAACATCATCCATGAGAGAGAAGATCTCTGCTTCCATCAGATATATTTAAAGAATTTCAATGGAAAGAAGCTACTCCTACCAATGTGGTAGGGGAACCCAGAATGTCTTCTCCCCAGAGCAGGTCCCTGCTGCCTCTCACATGGGTGCCTTTATCTTAGGTGATCTAGGTATGCATCAAAGCTCTGTCATATATAAAGAAACACTTGAATTCATTTTCTTCACCCTTACAACTGAAAAACAGTAACGAATTATATAAAGATGCGAACAATTTAAAAAACACTTTTAAAGTATTTAGTACAATAAATTAATTATAAGAGGCAGCATGACAAAATGAATAAAGAGAAAACCTAGAAGTCAGAGAGATCCAGATTCAAGTCCTGGCTGACATATACTGGCTGTATGACCTTGGAAAGTCACCGAACCCTTCACTGTCTCAAGTGTACCAAGTGTTGGTACTCAAGTGTGCCAACAAGTATACTAAGACTGATAAAGAATAGAAGTGATGTGCAATGACAAAGGAAATTTCCTCATCAGACATTCCCTGTACCAATGTAATAATAGTTTATATACAATATTATAATAGCTTTACTAAAGTTCTACTCCAATTGTTTGTTTTGATGGGTAGTTGACAGCAGAGGGAAAGGTTCTACCTATCTGGAAAGCTTTCAGGAGTAGTCCTGCTGACGGACAGTCCATTTGTTGACTAAACACCACCCTAGCTTGAAAGGATGATCACCAGGTTGATTAAAGGATGATGAAAACTTTAGTTGTAGTAGCTCTCAACATCCATCTATTAATGTTCCATGAAAGGATGGAAAACTCATGCTGATAAAATTAAACATCCTTGATATGCTGATAGAATTTAAGAGGGATGTATCACTTTTAAGTGTTCACCTTCTCTTCTCTCACTTTTACTATGAAAAACCAAGTAATGCCATTTTTCTTTTATATTAACCAGTTAAAGAAGCATGACGAATAAAGAGTTAACCTTAAAATCAGAGAGACCTATTTTTAAGTCTCACCATTAGCTCGTACTAGCTGTGTGACCTGGGCAAATCACTTAATCCTTCAAGGCTCTAGGCAACAATATAAGTTGTAAAGAAGTTACCAGTTTGCATTGGCAGTGGTGCTTTCCTCATAAAGACTTTCCTACTGCAACAAAATCATAGGTCCAATCTCCATTTTCTTATTTAGACACAGATATAAAAATATTAAGCAACACTTTTGATTAAGTACTAGAATGGATCTGAATACTAATTTTTCAGTTCATACTGAAGAATTTGGCCTGTCTTCTCATACCTACCATTGTGAGAATACACACAGACTTCCATTCATAACATTCTGGGGGCCATCGGTGCTAAGAGCAGGTGTAAATCACACTATAGCCTCTCTGGACTCACCGTGTCTGCAGGTAAAAAACAGGTTAAAATAAACATGTGATCATCAAAATAAGCCTGAAAGGAGAAAGGGGCAAAAGTCAAATTGAAAGGTATATGTAGAAAGGAGGAAGAAAGTTGTTTTACTACTGAAGTTATGGAAGGTTTCTGAGATTTAAAGAAATCTCCAGTCTTTTTAAAATATTTTTTAAGTATTAGTTCAAGAAAATAAGGTCATGTAGGAAGCTTGAAGCAATCTAATCTTTCCAGACCTGGCCCCTGGCCTGAGGACTTCAGTGAAATTCATTCATTGTATAACTGATAGGATCACGTTTGTGATATATATATATATATTTTCCTCAAAAATAACATCTCCAGTGTTCATAGTTTGGTCTGTTAAAAAAACATGACTAGTTGTTAATGATAAAGAAATATGTTGACTGATTCAAAAGAAACCATGGAAAATAAATATGTACATTCTAGTATCTCAAAGGATAAATTCTTTTTAAAGTGATATAATGAAAATATATCACTTTTTATGAATTGCTTTTCTTATATATAACATATGTATATGGATATGTAGATATGTATACATATAAGTTATTAAGTATCTGATGTGTGATCATATTTAAATTTATAATCTATCTAAAGTCCATTCTTTCAACTTCAAAGTCAAGGTTCTTTCCACAGCCCCCTCCAATCTCTTCTCCTCTCTCAGGAATCCCAGTAGTTCTTTAGTCTTACCACTGGACTTCAATGACTCTGGAAGAGACAGTGAGACTGATGACTTTGAGCAACTCTGCCTCACTTAAATCTGATTCACACACAAGTCAAGACACCATCCCATGATGTCACTGGTCCCTTTGAAATAAAGGATGAGCAACAGATTCTTTGGTCTATTTATCTTCAGAGGTGGAGGCTCTGTGAGACAAAATTTTATTTCCTGGGGTTGCAGTCTTACACCTTAAGTTCATTCCTACTCTTCCTCATAACGATTTCAATATTTTTTTCCATTTGGGGGGAGATGTGAGGGAGTATCATTGACTAACACATTCTTTTAGGAAGCTGTTTGCACCACAGGTGCTTGATGTCTCCTAATGTTACCTGTATACAAACCCTTGCACTAATTAGGATGGGATTTCTAGAAGTCTGGAGTAAAGTCTTAGTCAGAAAGTTCTAAGTTTGGCCAGTGATGCTTCATTGCTGTGGACTGGGGGTACACCAGAGTAGTAGAGTGCCTTGCAGATGCACTATGAATAGGATTGTAGGAGTAAGACATTTTACCAAAGCACTCTTCTGACTAATATTTTGAGGACATGATGGCAAACCAAAAACAGAATTTCTTATAAAATTGTCAGACTCCTTACCTTGCAGCATATACTGCAAACCTAATCATATTTAATATTTTTTCTCATTCATGTTCTGAGTAGAATAGAAAACAGAGATTTCAGAAAGAAAAGAAAATGGCAGCAAGATGTATGTATGCTGCTTTTACAAGTTCAGTTTCTGTTTTGTTCTTAGATATCGTTCACTCATCACCAGATGGCATATTAAGAATCAAAGACGATAAAAGTCCTTTTTATTTTGACATACTGTACATCTAATTCAATATCTTGAGACAGGGAAACATTTCTGCACTTAGGGAAAGTGACTAGTTATTGAAGTTCTTTCCCTAACGTAATGGATAAATCTTTTCAGAAGAGAGAAACCAAAATTCAAGACCAGTTACTGATCTCTCTTTTTTATTAGCTACATATGTGTAGTCATAATTAAAAAGGTACTGTTTCCAGACATAACAGATGTGACTTCAATAACCATAACCCTCCTCATCTATCAATCTTGAAAGAAATTGCAAGAGATCAATAAAAAAGTAAAATGGCAGCATTTATAAACTCTGAATAAAAACAAAAGTTGCCTCCCAGGCTAATATTTTTGTGAGTTTTTCTTCAAATTCTATCTTCTGTAATAATAACAATTGTAATATTAAACTATAAAATCTAAAAAAAAAATAAAAGACTTAT
This sequence comes from Bettongia penicillata ogilbyi, assembly GCA_023548195.1. NCBI lineage: Eukaryota > Metazoa > Chordata > Mammalia > Diprotodontia > Potoroidae > Bettongia > Bettongia penicillata. The sequence goes on along the minus strand of JAJHZJ010000049.1, from coordinate 5,586,984 downwards.
ACTAAATGGCTTAATAGACCTACAAATTATGAGTTGGAAAGATAGTTTCTCTTCTTTAGGCACACATGGAACCGAGTAGAAGGCACTTATATGCCCTCTGCAGACTGCCATATTTTCTGTCTTATATATGCAGAATAGGCCTTTCCAATATTAAGTGCATTTGAAATCACAGAAAACTTTATCCATAAAATCCATGTCTCTGTTCTTGTCTCAGATGACAAGTGACAATGTGATTCCTTTCTTTACTTTATATTGCTTCATTTATGTGGCTACAGTGATTTAACTTTCTGTTCTGGAATTTCTGTCCTTCCATAAAAACATTAGGCTTGCAGGTACCCTTCCTTTGATATTTTGATGATGCTGTGATGTCTTCTATGTGCATGTTCTTTCCAAAGACACAAATTTCAACCTGTCCACAACTGATCTTGTGAATTTTTTGTTAGTATTCCCATAAATTCATCATAGAAAATATATCCAACAGTTTGAAGGTTTTTATCTAAGCCTTGTACCATTTAGCGGATACTAGGGCTGCAAACCTTGTTTCTTACCTTTAATCAACCCAAAAGAAAGTGGAATTTTCAAAAGGTTTTTACCAGCAGCTAAAGAGAAAAAAGAAATGACATATTTTATGGAATTGCTAAGTTGCATAATGTGGGAGCCTTCTTGAAAAATACCCCTAGTCTAGCCAGAAGACAGTTATCTAGGATTTATTAAGTGCCTAGTATATTCCAGGTACTGTTCTAAGCAAAGATACAACAGTAAAACCAATCAAACAAATAAATTGTGCTCTTTGCTCTCAAAGAGCACATAGTCTTCTGGGGGAAGGTAACATGAGAGAGAGAGAGAGGGAGAGAGGGAGAGAAAGAGAGGGAGAGGGAGAGAGGGAAAGAGAGAGAGGGAGAGAGGGAGAGAGAGAAAGAGAGAGAAAGAGAGAGAGAGAGAGGGAGAGAGGGAAAGAGAGAGAGAGGGAGAGAGAGAGAGAGGGAGAGAGGGAAAGAGAGAGAGAGGGAGAGAGAGAGAGAGAGAGAGAGAGAGAGAGAGAGAGAGAGAGAGATTTGTACCAGTTTTACATATGTGTATGTGTCTATGTGTGTGTAAATTAATAGCTAACATTTATGTAGTGAGTCAGGTACTGTGTTAGGTATTTTACAATTATTATCTCATTTGCTCCTTACCACAAGCAGGTTAGGGAAGTTCTCTGGATACCCTCATTTTATGGATGAGGGAGCTGAAGGAGACAGGGATTCAGTGGCTTGCTCCTGGCCATACTACCAGACATGTCTGAAGCCAGATATATAAGATATATTCAGAGTAGTCTTGGAGGAAAAAAAAAATTAAGATAATGAAGGACTATTCTTGCAATTGTAGGACTTTAGCTAAAACTTGAAGGAAGTCTGGAACTTTCTAGGTTAACCTTCCTAATAACATTGTGTACAGCAGCCAATTTCCATATTACTTTGGCACCCTGTGAATATCATTTTTCAACTCTATTTTCAGGCCGGCTCCTGAGGGCATTTGAGTAGCACAGTAGATAGAATGCAGGAACTGCAATAAAGAAGATCTGAGTGGAAATCCAGCCTCAGATACTTACTAGCTGTTGATCTTAGACAAGTCAATTAACCTGTTTGCCTCAGTTTCCTCATCTGCCAAATGAGGTGGAGAAAGAAATGGCTAACTCCTCCACTATCTCTGCCAAGAAAATCCCAAATAGGGTCACAAAGAATCAATCATGACTGAAACTGCTGAAGAATTACAAGACATGACATAATGCATGGATGAAAGGCATTGGAGTCAAAAAACCATGAGTTCAAGTCTTGCATCTGAAACAAATCATTTGATCAAATGATCAAGTCACTTAACTCTTAAGAGTCCCAAGCAACTCTCTAATGATAAACAATGTTACAGATAATTCATTTATCTGCATGTGATTTACACACTAGGCATTTCCTTTACAGGTGAAATTATAAGTGTGGAACTAAAAAATAAGAATAAGAAGTTATACAGAGTTTTACATCTTGCAAAGCATTTATATACATTTTCTTATCTCATCTTCATAACAGATAGATTGTGAAATGAATGCTATCATTATTCCTGATTTACAGATGAGGGAACAAAAACAGATAGAAATTGAGTGACTTGCCCAGAGACACAAGCATATAGATGATGCAGGATGTGTATACAAATATTCCTGACTCCAAGTCCCACTTAGCTAATCACAGATTGAAAGCCGGAAGAGACTTTAGAAGTCATTTGGTTCAGTCCTTTCATTTTACATACGCAGAAACGGAAGCCCGGAGATCTTACGTGACACATAGACAGCAGCAAATCTAGAATTAACTCAAGTCCTCTTTTTCCAAATCTTCACTACGTCATGTTTCTTGAAGTAACTAAGAAGTGCCAATTCTTTGTGGTTAGGCTTTATTTATGTCATGAAAAATAGATTTGAACTTCGTCTCTATCACTTTTTATATGACTGAGCAAATCACCACTTCTCACTTGTAAAAGGCACATGGTGAGCTAGATGGCGTTTGATCTTGGGCAAGTCACAGCACCTCTCTAGACTTCAGTTTATTCAACTGTAAAAGGGAAAGGAGGGTCAAGTAGATGACCTTTGATGTCCCTCCTGTCTCTAAAACTATGAATATGTAAATATATGTGTGTATGATTTCTTTTTTTAGTGTTCACTTTTTAGCCACTAGAAAAATAATCCATTAAAAATATCGAGTTAAATTAATATTTATAGATGGTTTAAGTTCATGTACACAAATAATTATAATGAGAGATAGTACGATAAGTACCATATGACTAATGTATACACTAAGGACTATGAGAATTAGAGGAAGAGTTCACTTTTGACTGAGAGCATCAGGCATCTTTATTACTCATCTCCTCCCAGCCAGGGTAGTAGTACTGGGTCTTAATTAAAGACACATACACTTGAAACCATTGACTATGTATGTTGAATGAATAAACAAATGATGATCAAAACTGTGCTTGGGGAATACATATGTAGACTCAATTCCACACATTCTCTCATGCCTAATTAAACAAAGGAAACCACAGTGTATAAAAGGATGTCATCAATAAAGCCAAAATTACATTGCTCTGGGCAAACACAGCACTTTATTTATAATTTATATACTGATGGACAATTCAGCCCCTTAAGCATCCTTCTTTTCAACTATGAATTCCCAAGAACCTCCTAGTCTCAAAACTGTGGCCCAGTGTCTAGTTCATGCTAGCATCCTTGTGCTGTTGATGCCTCTCTGCATAGAAACTTTGAGATATAACAAGTTTCACTTGTTATATGACTGCTCTGATGTGTCTTAATGATTGGAACTTAATAACTTCTTAAAATGCTGTATCTTCAGAGCTAAAATTGAAGAGAGCTGGGGCAATATTGATTCTTTGAAATAACAAGAAATATGTTTCAGTAGATAGTTAAACACAATGATCATAGAAATAGATTTAGGACTGGTAGGGGCCTTAGTGGTCAGATAGCCAACCTACTTAGTTTACAAATGAGGAAAGAGAGGCTCATGTAGGTAGAGTGACTTACCTAGGGTCACCAATGTAGTAAGTGACAGATAGTATTTGAACTCAGGTCCTATATCACCAATTTCACAATTCTTTCTACTACATCATGATACTTTCCCAAATGACTTATTTCTGGCTTATATTCCAGAGTGTTCTGTGTTGAGTATACTCACATTTAATTTAAAAAGGCAATATCATGATCTATTTTATTTTAGTAATCTCATCTTTAAGATGGGATTGATATTATCTTAACTGAATAAAGGCAAGGGTTTTGACCAGAAGACTTCATCAAGCCCATTTTACTTTAGCTTACCAAATAATGACTCTGTGATGTAGATAAATATACTTGGTTAGAAAACCACTATGAAACATGAAGGTGTGGTAGGAAATGATTAAACATTACACATTTTTCTTAAGAATCATACTTGAGATACCCACTCCTTCAAAATAAATACTTCCTTCCCTCTTGACTTAGAATGAAGTCATTGAAGAATGCATCATCTACCATTACAAAAAATGTTTCAAAATCCTACATTGACAAATTTGGTTTTCTATTAAATAACATTGACCTGCAATAAGATTAATGAAGGGTCCTCCTTAATCTAGTTTGCTCAGGAGTTCTATTGTCTTTGAGAGGTTAAATATTTTTAAAAACCAACTTTTGTGGGATTTTAAATTAAGAACAGACAGCAAGAAAATCCTCTATTAAAAAACCATAACAAATATTTAAAAAATTGTTGAATTACAAGGTAAGGGAGAGGGTAAGATTGAATAAGAGGAAAAAAGATAGATATGGGTAGGGAAGGAGAGTTAGAACAAATAAGGAAAACAGAGAAGAATAATGAAAAAGAGGAAAAGAAAAGGAAGCAGGAAGGGAATAGGGGAGAGAGAAAAGCAAAGAGAGTAAAAAAGACATCTCATTCTACAAAAAGAGATCTTTCAAAGTAAAAGAGGCACTTATCAGAGCCTGAGATGAGTATTAATGAGGTAAACTCTACTTGCAACAACTCTGCCACACTTTACTCTTTACTTGGATTGTCAGAATGGGAGCCAATCCCTTGGATAGTTAATTATCTGGTTAGCCACTCATTCCTATCTCTTCTACCATTTTTTTAATCCATAAGGTTTTACAGTTTCCATCAAAATCTATCAGGAAATTTATCCTCTGAGATCTCTCTGTAGTGCCCTAAGCACCATGTACTCCAAGACCTAGAAGAAGTCAAACTGAAGGCCAAGTATGAATTCTCAAATTTGAGTTCACTGCCCCCTTTTATATGCTGAGCAAATTCAGAGTGGATTTTTATAAGAAGAAAAAAAATGGAGACAGTGCTTTCAGACTGTTCTTGAGTGGGTTCAATGATAGATTCTTGTCTGCCATGCAGGAGGCTTGGTTTTGCTTCTGCTTATGTGTGTACCTTGTTAGGTAGGATCATTTAATGGATAATACACTGGGGACTTAGGAAGACCTGGGGTCAAATTCTGCCTTGGCCACTTGCTGTGGGAACCTAGACAAGTCATCTCTCTGGGCTACAATTTCATCTGTAAAATCACTGGGGTTATAATTGATGAACTTTATTTTAAGATCTCATAGTCTATCATTGTCTCATGCTATTGCAATAGGTAACTGGTCAATGAGAGTACTATCTTCTGAACATGTGCAGCCTGTTCATGGTACTGCTAAACCATACCATAGCCCTTCCTCCAACACCCCAGTTTAAACAGGCTACAATATTTTATTATCACATTATGTAAAAGACAAAAAAGGGTTTAAGCAGGTTGATAGATTTCATGGGGCAAAAAACCATTGCCTGTATTGGTGAGAGAATATTTTCCCTAATAACAGGTGTTCTTTAACCTCAGGCCTAGGGGTCACATCCCCAAGGAACAATTTCTAATGGGCAGATGATTCCAGAAATATTTTCCTGACCATTCTTCTCCACTAGCTAAAAGAGAAATGAATCAGCTGCTGGAGACTTCAGACAGATCCTAATAGGGGTTAGACTGAATGATCTCTGTGGTTGCTTCCAACTTTTAGTCCAATGAAACCTCTGTGTGACATATCAATGACTCAGCCACTAAAACAAACTCACAGACATATAATTGCATAGTTGCTGTAGACAGTAAAGTGATTTTACCTTTTTCTTTTTCTACTATTACTTCCTTCTTTCCATTCCTTGTTCAATTGATTTTTGCCCCGATCCAGGCTAAGGGTAAAAAGGGGATTTTGTTTTCGTTTGTTCCTTTGTTCACTGAATATAGGCAATGTTCAGTCATTTTCAGTTGGGTCTCACTTTTCATAACCCCATTTGGGGTTTTCTTGGCAAAGATACTGGAATGGTTTGCCATTTCCTTCTCCAACTCATTTTACAGATGAGAAAACTAAGGCAAACAGAACTAAGTGACTTGTCCAGGGTCACACAGTTATTAAGTGTCTGAGGCCAGATTTCAATTCAGGAAAGTGAGTCTTCCTCATTCTGGACCCAGCATTCTATCCATTGTCCAATCTAGCTGCAAAACAGTAACAATAACAGTTCCCTACACGTTGTTCCAGGGTCTACTTTACAGGTGATCTCCTCCTCCCTATGTGGCCTCATCCCAGGATAAACTTCTTTACCTACACTCACAGGCCACACACTGAAGCCTAAACTTATAAAAACCATTTCCCTTCCCACTGGTACCCACTTCATCTTTTCAGGACTGGCCAGTCATTCAGCAGAACAGAAAATTACTATGTGGGGCATGCTCCTACAATGCTTCTACAAGGCCTCCAATAGCTTTGTCGCAGGTAGGTTTCCTTTGTACCCCCTTATCTCCTTACCCCAAGTTTGCAAATTTCTAGTTATGGCTCTCACTGGTGTCAAATATTGGAGAAATTGGTGAGTTGTCTTCTTGATCTTATTCCTAGTAAAGTTCTTAGTGTCCCAGTAGTTTACAAATAGCTTAACCATTTTAAAGTCTCTTTAGTTTCAATTGCTTGTATTTTTTTCCCATAAGTTTCAAGACAGTTACCTTTATAACTTGAGGCTTTATCCTCAGTGTTTTAATGCAGCATTTGACAATTTTGGTGAATTACTTTCAAATCTTTCGATGAGGGACATGATACTTTTTACTTTATAGTTTTAGCGTAGCAGCGTATTTATGTAAAAGTTAATATACTTTTATATTAACACTTGGAACTCAACATGTATTTGAAATTATTTACTTCAAAACTGTTCTATATTAGAAAAAGTTAACACTTGGAACTCAACATGTATTTGAAATTATTTACTTCAAAACTGTTCTATATTTACCAAAGAATAACTAAGAACTTCTTATTTTAAGATATATAGTGAAGGCCTAAACCTCTACAGTCTAGTACTTTTGACAAAGACCTTCCCTAAGGTCACTTCCAGCTTTAAATCTATGACCCCATAATCCTCTGAGCACCTCCTTTACCCCAGTCTTAAGAGGTCTCAACCCAACCAGAACTTTACCTAATCTAGAGGAAACAAAGCTACATTAAATACCTAAGTATAAACTGAGGAGAAAAGAATTTAGATATACTTGCACTTGGGAATTAAACTAGAAATTTCTAACTTAAATTTTTAAAAATTGTAATCTGTTAGTCAACAAGCATACATTTAAATGCTTGCTATATGTCAAGCACTGTGTTCATTAAAAGAAACATTTACATCTAAAAATAAGATTAGGAGTATAAAAATACAACAAGAAAATACTAGAACTTTGTGTGGAATTAGTCATTTTTAAATATAAACTTTAAAGAATTGGTCATATAAAAAATGCTCTAAATAACTATTGATTAGAAACCTGCAAATCAAAGCATCTCTGAGGTACTGCATTTTGCCTATCAGACTGGCTAACAGATTGACAAAATAGGAAGATGATAATTGTTGGAAAAGATGTGGGAGAGTTGGAACACATTGGTGGAACTGTAAACTGATAGTTTGAAACTATGCCCAAAGGGCTACAAAAATGTGCATACCCAGCAATACCGCTTCTAGGACTGTATCCCAAAGAGATCATAAATATGGGAAAAGGTCCCACTTGTACAAAAATATTTATAGAGTTCTTTTTGTGGTGGCCAAGAACTGGGAATCAAGGGAATGTCCATCAATTGGGGAATGGCCGAACAAGTTGTGGTATATGAATGTAATGGAATACTATTGTGCTTCAGAGAGGCCTGGAGGGACTTATATGAACTGATGCTGAGCTAAGTGAGCAGAACCAGGAGAACATTGTGCACAGTGTTAGCCACAGTGTATGAGGACTGTTTCGGATAGACCTGGCTCTTCACAGCAATGCAATGACCTAAAACATTCCCAAAGGACTCTTGAGGAAAAGTGCCCCATCCACATCCAAAGAAAGAACTATGGAATCGGAATGCAGAACGAAGTAGAACATTTCCTCTTGTGTTATATTTTGGTTTGTTTTTTTTTTTCTCATGATTTCTCCTATTCATTTTAATTCTTCTATGTAACATGACTAATGTGAAAATGTGGTTAATAAGAAAGCGTGTGTAAAATCTGCATAAGATTGCATGCAATCTCAGGGAGGGAGGCAGAAGGGAAGGGGAGAAAATCTAAGACTTATGGAAGTGATTGTAGAAAACTGAAAACAAATAAATTAATTTTTAAAAAATGAATAAGGACAAATTAAAAATCTCCAGTATAAAAATAGAAAACCTGAAACTGAAGGGGAAATTAACAAAACTGAAAGTATAAAAAAGGCTAATAAATAAAATTAGAATTTGGTTTTATGAAACAAGTAATACAATAGTTAAAGCACTGGTTAATTTGAATTTTTTTAAAAGGAGAAAACTCAAATTACCAGCATCAAAAATTAATTGGGTGATGAACCATCAATGAAATTTAAATAAAAGCAAATATTAGGAGTTATTTTATCTAATTATATGACAGTAAAACTGCTAAGTGAAAATTAATGAATATTACAAAAACATATACCACTCAGATTAATGGAAGAGGAAATAGAATACTTAAATATCCCCATCTTAGAAAAATAAATTGAATAAACATTAAATGGGCTTCCTAAGAAAAAAAATCTCCAGGAGCAGATGTATTTACAAGTGAATTTTATGAAACACTTAAGGAACAGTTAATTCCAAAATTATATAAAATTTGGGGGGGTAAAGGTAAAGAAGTCATACCAAATTCTTTTTGCAACACAAATAAAGTTTTGATGACTAAACCAAAGAGAACATAAACAGAAAAAGAAATTATAGACTAATTTTCTTAATGAATATATTTGTTATTATTGTATTCAGTCATATTTGACTTTTCATGAACCCACTTGAGGCTTTCTTGGCAAAGATAATGGAATGGTTTGCCTTTTCCTTCTCCAGCTCATTTTATAGATAACAAAACTGAGACTAATAAGGTTAAGTGACTTGCCCAGGATCACACAGCTAGTAAATGAGTGCCTGAGGCCGGATGAGAGAATTACCCTGACTCTAGGCCCAGCATTCTGTCTACTGAGTCACATAGGTGCCAATAGGGCTTTTTTTAAAAAAGGATACGTTATAACTATCTAAAACCAAGAACAAGCATAATTCATAATGTAGATAAACTTGAAGCCTTTCCAGTGTGATCAAAGGTAAATCAAGGATGTCCATTATCACCACTATTATTCAATATTGCAATAAAAAATGCTATCTATAGCAATAAGACAAGAAAAAAGAAATTGAAGGAATAAAAATAGACAATGAGAAAACACAACTTTCACTCTTTGCAAATGATATGATGATATACTTAGAGAATTCTAAAGACTTAACTAAAAAATTAGTCAAAATAACAACTTCAGCACAGTTAAAACTATAAAATAAACTCACATAAATCCTCATTATTTCTTCATACCACCAATAAAACCCAAAATGAAGATATAGGAAGGGAAACTCTATTTACAATAATAGCAGATAAGGTAAAATATTGGGGTATCTTCCTACCGAGATAATCCCAGTGACTATTTGAATACAATTACAAAATGCTTTTCATGAAAATAAAGACATCTCAGCAACTGAAGAGATATTCATTGCTCTGGGTAGGCTGGGCAAATATAAAAAAGTGACAATTCTAACCTAAGTTAATTTACTTATTCATTGCTATACCAATCAAACTACCAAATAATTATTTTATAGAACTAGGAAAAAATAATAAAATCCATCTGGAAGAATAAAAGAGCAAGACTATCAAGGGAATCATTGAAAAAAAATGTGAAGGAAGGTTGCTTAGTTGTACCAGATTTCAACAACATTTCGAAGTGGTAACCATCAAGACAGTCTGGTACTGACTAAGAAATAAATACATGATATTAACTGACCATGGTTATCTAGTATTTGATAAATTGCAAATCCAAGCTTTTGGGTAAGGACATTTGGGTAAGGTAATTTGACAAAAATTATAGAGAAAACTGGAGAGCAGTTTGGCAGAAACTAGACATAGACCCATGTGTCTTATAATCACCTTCCAGGGTAAAGTGAAAATGGATAATTAATTTGGATATAAATGATGAAATAAGTGAATTAGGGGGACATGGGAAAATGCAACTGTCAGATCTATGGATAAAGGAAAACTCTGCAACCAAAAAAGAGCTAGAAAGCATCATGAGACATGAAATGAATAACTTTGACCACACGAAACTAAAAGGCTTTTGCACAAATAAAACTAATAGAGCCAAAATTTGAACAAATCCAGGAAACTGGAAAAAATTATAGCAATTTTTTTCTGATAAAGACTTAATATATAGAAAACTGATTCAAGTTTATAAAAAATAAGAATCATTCCCAAGTTGATAAGTGATCAAAGGATATTAAGAGGTAGATTTCAAAGGAAGAAATCAAAGCTATTAATATTCACATAAAAAATCTAAATTACTACTACTTAGAGAAAAAAAAATTAAAATAACCCTGAGATACCACCTCACAACTTATCAAATGGCTAATATGATAGAAGAGGAAATTAACAAATGCTTAAGGGGATGTGGAGAAACTGGGTCACCAATGCATTGTTGAGGGAATCGTGAACCGGTCCAACCATTCTGGAGAACGATTTGAAACTACACCCAAAGGGCTATACAAAATGTTCATACTCTTTGACCCAGAAACACCACTACTAGGTTTGTATCTCAAAGAGATCAAAGAAAAGTAAAAAGGACTTCTTTGTACCAAACTATTTGTAGAGCTCTTTTTGTGGTGTCCAAAAATTGGAAATCCAGGGAAATGGAAAATGACTGAGCAAGTTGTAATATATGATTGTGATGGAATTCTATTGTGCTGTAAGATATAATAAGCAGGATGATTTCAGAAAAAAACCTGGGAAAACTTACATAATCTCAAGTGAGGTGAAGCAAGCATAACAGGAGAACACTATAGAGAGCAACAGCAACATTGAAGGATGATTATGAAAAACTTAACTGATCAAGACAATGCTTCAAGATAATTCTAAAGGACCCATGATGAAAAATATTATCTATCTCCAGGGAGAGAAGTGATGTACTCTGAATGAAGATGGAAGCCTACTTGTTTTTACTTTACTTTCTTTTTTACCCTATGTTTTCTTTTGCAACATGGCTGATATGGATATATGTTTTGCATGTATCAAATTGCTTGCCTTCTGGAGTGTAATGCTAATGAGATTAAAGATCTACCCCATTCATTAATGGGCCTATCCATTAAGAAGAATTTATTAGGGGAGATTTGTATGAAGGTCCACACCTTTTGTTAATGAGGCACTGGTTCTTAAGTGTTGTGAGGCCCTCTGGCTCTGAAACTTGTACAAATACTCGGAGGTGAGGTTTTAGTTTGGAGCTTACTCATTGGAAGTGTTTGTTTGACCAGATGAGACTCTAGGCAGCCACTAAGAAGCCCTCTAGCTTTGAAAACCCAAATGTTCATACTTCTCTCTCTCTCTGGTAACTATGTATACATGGTCAGACAGTTATCTGTCTGTTAATCTGTCAGGCAGCTGGAAGCACTGTCTGTTGATCTTTATTTTCTCTGTACTTTGAAGTTCAGCGTGCTGACTTTCCCCCCTGAACTAAGTGAATGATACCTGTGCTTGATTAAAGTGATTGCTGACCCCTCAAGTGGCTTTCCTTTTAGAAAAGTAGATCAAAGAACATGTAATAAAAGGCCCTCCTGTGTAAGTTGGGGTCCTTGTTTTTATACCAAGGGAGGAAGTGGAGGAGTACCCAAGAGAATGTGGAATTCAAAATTTAAAAAAAAAATGCATGTTAATTTTTTTTACATGTAATTGGGAAATATTTATCAAAATATATAAAAATTATAAAGAAACATTAATTCCATAACTATATCTCTACTCAAATTCAACCAAATAGGCAGTGAGTTATTTTTTTAAATGAAATTCAGTCTAATTGAAGTAATAGAAAGACTCAGGAAAGTCAGAAGAGAGTTAAGGAGAACACTAAAAGTGACATGGGTGTTTACTGTTTAAGACATCAATAGTATTTTCATCTGGGAAACAAGCAAAATGAGGAAATTTATGGAAGGAAAAGATAATCTGAAGACTATTCAAAAGGCAAGTTTTTGAGACACTGCATCTGGGAGGAACCTAATTCTACAAAGACTCATTGATATCTGGAGGTTCTCTCACTGCCAATTCCACTGGAATTACCTTGTTTACCCCTTGTTTGCTGTTGTCTTTATGACACCACAGCACCCAAAATCTGTTTCTCTTTTAGTTATCAGATAGATTTTGTAAAAACACACAACAGACACTGGTGACCCACTGCTCAGAAGGCAAAAAAAAAAAAAAAAACCCATATACACACAAAGAAAAGACTCAAATACTTCTATTTATAAAAGTTTATGAAGGGCAAATTTATTAACTCTTTCCACCTTCTCCTTAAATCTTAAAAAATATCAGGATTATAAATTTGAAAATTGTGTTTCCTAAGAAAAACAGAGATTAATCCCTATTATACCCAGTATCCCATTCAAAAACAAAGAGATAAAATCTACCAACTGTTTAAAACATAAACATTTTAACAAGAAACATGACTTCCAACAATCCACTTGTAGTCAATTTATATTTAAGACAGGTTGTTTTGTTTCTTACCTTATTTTATATATAGTAGATACTAATGAAGAACATATATACTTTTCTCTGTTGGCTTGTTATATATCACAAGCCATCTCAACTATATAAAATCATATTTTCCTGAACCAGAGGGATAGATTAAATTTAACGATTATTTGCGTTTTTGTATTATACCTGCATTAAATGTTTCGTGAGTCACGCATTGGTCATTATTAATAGTATTTTAGCTTTGTCTTCCTTTCCTCTTTTTATCTCTATATAATTACACAAAGGATTCATAATAGAGAAGTTGTGGTTTTCTGGAGTCATAGGTCAATCCAGTATTTTGAGTTGGGAGAACTGATCTTTTCCAATCCTATCATTTTGCAGATAAGAAAACCAAGACCCCAAGAGTTGAAGTGACTTGTTCAAGGCATTTACCACTGAAGGTAAATATCACATCACCTCTTCTCTGGACTATTACAATGAGTTTCTAGTTGGTTTCTGTGACTCAGGTTTTTTTCTCTCTCTAATCTACCTTCCACATAGCTGCCAAAGTGGTTTTCCTTAAGCACAAATTTTACTATGTCATTTCCCTAATCAATAAAACATAGACATTCCACCTCTGTGGCCTCTAGGATCTCATATCAACTCTTCTCCCTATGAAAGGCTTTCACAATCTGACCCCAACCAAGCTTTCTGATCTTATTATGAATTATTCCTTTCTTGACTCTGGAGTTGAGCCAAATTAGCCCTCTTTCTATTGCTCAAACATGGTATTCCATCCTCCTTTTCCTGTGCTTTTACTATGATTAAACACATTTGATTTTGACTCCTTCCTCAGCTCCACTTCATAGAATACCTATTTCTTTCCTGAGATGCAACACAAGTACCATCTTCCATATGAAACCTTTCCTGATCCATTTACTTGCTAGTACAATTACATTTAATCATGGTTTTTGTGTATATTTATGTATTTGTGGTTTCAGACAATAAAATGTAAGGATCTAGAAAGCAGGAATCATTTAATTTTTTGCATCTCTACTCCCACACCTAGCAACTTGTCTGGCAAATTTCAGGTATTTAATAAATATTGTTAAAATTCAATAATGAAATAAGGAATATAGAGAGGACACTGAAAGATGAAAGTGATAATCTTGATTGCATAATTTAAAAAAAATGTACACACACCCATGCATACAAACAAACAAAATAACACTAAGAAAGCTAAGATTAAAATGAAAGCAATTAAGTGGGGAATCTATATTAAACTAGTTTATTTGACAAAGGTCTCATTTATAAGATTTTATAATGCAACGATTCAAATTTATAAGAAAAAGAACCATTTTCTATTAAATGGTCTACACATTTGGACAGTTCTCAGAGGAAGAAATCTAGGCTATCTTTAGACATACAGGGGAAAATGCTCTACATCACTACTGATTGGAGAAATGCAAATTAAGGCAATTCTGGGATTCTAACACCCATCAGAGTGATAAAAAAGACAAAAATGGAAAATAATAAATATTGAAAAAGTTATGGAGAAACAGGTACATTCACAGAATATTGTTGAGTTTGCGAATGAGAACAACCATTGTGGAAAGTAATTGGGAATTGTACAATAAAAACTATTAAAGAGTGTTTGCCCTTTGACCCACTAATGCCACTACTAGACCTATACATAAAAAAAGATCAAAGATGAAAAGATCCTTTGTGTACAAAACTATTCTTTTGTGGTGGCAAAAGAACTAAGGATGAATTCTAAAGGAATGCCAGTCAACAGAGGAATGGCTGAATGATTTGTAAGATGTGAATGTGATGTAGTACTATTTTGCTATAAGAAATTAGACAAGAGATCATTTCAAAAGGACATAGAAAGACTCATAAGAACTGATCCCAGAGTGAGGTAAGCAGAATCAGAACTTTTTTTACTATGGCATCAATAGTATAAAAATGAACAATTTTGAGAACTTTTAGGAACAGATAACAAATGAAATAAGCAGAATCAGAAGAACAATTTATATAGTGATAGTAACATTGTAAAAGCAAAAAAAAAAACTTTGAACCTTGTTCTTTTTCCTACTCAGAAATAGTTTATTTCATATTTAACTTTCCTAGATTGAAGCCAAGAACAGAGGGAGAAAGCTCAACTGACCAGGGATCATTTTATTCTTTTTTTTTCCCCTTTTAAATGTTTGTTTATTTATTTTTAGCTTTCAACATTCATTTCCACAAAATTTGGAGTTCCATATTTTCTCCCCATCTCTTGCTCTCCTGCCTCAAAATGCCTTGCATTCTGATTACTCCTTCCTCCAATCAGCCCTCCCTTCTATAACACCCCTCCCTTCCCGTATTTCCATCTTCTCTCTTGTTTTGTAGGGCAAGATAGATTTCTATACCCCATTACCTGTATTTCTTATTACCCAGTTGTATGTAAAAACAATTCTCAATATTTGTTCCTAAAACTTAGAGTTCCAACTTCTCTCCCTTCCTCCATCCCTACCCATTCCCACTGAGAAAGCAAGCAATTCAATATAGGCTTTATATGTGTAGTTTTGCAAACAACTTCTATAATAGTTATGTGTAAGACTAACTATATTTCCCTCCATTCTATCCTGTCCCTCATTTATTATATTGTCTCTTTTGACCCTGTTCCTCCTCAAATGTGTTGACTTCTAATTGCTCTTTCCTCCCATTTGCACTCCCTTCCATCATCCCCCCCCACCCCACTTATCCCCTTCTCCCCTACTTTCCTGTAGCGTGGATTTTCGTACCAGATTGAGTGTGAATGTTAATTCCTTCCTTAAGTCAAATGTGATTAGAGAAAGTTTCAGTTTTTCCATCTTACCTACCTCCTTTTCCCCTCCATTGAAAAAGCTTTTTCTTCTCTCTTTTAGGAGAGATAATTTGCCCCATTCCATCTCTCCCTTTCTCCTCCCAATATATTCCTCTCTTACCCCTTAATTTTACTTTTCTCCTATTCAACTCAAGTTGACTTTACTTACTCCTATTCAACTCTGTGCTCTCTGTCTATATCTATATCTACATATAGATATAGATATATATGTATATGTGTATATGTGTGTGCATGTGTGTGTGTATAATCCCTCCAACGACCCAAATATTGAGAAAAGTTTCAAGAGTTACAAATATTATCTTTCCATGTAGGGATGTAAACAGTTCAACTTTAGTAAGTCCCTTATGATTCTCTTTCCTGTTTACCTTTCCATGCTTCTCTTGATTCTTGTGTTTGAAAGTCAAAATTTCTATTCAGCTCTGGTTTTTTCATCAAGAATGTTTGAAAGTCCTCTATTTCATTGAAAGACCCTTGATGTATTATACTCAGTTTTGCTGGGTAGGTGATTCTTGGTTTTAATTCTAGTTCCTTTGACTTCTGGAATATCATATTTGAAGGCCTTTGATCCCTTAATGTAGAAGCTGCTAGATCTTGTGTTATCCTGATTATATCTCCACAATACTCTAGTTGTTTCTTTCTAGCTGCTTGCAATATTTTCTCCTTAACCTGGGAACTCTGGAATTTGGCTGCAATATTCCTAGGAGTTTCTCTTTTTGGATCTCTTTCAGGAGGTGATAGGTGGATTCTTTCAATATTTATCTTGCCCTCTGGTTCTAGAATATGAGGGTAGTTTACCTTTATATTTCATGAAAGATATCTAAGCTCTTTTTTTGATCATGGTTTTCAGATAGTTCCATAATTTTAAAATTGTCTCTTCTGAATCTATTTTCCAGGTCATTTGTTTTTCCAATGAAATGTTTCACATTATCTTCTATTTTTTCATTCTTTTGGTTTTGTTTTGTGATTTCTTGGCTTCTCATAAAGTCATTAGCTTCCATCTCCTCCATTCTAATTTTTAGAGCTTTTGAACCTCCTTTTCCATTTGGCTAATTCTGCTTTTTAAAGCATTCTTCTCATTGGCTTTTTGCACTTCTTTTGCCAATTGGGTTCATCTATTTTTCAAGGTGTTATTTTCTTCAGCATTTTTTTGGGTCTCCTTTAGCAAGCTGTTGACTCTTTTTTTCATGATTTTCTTGCATTGTTCTTATTTCTCTTCCCAATTTTTCCTCCATCTCTCTCACTTAATTTTCAAAATCCTTTTTGAGCTCTTCCATGGCCTGAGACCATTGCATATTTATTTTGGAAATTTTGGATGCAGAAACCTTGACTTTTATATTTTCCTCTGATGATAAGCATTGTTCTTTCTCATCTGAAAGAATGGAAGAAAATACCTGTTCACCAAGAAAATAACCTTCTATAGTCTTTTTTCCCCCCTTTTTGGACATTTTCCCAGTCAGTTACTTGATTTTTGAATCCTTTGTCAAAAGAGGGGTATACTCTGGGGACCTGTAAGTTCTCAGTTCCTCCAAGGTGGTACAATCAAGGGAGAGGAGTTTACTCCTCTCCTGGCCTGTGCTCTGATCTGGGAACTACCAAAGGTTTTCTTCCCAGGATCTGCAAGTAGAATTTCCTTTCCTGAGCCTGCACCAGCTCCACCACACCAGTCAGCACTCTTCCTCACCCCAGGGCTGCCACTCAGGGCTGGGACCCACATTAGTGACTCAATTCCCCAAGGACTTTAGGCCGAGGGCTCCAAAAATGGACACTGCTGCAGGCACCCCAGCCTGGGACTGGGGCTCGGGAAAGAGCCAACCCCTTTCTCACCCAGGTCAAAAAGCTTTCTCACTAATTTTTGAAGCTGTCTTTGTTGTTTGTGGGTTGAGGGATCTGGGAACCACAACTGCAGCTGGGATTCCCCCGCCCCAAGTCCTACTCCAGTCCTGTTCCTGCCAGGCTGTGCTCTGTGCTCCATGAGCTGTGCTCCATTCAGCAACCTGTGTGATAGACCTTTCCTGTAGGCCTTCCAGGTGGCCTTAGGCTGGAGATCTCTCTCACTCTGCTGTTTTGTGGCTTCTGCTGCTCTAGTATTTGTTTAGAGTCACTTTTTACAGGTATTTTATGGCCTGTGGGGGAAGAGCTAGAGTAGGTGCATCTTTCTATTCCGCCATCTTGGCGCTGCCCCCCTTGAACCTTGTTAGAAAAGAAACAATGAGCAGTAATTATTCCAGAGGGCCAATGATGATATGTCATCCATTGCAAAAAAGGTGATGTATTTGGAATGCCAGATGTAACATATTTTCATATTGAAGGAATTTGTTGTACTTGACTATGCATATGTGTTACAAGAAACTGTGGTGGGAGGGAGAGAAAACAGATTAGTGACTTTTTTTTTTAAATAGAGAATTACAGATGGGAACTGCAGCACTTTCAGATGAGGTCATGCATTATTAATCTGACTTAACTGTTTTATTTATTATAGAAGACCTCTCATAAAGTGGGAGTAATACGTAAATATTTGTAATGAAAAAACTAAATGCATCAATAGAGCTTAAACAGAGAAAATTTGTGAAATCAATTGACTGACTGAAGTGTAGACCTAAGATTTAAATTAAGTTCCTCCAATTTTATCATTCTTTCAAACAGCTGGATAATCCTGAACGAATTAATTAATCTCAATGCTTCAGGCAACATAAAATTATAATGTATAGGATAAGTGTCCATTTCTCTATCAGCATTTGGAAAAGTTGCCTCAGGAAGAGTTTATTTTAATGAGGAAATCCAGGTTTAAAAGAATTTTTTTTCCTTTTTTGTAGCACTACACAAATTATCACTTCCCGCTCATCCAGTTACTTCCTTTTATCGTAATCACAGTTCTGATTATTCATTTTCACGTTGAAGTCAACATTTACTCAATGTGAAGTGAAATAGGTAGTAGGTCAAAGTGGACAGAGAGCTGGTGTGCAGCCAGAAGACTTTTGAAACATACTGGCCTGTTTGACATTAGGCAGGCAATTTAGCCTCTCAGTTGTATAGGTTCTCTCCAAAACTATAAATTTCAAAGAAAATGCTAACCAGAAAACGTAGTAAGAATTGTCTGCTTCCAGAAATCATCATGCCAATGAAATAAAAGTTCTCATTCCTATTCCTGGAATGAACGTCCTGAAAAACGAAATTCTTTGAGGGTAAATTGTTATTCACCTTTATCCCTATTCCATTAATATTAATAACTTTTATATAGCAGTCTGAGAAAGTTTAGAAAATACTTTCTACATGTCATTCATCTTATTTGAGCCTTGCCATCCATTTGTGAGATTTGGTACCACAGGTATCATTATTCCTATCTTACAGATGGGGAAACTGAATTTGATGTATTTACTGATACAACATCCACTTCACCCAGCTAAGTGAATGAGGCATAGTTTAAAACTCAGGCTTCCTGAGTCCAGTTCCAGCACTTTTCATTGTGCTAGGTTGCAATCAATAACCTGATTATTTTCAGAGCTCTTTAGATCTCCTTTTGGTTCTAGAAATTATTTTATTTTCATTTTGGTACTTGAAAACAACTGAACATCACTTTAAAGTAAAGTCATAAGCTGAAGGAAAGTATATCAGACAGCTAAAGGTTAAGCTTGATTTTCCCTTCTCTCTCTTTTTTTAAACTTTACCAACTTCAGCATTCGAGACTGAATTTGTAGAAATGAGATTTGTCTAATCTGTTTAGGCTGAAGAAAACTTGAGGATGGATCCCTATCAAATAAAGTTGTGCCTTCATCCATTTTATTACCTCTATATGTGGTATAATTGAATATTGATTACCTAGGTTCAAATACTACTGCAGATATTCTGTGCCTCGTTTGCCTAATTTAGAAAATATGGAGTTTAAACTCAATAGCTTCTAAGGTTCCTTCCACTGCTAAATCTATCATCGTCTAATCGTGCAAATTAACTGAGCTCTTTCAAAATTTGGAAAGAGAAGTTTCCGGCCTGCTTTGGTCAAGGCTATATATATTGTTCACTTCTTATGACTATTACGTTGGCCTGAACTTGCAGTCACATAGTGGTGTGTCCCACACACATACAGGAAAGATAAACATGACCTCAGAGATTTATTTTCCACAAGAAGCTGTGCATGGCCCACCAAGAAAAAAAAACAAGAATAAAACACCATGATGTAACTAGAAACTCGCCTTTCAACATTTGATCCCTGTCTTTACTACTGAAGTGCAGAGTGCTGGGATTTGGGGTCAGAGAACCCTGGTTTTAACCCCAATGTCTTCCATTTTCTACCTGTGTGACCCTAGACATGTCACTTAGTATTTCTGGGATTTTTTCTTTGCCTCTTAACTGAGAGGATGGATAACAAAACCTCTCAGAGACCCTTTCATTGATGGCATATGAAAATCATTTTTAAACAATCCAAGCTGAACCCACTAATCCCCAAAATATCAATCACAAAGGATTCTATGTTGCTATTTGGAACCAAAGTTCACATATCCAAACTTCTGTTAATCTCTCTATCTATGTTTTGAAGAGCTTACAAAAACAGATCCTGGCTTCCCAGAAACCAAAGAAGATTGCTGTTCAAGATTCTTTTGTCTATTTTCCCTTTTTTTTCCCCTAAAATTCATTTAGGTCACAAACTTCATCATTAATGCTCTCATATGAAAGAGATATGATCACTGCATAAGCTCTGACTCTAGGGTTCCTTTCTCTTTTCAGATTTTTAGCATTTACGATGGATTTTTATTAAATAATTAATATACTACTCAAATCTCATCCATGTTACTTCTTGTCTGTGCTAATTTTGGGTTCTTGTGTAAACAGACCTGGCACAGGATCTTCTTTTGTTTCTTTTAGAATTTTCTTGCAGACGTGTCCACAAAATAGCAAAATTATCACTTGCCATGTGAAAAAAAGAGAGATTTCAGATAAAAGACATACCATCTGTACAGTAGTATCCATTTTTATCTGAATACAACAACTGTTTAATACAGACTAAAAAAATATAAAAGCCTTTAAAGAACAAAGCTTTATTGCCAACCTTAGCATTCACTTGAAACATGTGCCCTTTGAGGATATGACTTTAGCAAATAATATGAAGAGTGTGCTCTAAGCTATTTTGGATACCAGTTTTTCCTTGGGTGGAGTGGGGAATGGAGAAGGCTGAGAGAAGGGCAAATGAATCACAAACATGTGGATTATATTTTTTCCTCAAAAAACAGGGATTTAAAGAAATACTGGATTGGCAAAATGCTTGACAAATTCTTTGAAAAGTGTTCTGGCCTAAAAAGAAACTGGATTTGTCCCTCCCCTTAGGAGAGCAGCTGTTGATGTATCATATAATGAAAAAACTGAAACAACCTGAAGGTCAGCTCAGCTGTGTCTACAGGCAGGCCTGGCCTGTCAGACAGAAATGCTTGTCCTACCGTAGAAGGTCACTCAAGGAAGTGTCTGCATTTACTAAGAGGAAACAAAAAGAATATCAATTTTCAGTAGCAGAATTATAAACATTTATTGCTCTGAGAAGTATTTACAGACCATACCATGATCGTTTCAAGCATGCATTTTTGGAATAGCAACGATGAAGTTTCCATCCCGATGAAGATTGGATTTGAATGCCTTTTGGACCTGGCAAATGTGCCGAACCTCCCACCATGAAATTGGCAGTAAGGGTGGGAAAAAAAATCTCCTCCTTTGAGCAGTGTACTTTGATCCCAGGAGTTCATGGCTTCTTGTTTCTTAGGGGTGTACACTCAATGGGAACCCCTGTGATTGCACCGAAATTTTCAGTTGCCTTATCCAATGGGACATCCTAGCAATACTGAAGAGTAGAGTTGACCTTTGGAAAAGGTCTCCGCTTCATAAATACATGAATGAAATTATAATGTACTGGAGTTAAGAGAGACATGGTTTGAATCCAAATTTTGACACTTGCTAAATAGGGAACCACTGGCAAGTAACTTAACCTCTTTGAGTTTCAGTTTCCTCCTCTGTCAAAAGGTCCACCTGGCTGAGAATCGCCCTTTCTGCTAAGGGAAGCGCAGTTCTGTTCTTAGGGGACCTACAGCGCTTATGCACCTCCCTGATTTTTACTCTTAATGACAGTTCCCTTCCTCCCTCATTCTCTACACATATTGGACCGAGAAGCAAAAGGCAGAGTTTGGTGGGTGCTAAACCACATCAGGGTAGAACCAGTGCCTGCCACACATAATCTCTCAGCAAAGCCCTGCTTTCTCTACCCTAATTCTGAATGATTTTTCATCCTATTAGTCTTGTTACCCATACACAACATACTATCTCTAGGTTTCATGCCTCTGCATAAGCTATCACTCATATCTGAAAATCACTTTCTCCTCCCCTCTACCTTAATGAAGCTCTATCTTCTTCTAAAATTTAGTTCAAGGGCCAATTTTTAAAGTCCTTCATGATTCGTCTCAGTTGCTGTCACCCACCTCAAATACTTTGCCGATATATTGTTACTTTCTTGAGATATGTTGTTCTGCCCCCAAATAGAATGTGAGCTCCTTGAGAATAGTAGATTTTTTTTTTTGTATCTCCAGCACCTAATGATATGAGTGGCATGCAGTAGGTCCTTATTAAACACTTGCTGAATTAAAATCAGCAAATGGAAATGACACAAATCAGATGCAATTACCACTAGATATTTTAGTGGGGAGGGGATCATTTCCCCACAACAACACTCAGAGTTGTACCACAAATGGCCTCTGTGAGGACCTTCTTCCTACCCTATCCAGTCCCATAGCCCAGATAACTAGATACCTACTCTCAGCTGCATCTGATATGTTCTTACCTTTGTCAGGAATCAACTTAAAGTCCACTTTTACATTGACACTTACAGCTTTCTCATGTGTTTATATGTCATCTGCCCCTATTACTGTGACTTCCTAGACAGTAGAGACCACCTTGATTTTCTGTTTTTATTTTTAATTCATAAAGTAAAGATCTTGAGACATAATAAATGCCAAGTAACTGTTTTTGCATTCCATATAACACAGACTGACAAACTTCAGGGTTGCAATGTCTGCTATGCAACAAACATCTCAATGCCCACATGTCTTTATTTAGGCTCATAGTTTTAGAATGGAAAATCTAGAGAGGTTATCTAGATATACCCCATTATTTTTTAGAAGTTGAAGATAAGATAGTCAAGTATCTGATGACATTGCCTGAGATAGTGTTATCCCAGGTACCTGGGAAGCTCAGGCTTGCTTATTTCTTGGACTCAGGACTTGTGAGCTGCAGTGGGCTGAGCTGATCAGGTGTTTGCCCCAAATTTGACATTAATGTGACACTTCAGAGTGAGGGACACTGGGTTGCCCAGAGACAGGCCAACTGGATCATGTTGGAAATAAATCAAGGCAAAAGCTCTTGGGCCTTAAGAGAAACAATGAACCAGAGAATTTAATTTGCTTTGGCCAAAATCAAAGACATAAGAGCTGAGATTTGAAGGCGATTCTTTTGACTCCAAGTCTAACACTCTTTCCATTACACCAAACTACCTATTTTCAAGGTACCTGTAAATAAAATCCCCATTTCCCAAATGATCTAGCTGCAAATATACTCAAAACCTTACAAGAGTGCTGGATGGCAGTTAGTCTACCCATGATTCTGTCATTCTAAGTCAATAAATATAGCATGGATCACCCCAAGAGCATGAACATGCTGTTTATACTGTCTACCATGCACTGAATCAGATCATATTAATGGTGGATTTTGTAGTTTTCTTTATTTAAAAATGGAAATATGATCATTAGAAGATAATCAAAAGTACATTTCAACTAAGTAATTTAACTATGCCAGTCTCACAAAAGTTCTTTGTATCTGAAATGTTTATTTAATGATAAAAAAATCCTTCAAGTTTTTATTTGGCTTATATTCATTCTATTGTGTTTCAGTAGTGAAATAGAATGCCAGACAACAAATAAAATATTTTCAGTAGTTGTCATATTTTTTTTTTATTTCCTACCCTTGAGTTTTGGGAACTTTATTACAAAAATGCTTATGTGACAGGGTATAATTTTGCTAGTCTTTACTAGCAACCAAATCTTCCTTACCTAATTAGGCATTTCTCTCATTTATGCCTTGTCTAATCTCTTGGGTGGGGACTGAGAAAGCATCAGTTTTTATTTCCTTGAGTAACAGCTCTATGAACTTATTTCTTGAAAGGAAGAACAGCTAATTCTTCTTACAGGAATTATATATTAATGTATTGTTAGTTTTTTCATAAAATTCAGCATGATTTCAGTTTAATTAGTATTTAAATAAGAATATTAATATTATAAATCAAAGTCAATTCTATTAACTTTTTATTAAAAGTTGATTTTTAAGGAAATAGAGGGAATTCAGACAAGTTATATTCATATTCAGCTACATGCTGGGATGATGTAGTGAAAAGGACTTTCAAATGAGTCAGAAAATCTGTGTTTTAATCCTAACTCTATAATTAAATGGTTTATGTGATATTTTATCTCTGGATCTTAAGTTAACTTGTGTAGAAAATTAAAAGCTATGACCTCTAATATCCTTTCATGCTCCTGTATTTTTGGAATGTCACTTATCAGTAGCTGATAATGTAATAAAACTGAATTCTTTCTTTATTGGGCATATAAATTTGGATTCACTAGTTTTTGTGTGACAGAATGTCTTACATTAGAAAGTAGTAATTATGTAAGTCTTCAAGACAAACTAGATGGTTGCCAGTTAGCTTTGATTGGAGAGATTTCAAAGATTATACATGCTTCAATAAATTATTATTGCTGAACTTCAAAAAAAATACCATTACCAGACTCCCCAAGACTTCTGATGTGTCTAAGTCTGAATACTTGCTCATGTTCTGTAAGTGAATGAATATTCAAATATTCCCTGTCTCTAAATATAGTTCATTTATACCATTCTTATTTCCTAAAGGCTGTTTGGTCTGAAATCTCACTGTTCTCTTCACTCCTACTATATTCCTCAAAGGTGTCAAATTAATATACTTAAAGCATATATCTGACCATGTCATTCCCCCAGTCAAAAAAATTCAGTGGCTCCCTATTGCCTCTAGGAAACAATACCATTACCTTAGTTTATTATTCAAAATCTTGCATAATATGGCTCCAACCTATCTTTCCAAAATGTAATATTATACTCCCTCACACATTCTCCCTCACGCGTTCACAACAAACTGGCCTCCTTACCGTTCCAAGAATGTAACAATGTATCTTTCTCACTTCCATACTTCATCATAGTCTATCCCTCATTCCTGGATGTTTTCCAGACTTGGATAATCCCTAGTACTTCAAAAGTTCACCTTAAGTGCTATTTCCTCTTGGAGGCCTTCCTATTATTCCTTCTCCCACCCTGAAATTATTCTTTATTTATAGCATATACAAATATAGATAATATATCAAAAGTGCATGTAATACAGAATATATTATCAATCTATATATGTGATATATATATATATATATTAGATGAATAGTGTACAGTAAAACCCTTAACTTATCAGTGATAAGATCAAAATTAGTTTAAAAAGGAAAGCAATTTAAATTAATTTAAGGAAAGGAAAGCAAATTAAATTAATGAAAAATGTGGTGTGCACTTCAAACAAATTAACCCTCAATGATTAAAATAAGTAATTAAAAATGAGGAATTAACAACAGAAATGAGTAGCTAATTCAGAATTTTAAGCAATATTAATGAACTGCCACAACAAGAAGACTGAACAAACTCCAAAGTAGTTTAGTGAGAATCCATCTAATTCCTTGACAAATAAAGAGAGAAGGAAAGCCAAGGAAATGTGGAGTAGAGTAGAAGCCTATTTGTGAAATCTTACAAAGGATGTTAGGTTAGCATAAAACTTATTATTTCTTGAAGCAGAAAGAAGTAGTGCAGAGGAAAATCAGTTTAAAGGAAGTTAGACATTCTAATTATGCAAAGTTTTGCAAAAGCCTAATATTAAAGGATGAAAAAAGAAATGACCATGCAATTAAAAAATGGAAAAAATATTTTAATAAGTGCTTTTCTTTATGAATTAGGGAAGAACTACCATATTTGGACCCTAACATCACAGACCCCGATATGCTCATAGAGAAGGTAGAAATGACACTGAAAAGAACGAAGGTAGAGAAGGCATCCTGATTGAAACAAGCACATTTAGAGAACTATTGTCGAAGTAATACAATTGTGAAGGCATTGTGAAGACTGATACACCAAGTTTATGAAAGAGAGAAAGATACCAAAGTTGTGGGGGAAATTGTAGACCTTATTGAAAGTGAAAAAATTTGAAAAGATGATATTAATAATTACTAATGTGTTTGCTTAGTTTTCCTTCTACAAGAAAAAAATCCTTAAAGGACTCATTTATCTACAAATCAAGGGCATACTTGATGTGGGTATTAAGAGAAAATTATAAGACTTTAGCAAGCAATACTCAAGAATAGAGCACATCTTTTCTATTTCACAATTAAATGAAATGTACAGAGAATTTAAGATCCCACTGTCCCTTTTTTCTTTATGAAAAATATGATTTTTATTTGGTAAAGAAAATACCTTGGAATCATTCAGGATTCATTTAAAGATATGACAACAAAAATAATCCTAAATAACTGATAGTAAGCATAAGGTGATGTATAAAATAGGAAGATGTATGCTCTCCAAAGGTATTTGCTACAAGGAAATCTAACTCAGAGTCTAGGACAAAGAGGAATTCTTTGTGGTTGGTGATAGATGCCTTGAGAGATACAACAGAATTGATGACACCGTTCAAAGACTCTCTGATAATAAATATCATATATATATATATATATGTATATATATTTAGATACACAAATAGAAATATATTTCTATATGTGTATATATTGGTATGTGTATAAATAATGCATGTATATATACTTATATTTCTCTTTATTATGTCACAAAGCAAAGCCAGCTTCCTCTATTTTAATCTTATTTGTACAAATTGGACCTTTTTGAGTTGATTTTAGGTGTTAGGAAAATCATAACTATATTATCCCTTTCTTAAAATTTTGCTCCATTGTGTTTATCTGTTTTAATACTTACCTAAGATAATCATACATACATACATATGGCTAAAAGCATATGTATTTGAATTTTCCACACATTGGATGTCATCAAATGAGAATCTCATGTGTCTCAGGCATTCATCATAATCATTCCAGTCTGAGTCAATTCACCGTTATTAATTTTCAATCCAGATGAACTTTCTGTAGTCACAAATTGCTCCATACTTTACTCTTGAAATTCACAGACAGCTCTGACAAAATGTTTTGAGGCATAGATACCACTTATAAAGGATTGTTTCAACTTTTCTGATCTCCTTTTAAAGGAAATAAAAATATCTGCTTTCACCTTAAGTCTGGCCTTTAGAGAGTTATGAATTACTTTTGGCTAACCATTTAGGTCACAGTGCCAAAATAATACAATTAAAATGCTAAAGACAAATCAAATATATTTTGGTGATGAGAACACCTTGAATTCTACTTGGTGTCTGTGAAACAGAGTTTTTGTTCAAATCTTTAGATATTCTAAAGGTTCCTAAGTGGAACCAGATATTCAAAGAGTACCCATAACATTAAAGGAAATTCTGTGAGTTAATTATGGGCTAGGACAGAATGTAAATTCATTTTATAGTTTATTGAATGATCATGTCTCATTCTACTTACTATTACCTTTCTTCAGTTTTCTTACTTTTTGTTTTCTTGAGTGGAATGATCAGTTTTAATTTAAATTCATCTCAGCAAATAAATGTAATTTTCTATATTAAAAAGAAAAGAAAATATTAATTAAAATAAAATGTTAAAAAGAAAATAATATTCTTTTGCATGAATTTGATTTCATTAAATATTTGTTTTAATTATTGAACTGTTTTTTTAAAAACTTTTTTCTGTGAAGTAATTACATATAGAAACATATACACATGCCCATATATTTCTTGAAACCCTATCTAATTCATCATAATAATTTAATTGTTATATATAAAATAAGAGTTAATGAATTCAGTTGTACAATCAAATCCTTCCCCCTTTCTGTCAATCTAGTTTTTTTTTCCATTCAGATTTCCAAAATACCTGCTGATTGCAAACAGTAAATACTGTTTTCTTTATAAATCTAACATTATTCTCATTAGAATACAGCTTGAATGGCCAAAGGGCCTGACTTTTGAATCCTAACCAAGAGAAAACTTGTATCCTTTATACCTTCCAGCTGACTATGAGGCTGTATCTAAACTAAAGCAATAGTATCCCAAAGTACGTACAATAATCACAATAATGAAAATAGAAAGAGTAAAACAATATTAGCTACACAACAACAACCAAAGACATTGAATAGAGTGCTAGATTTGGAGCCAGAAATGTCTGAGTTAAAATCTGAATGGAGAAACTTAATATCTGCATGACCCTGGGTAAGGCACTTAACCTCTACCTGCCTAAATTTCCTTCAGTGTAAAATGGGCATAATAACTCATAGAGTTGTTTTGAGGATCAAATGGGATAATATTTGCAAAGTGCTTAGCACAGAATAGGTGCTTAGTCAGTGCTTATTCCCTCCCCCACCCAAGTTCCAGTGACCAAGCTTGACTCAGGGTGTCCTTCTCTCTTCTAAACAGATGGGAACAACTTCGGCATGGATATTGCCTCAGACTCAGTTGATGTGTTGGTTAGGTATACTACAATTTTTTCCTACTCATTTTTTAAATTCATGACTCACTGGGTAGCAATAGTGATGAGAGATATATTTGGAAATGAAGTTAACATAAAAACAAATGATGCTATCTTTTTCAAGTGAGATAGAACTGAACTGAAAAGAAACTGGAGAAAAGAAACTGAAAAATGAGAACTGAGAAAGGAGAAAGAACTTAAAAATGGAAAGAATACTGAATTTGAAGTCATAAAAATGGGATTACAGTTCTGACTCTCTTCTAAGTAACCTGGGCAAGTAATTTCATCTCACAGATCCTCTGTCTCTTCATCTTTTAAAATGAAAATTGGACTAAAATTATCTCCAAAGCCCCCATTTCCTCTAAATTTGATTATCCTAAATAATATATAGACCCAATTTCATCATTTTGTTACTGGTGCTATTCAAGATGCTTGGTGGTGGTGTTGAGTCATTTTCAGTCATGTCCAACTTTTCGCAACCCCATTTGGGGTTTTCTTGGCAAAAATACCGCAATGGCTTGCCATTTCCTTCTCCAGTTTATTTGAGAGATGAGGAACTTAGGCAAACAGAGTTAAGCGACTTGCCCAGGGTCACAAGTTATTGTCTGAGGTCAGATTTGAACTCAGGAAGATGTCTCCCTGACTTCAGGCCCAGTGCTCTAACCACTGTGCCACCTAGTTCCTTTTTTGGCACATGATTAAAATCATAGGGATTTTGCCAAGAGGGTTATAAATGTTCATAGCTACCAGCTCATTTCCAGGTTACATTATTTGCTGGTTATGAAATCATGTCACCTGGACATTTTCATTTTCATCAGGAGAAATCAATCTATACCATTGTCAGCTTTAACCCTATATGATGAAACCACTTGATGATACTATTGAAAAATATAACTTTTTACTCTTTTTAACTCTAACTAAAGAAACTGTTCTGGAAAGAGAACCATTTGGGATTTCAACATAGGATAGTTGGTTTCCAGACTACATTTTATCCTGAATTTGTTGCAAGCTTATTGAAATCATTGATAGGCGTACCAATCATACACAACTTGATAGATATCTGAGAAGAATTTTTACCTGATTTCAGAGGTGGTAAGATACAGTGGAGTGAATGATGCACTGGCAATCGGAAAGACCTGGGTTTGACTGTGTGACTGACACTGTGACTGTACAATTCACTCACCCTCTGTGAATCTTAATTTCCTTGTCAGTAAATTTGTGATAATATTTGTAGTTTCTTCTGATTTGTTGGAGGCATCAAATGAAATATTGTATAAATACTTAAGTATAAGCTATTTTTACACTATGAAGTATGATTGTGACCATCTCTTCTGATTTGTCAAAGACTATAATGATGAAGTTATCCTGAAAAACACATGGCATATATGTTAATAACATGTCTTCTTTTGCTTTTCTTGTGGAAGAGAGAGAGAGAGAGAGAGAGAGAGAGAGAGAGAGAGAGAGAGAGAGAGAGAGAGAGAGAGAGAGAGAGAGAGAGAGAGAGAAAGAGAGAGATGTAGGGACTTTGATCTAATCAGAGCTGTAAAAAAGGATAACTAAGACCTTTCTCGGGACTGAACAGAATAAAGTCATAAAAATAACCCAGCCCTCATGTGTGAAGGAATCTTCAGTTATAGACAGGAGTCTATAACTCCAAATGACTGAAATTATTTCCAAATTATGAACAAGCCTAAAGAGTTTTAATATTAAAACTAAGAAAATCAGAGCAAAAGAGCCAGAGATTCTCTTTAATTATGGTAAATGGGACTCAGAACGTTTTATGTCAACCTGGTCTGATGTCTGAGAGACACTGTGGAAGGTATCTGCCATCATGGAATGTATTATTTCAAGAAAGTTTTTAATTGTCAAGTCTGGGCAAAAACTAAATTTTGATTAAGCAGAGATTGAGCATGGTTGATAATTAGTAAATGAAGTACTTATCTTTTATTTTTTAAGTTGTTTATTGAAATACAGAAATTAGATGTACTAATAAGTGTTTGGCAAACAAAAATAATAATTGAATAGAGAAATTTGCCATCATCTTTAACTCAGTAAGGCATACTGATAAGAAGCCTGCCTGAAACATAAACATATAATCAAGGCACCCCGCAATGAAAATGCATTATAATTTCAAATGATATTGGCTAACCCTCTAGAAGAGTGTTTGGCAGCTAGACAGTGCTGAGTATAGAGCACTGGGCTTGGAGTCAAGAAGACCTGAGTTCAAATACAGACTCATACACTTAATAGCTTTGTGACCCTGGTTAAGTCACTTAATTGCTATCTGCTTCATTTTCCTGTCCTGCAAAATAGATGTAATAATAAGACCTACCTCTTAGGATTGTTGTGAGAGTCAAATGAGTTAATATTTGTAAAGCACTTAGCCCAATGCCTGCCTCCCAATATATGCTTGCTAAATGTTTAATCCCTTTCCTTTCCCTTTGCAAATACTAAGAGATAGCAAACATCACGACCTACATGGGGTGATTATTTTCTTCCACACTTTGGATATCATCACCCCTTTCAGAAAGTGTGAGAAATATTCTCTCAGTACTCCATAAATTATGTCATCTCCCACATGGTCTCATTCCTACATAATTTGTCTAGCCTAACTACTTTTCCCATCTTTGTTTTCTGCTTCCTCAGGGATTCTTAACCAGAGGTCTACATACATGGTTAGATTTTAGGGGGTCCATTAATTCTGATGGGAAATATGCACCATTATTTTTACTAGCATCTAACTGAAATTTAGCATATTCTTTAATTTATATATATATATAATTTTATATTTATATCTGTATTACTTATCATATAAATATACATATATTTTTCTGGCCCATAGATTGTACTAGACTGCCAAAGGAGTCCATGATGAAAAAAAAACGATTAAAACCCCTTTTCTCAAAGTACATCTAGGGAGTATTACAAAAAAGAAAAAAAAAAGAAAATGAACTGGTCATGTGGTTAGAGTGAGCAATATTTTTTATTAGACTGTATTTTCCATTTGTGTCCTTTCTATAGCATAAGAATATAAGGAAAGTCCCTTGCATATTGGGCAGATGTCCCTATGATTAACTTATAGGAGGACATGTACAAGAGGATGTGAAGGCATGGAGAGATCACAGTTTACTTTAGTAAAAGGACTACTCACATCATTTAGTTCACAATTTAATGTCCTTCAGTCAACATTTATGGGTCAAAATAGCATTTTTCCCATTTTATAACTTTCCTAGGGTCATAGAATTTTGAACTGGAAGGGACTTTAGAGATCATCTAGTCCCATTTTTTTTTTCTTATAGTTGAGGAAACAGACTGAGAGCATTTAAATAAACTGGCCAAGATCACACAGGTGTAAAGTAGCAAGCTGGAATTTGAAACTAGATCCTGTGACTCCCAACAAATATATATATATATATATATATATATATATATATATATATATATATATATATATATATATACATATATACACATATATACACATATATATACATACTTCATATATATTACATATAAAAGTGACTTCAGTTTTTAACTGAAAAATAAACAGCCTGATAACATGTATATTTTTGATTTAACTTAGCATTCATTTCACTCATGAAAGATTTATATAATCACAGTGTTTTCATGCAAGTTTTAAAATAGATTATATTTATTTCATTGAGCCTTAGCTATGCTCAGTGCTGAAGTTTCTTTGAATGAAGCATTTTATTCTCACTTACCATGTATCATTGTATTCAGTCATATATGTTCCATCCCCTAGGTTACTTGGTTCCCCACTAGGATATTTTGTCCTAAAATAGAATTAAGAGGAGTTTGGAAAACACAGTTCAATTAAATATTTTATGAGACAAAATATGATAAATAGGGTTTTATGATTTCTCTCTACAAGTTGGTATTTATGCTGTGTAAGGGATCACTAAAGCCCATCTCACCACCTTATCCATCCTCTCCCAGATCAGGGCCCCACCAGCCCCCCATTTCTCCAGGCACTCATCAGTTCATTCTCTCCTGAATGACAGTCTTGATCATTCTTCATACTTTCAACATCATGCTCCATCCTCCTTCTATCACTGCAACATATTCCTATATACACTTATTAAATCCACTCTCCTTACCAGGAGACCCTAAAGTATATAAACACTGGGTGTAATCATCTTTCTTTCAAAACTCCCTCCCCTTTCACTATGCTTTGAGTCACAACCTTGGCCTGTCTTTGTATATTTTATAGCTAGATACTCATGTCCATCAGACTCATCAGGTTGGCAGGGGCAGGATGTCCTGCTAGGCTGCTTGGAAACGTATTATTCCATCTATGCTTCAGAATTTATGTGGAGACTGGCCCTTCTGAGTCCCAACTGGTTCTCACATGTCTAAATTTGTTCAGATGATCTAGTGGGGTCCTTGGCCCCTGACCGACAATATGGAAGTCATAGATTTCTGAGTCCTGTGATGTCTAAATATTTTTATAAATTCCACTTCTATGTACTAGTGCAATCTTTCAAGGGCACTGTCCAGTTCAATGTAGACTCACATCATGGATCTATCACTTTGTCTACGTAAGCTTGCTTTGCAGACCATACTCAGTTCTGTTTTCTAAAGACTAGGTAGCACTGTCATCAAATGTCAGTCTCTTTTTTTTTTTGCTTCCAAAGGGAAACAGGCAAAAAAAATGTTGACTAGAGCCTGTAGATCTGCTAGGATTTGAGAAAGTGAAAGAGATTCTTTTACTGAAAGATCTTAGTACTCAGTTCATCCAGTTAAGAGTTTAAAATTCCTAGAATGACTTTCATTTACTTCACCCAAAGTAAAAGGTGGAGGAGGAGTTATCTGGATGTAATGCCAGTGCTACTACCACAGTTAGCAGTATCTTTGAGCTCAAGTCACAATGAACAGCTGTACCTTGGTGAGCACAGCTCACATCTCAGTGACGTGAAGTGGTCCTCACCTTGCTGGCCCAGGCATCTGCCAACTCATTCACTTCTGTACTGACGGACTGCCTTCCTGACTGCACAGTCAAGGCACTCTTCTGTTCTCTCCATCAATAAAGTGCCCTCTTTCATATATATATCCCTCTTCCTTTATCACTGCAATGGTATCCTAGGGACACTCACTCAGTCCTCTGACTGCTCACAAGCCCCAGTTCTCCATCCAAGCTCGCATTTTCATCCCTCTCAGATTAGTGTCTTAAACCCTAATGAGCAAATACCTGCCGCCAGTATATTTACTGATATATTTTAATAATTAAAAGAATAACAATACACAGCTTCTCTTCTGCCTCTATCCCTATAGTTCTGGGCCCACAGCATCCACAGCTTTTGGATCTATCAGCTTATGTTACCTGGATTTACATCAACTTGTGGTTGTCTGTTGGAGTAGAGGATTCTCTGTCTAAAGTCACTTGGTCTATTAAAAGACACAATTTATGTTACTCTGACCCACGTAAATGTTACCTAGTAATAAAACTTTATTTCTGGGAATTTTTATCCCTGCATGAGAATCATAGAGTTATATAAACAGTGAGTCAAAACTAATGGGGAAAAATTAAATATTTACACCACCCAGGGTGTCTCCATATTACAAATTCATCCTTCCTTCTTAACATGAGCAAAACATTTATTACCTATTACCTCAAGTGTCCTGGGGTAAAGTTTGCTGTTTAGCAAAGCATTTGGTCAATTACTTTATTAACGGTGGTCTTTATGTTGTTCCTTCAGGAGCCTCTCTGTTTTAACTGTGAATCTCTTCTATAAATATTTCTGATTGAAGAATAACTCTATAATGACTAAGACAAGAAAATGAGAGGACTGATTTTTTTTAAGATTTCATTGCTATAGGAAATTCCCTATATGGAGACTCCCCCAATTATCAGAAATTGAGGCCTGCTCTGCAGTCTGCTTACAGTCTTAGAGAGTTGTCTGGAGCATTGAGCGATGAGATGACTTTCCTAGAGTCACACACCTAGCAAATGTAAGCAACAGGACTCAAATCTAAAAACGCAGACTCCCTAGACCAGCTCGCTATCCATTATACTCTCCTCCCACTCAGGGAAGTCTCAGTACATGGGTTTTATTGATTTGGGGACACTATGCCCATAAAAAATCATTGTCAGACAAGCATTATATTAACAAGAAATTGTCCTATGTATTTTAAAGAAGTGTGTTGCTATGAAAGACTTGCCAGTCTCTACAAGCAATGACCCTAATGCCTTGACTTCTTTCTTACCTGTACGGCAAGATTGTTTTCAGAATGGAATCTTTTACCAAAGTCACATCTCACTTAAATAATTAAAAAACCTTTAAGATTGATCGTGAACTAGGTCAAGTAAAACATATACAATTGAAAAATAGGCAAAATCATAATGTGTAGAGACCCATGTTTTGGGGTAAGGGACAGAATATGAAATAATTTATCTAATAATATGACACTGAGGTGGTTTTCAACCTTTTTGTGATTGCTTTCATGTTGTTTCTGTGTCTTTTGAACTTCAGTTTCAACAACGTTTATCATGAAGTTCAATACAATATTCTAATGTCAGAGATGCTCAGTATACACAGGACTCAGGTACATTTAGGGAATTTGCCACTCTGGGAAATGAATGCCTAATATTCCCCATAGCACTGAAGCTCATTGACCACTTGATGGCCAATCATATAAGGAAAAGAAAAATCATGTATTTCTAAAAGAAGGAAAATGGAACCAATATTTGAAAGAGCATTAACTTTTAAAAAAAAGGATATAAATCCCTAGAGCCACAGTCCCAAATATTAGGGTTTTGCTGATGGAAATGGCTCTGTACAATTCTCTTTTGACATTTTGCTCTCTGAATTTTCATGGGATGGTGACTTGACACTGTGTCTCTTTCTTTGCTTTTCTATATGTCTGTCTTTTTTCTGTCTGTCCCTCTCTTTCCTCTCTTACTCCCTGTTAATTCTTCGTGCCATCATAGCATAAAAAAAAACAAAACAAACAAACCCACAGCTAGCATCTATATAGCACTTTACAATTTGAAAAGTACTTTCTAGGTAGTCTGTTTTTATCCTCAAAATAACCCTACACCATAGATGCTATTATTATCTCCATTTTACAGTTGAGGAAACTGAGGAAGGCAGGTTAAATGACTTGCTCAGAATCATACAACTATCTAGTGTCTGATACCAGACTTAAACTCAGATCTTCCTGACTCCAGGTCTATCAGTTTCTCCACTATTGCATAATCCGTTTTATAGTTCATGAAATGGATGGTGGGAGTTTTAAGATTTCTGCAATTTGTTTGGCACAAGTTAAAAGACTAATCTCTAGAAATTAAATGGCAAAATGAGCTATTTACTCTAGTCCTTCAGGAAGCAGTAAGTTTCCCTTTTTTGGAGGTCAAATAGAGGCTAGATGACCACTTTTTGGTGCTGGTGGTTTGTGGGTATGTGAATTACTTTGGAGAAGTAATAATTATGAACTAGTTTCATTCTGAAACAGCAATGGTCATTGATGTATATTTCTACTGACACTAGGCTGACTCAGAATGACTGAAATTGCCCAAATGAAATAATACTGAACTGGTTTACCTACTTTTTAGTCAAGTCTCTGTTAAATGAGGGCTAGGTTACATGCCATACAGAGATTTTATTGCCCTCTTTTGTGTTTTGAATTCTAGGGATTTTAAGTATTATTATTCCAAGAAAACAAGAAAAAGCTGCAGCACCTTAAGAGTAAGCTTCAGTTTGTGTGTGTGTGTATGTGAGATGCACAGCTTTTGGTGTAGGAAAATTAATAGTTTCAGATATCATTCAAACCCATAATCAAACAGAGTAATTATACACAATCATAAAGGAAAGTGTAGTTAAAAAAAGAAAAGAAAAACATAGCCAAGAATCGACAAATAGCTGCTAAAAACAGTTTAATTAATCTAAGCAAAAACCTTTGGGGGAACCTGGCAGCTTCAGCAATTGTTAACAAATTCTGTTAAGCATGACAAAAGCTTCTTGAAATTGGAAGAACATTGAGAAGACTAGTTTTAAAAAAAAGAAAAACAGCTGCTAACATGCTGTGTAAGGAAAATAATGCTTTGTAATGGGCAAAAAAAAAAATCCCCCAAAAAGAATGGAAAAGGACAATATTTATCAGTGAAACTAAATTCCTCATTTAGCCAAAAATTATTAAAATAAATTCATGTAAGCTTGTAAGTTACAAGCATTTTCATCATACTATTAAAGAAACTACCTAAAAAAAATTCGAGAAAGGGGAATTTTTTCTTTTATTTTCATGCTCTTTAAAGTCTTGTCTCTATTGAAGGGATGATGAATTCTGATAAATACATTGATAAGGATTATTCAGAAATTATAGAGATTTTTAAATGCCATTGGACCATTGCAATACAGTTTTTGTGCTCTATCATATCATGAAAGGTTAAGGAATTTTTTTTTTCTGAGGTGTATATTGTCAGGTTTCATTGCTATAGAAACTCAACTATTTTTATATCCCATTGAAAATCCATGGTCCATACTTAAAGCTGGGCTTGGAAAAATGAATTATTTGTCAAAAATTCATTTACTACTCAATGTGATAAATAAGTGCTTTCATAACAGAATTAAAGAATACATGTTAAAAATTCAATGAACACTGAGAAATCATGAACAAATTCTAATTAAAACAAAAGAATATATTTTGCATATTAAAAGTTTTAAAGATGTAAAACTGTAGAATTTATTATATAAATGAATAAGTGAAATTATTTAATTTTCATCCAATTATTACTCACATAAATATATGTTGCAGAAGTGATTCTTTTTTTTAGGTGTAATTTGTACTAGATAGTGGCAGAGGTCCCTACCAAATCTAAAATTCTATAATATTATTCTAATTTACCTATTTAAACATTGATTCCCTACATGGTCAGAGTGTTGTCCCACTTCTATGCTTTTGCTTATGCCACTTTTTTCTGTAATGTTGTCTTATCCATTTCTGACTACCTCTCCAGACCCAGATCTGCATATTTTCTCCATGAATTCTTCTTGATTTTGCCAGACAAGAAGTTACCTGTCACTCTGAAATCCAATCATAGTGCTTCTTTTGTGTCACTAACACATTCTAACTGCTTTGATAGAGATACATATGTTTCTCATCCCTTCTTTTAATTCTATCTAGGTTCCTTATAAGCAAAGACCATGTCTTACTTATTATTATATTCCCCAAAGTCTCAATATTGTTTGTATCTAGAATACTAAAATATATTTACTGAATACAAGAGAGCATGACTGGATAGATAGCTTGATAGATGTATAGGATAAAAGCATCCCTCATAGTGGAAGCCAAATATGAGGAGACTGTATAGGGATAACTAAAGTTGTTCATCCATGATATTTTTTTCCAGTTTCCATTTTTCATTTAGTAATAGCATATAGTTTGTATTGGTATTTCATATACACAGTTTTTGATCATAGATTTCAAGAAATACAATCTACATATAAATATGTCTAAATCAATTAAACACAATATTCATCTATGGATAATCTAACCTGTAGAAATAAAACTGAGTTTCATTTATTTGTAGTTTTCTTATTTTCTTCTAAATTACAGGAGAAAAAGGAGAAACTTCAGCTAGATAAATTTTTGAGTTTTCCTCCCACTTCTATCACCACCTTCAGGTTCAATGGAGAAGTTACACAAGGTTTTAAAATAAATTCTCTAAGGCTGAAGTTATAAAACTTAGGTTAAGTTAACATTGCCAGGGGTTCAGTCTCTGGGGGTTAGTTAGGTGTGCATTGCCAAAGAATAAGTCTCTGAGGTTTAAATAAAGCATAGGCTGCCAGAGATAATGCTTCTATAATAGGCTTTGCCAAATAGTTTCTGGGTTAAAATTGAGATGTTCTCTGCCAAGGATAGAATTATTGAGAACCTATAAGTTAAATCTTGAAACTTCAAGGTACAGTAGATGTTTGCTTATTGTATGTCCTATGTAAGAATAAGACTAGCTTTCAAATTAGGTTATGGTAGATTTAAAAGAAAATGGGGCACTGTCAACATTATTAAAAATTTATGGTCATTGTATTCCTTTTAAATGAAATTAATTTCATTTAATCATTGGTATATTTCCTTAACACAAGAATTTGGTACTCTTCTGAGTGTCACTGGTAGTCTGACTTTGGAATTAATACCTTTGAACAGCATACTTCAAAATGCAATACTGAGACTCAAAGCCATAAAGTATTCTTTGACACCTCTTAGTCTCACTGCTCAAATCTAATTACTGACATGTCCTGTAAATTCACCATTTGTAACATCTTTCCCATTTATACTTTTATGTAATGAGAACGTCAAAAAATTAGTTCATGTCTGGATCACTTCCCTACATTACTGTAACATCCTCCTGATAGATTTTCCTGCCTTAAGTCCATTCGCTCTCCAATTCATTGTCTACTACATCAGACTGATCTTCTTAAAACACAGTTCACATCAGGTCACTACACTGCCTAAAAACTTTTAATTCTTTTACTTATTGGTTAAATTGAAAAAAAAAAAGGAAAGAAAGAAATCACGCATCGCAACTTCATTTTCAAGGTCTTCCACAATCTGGCCACAGTCTAATTGCCTATGTAATCTCCCACTACTCTCCAAAGGAATTCATTGATTTTTGGGCCTCAGTTTTCTCCTCTATAAAATAAAATCATAGTTATGACCTATAAAGGTTTTTCTAGCTATGAATCTCTATGTGATGTTGAAATGCTTTTTGATACTGAATTTTTAGTCCACTAAATTTTCTAAGCCATTTTGCCATGAATGGCTAAATCACCAAACTCCCCCACTCCATCCTATATCTGTACTGTGGATTTTTTTTTAACCCTAGTGCAGGACTTCACATTGATCCCAAGTAAAATTTTATATCATGATTCTAATAACTCATTCCAGCCTACTCAGTTATTTTTAATCTTAGTTTCTTTATATTCTGCACATATCAGCTAACTCCAAATGATTTGGCTCATTTAAAAACTCAAGAGACATAATTTCTGAGTAATTAGTCCTTTTATTATTAATTCTACCATATTACCCATAAATGGGTCAGTGACATTCTCAAATGCCAAAGGTGAATCATGGTGGTGGACTTACCGTTCACATGCCTTTGGAAGAGTGGGTTTTCCTGAAAGTGGAAGTCAATTGTGATTGGTTAACAATTAATGAGGGAATGAATATTATGATAAGTTAACCTATTCTAATGAGGGGCTAGGGGATGTACATTTACTTCTAAGTCACCAGCCCCCTAGGTGACTGGGAATCTAGACAGAGAATCTATATACCCAACCCTAGCCTGAGTAGAACACAATGGGATGAGAATTTCACGTTGGATTAAATTCCTTGTAAGGTTGGGTGGAGTAAAAATACCTGCATTAAGGAGAAT
Source organism: Bettongia penicillata ogilbyi (assembly GCA_023548195.1). Classification (NCBI taxonomy): domain Eukaryota; kingdom Metazoa; phylum Chordata; class Mammalia; order Diprotodontia; family Potoroidae; genus Bettongia; species Bettongia penicillata. Next base: position 5,547,468 of record JAJHZJ010000049.1, on the reverse strand, counting down.
CCTTTCTGCTATCATCAGTCCTTTCCAGAGGCTGAACCTTGAAATGAAGACTTTAAAAAGGGGGGGAGAACTCTGAATCTCCCCAAATCATTGGTTATTAATAATCATTCCACTAACTTTTTTAGCTAAAGGTTCATCTCAGTCAACTATATTCACCAAATCCTTACCCCAATTAATTTTCATATATTGGCAAGAGTACATAGTTTTGGAGATCTTCGATAAATCAATGACATTGGATCATACATGTAGAACTGTGAGGCACCTTAGAGATCATAGGTTTCTTTCTCCTTGTATCCTGTTAATTTTCATTAATTACCCTCCCAAGTAAATCCCATCCCCATGAGGAAGGGGATATTTAAAATCTCTTCCACTCCTCCAATCTATAATGCAAGGTTGTGTAGTCTAAGCATCAGTAGAGGATAATGCCACACCCCTGGGTGGAAGGCAACAGAATGAGCACATATGAAGATTATAACACATATGAAGATTAGCACAACAGTAGCTGAATTGAATTTTTGGACAAGTCAATGAAAGCTTCTCTATTTACATGCCATACAAATAAAGGAACCATAGAACTATACATTGCTCTTATGTCCATATATTTGACAATGAGAAGTTACAGTTAGATCTATATCCTATAATAATTTGGCTATTATGAATGTAGATTCAGATATAAAACCGAGTTCTTTGTGTGCAGCTACCTTACGATAGAAGATATGGCTGTAGACAGCAATATGTTTATTCCCAATTTTAGTTTTTGAGGATTTTTTCTTCTTTGTTTTGTCCAAAACTGTGATTTCATTGACCTAAGAAACTGCTGGTGAGGAAACTCTCTCTTACTTATATGATCAGTTTTTCTGCAATTGGTAATATTAAATCATCTGGGAAACTGAGAGTTTGAATGCCATATCCAAGTTTGCAGAACCACTATATGCCAGAGACAATATTTGAACCTAGACCTTCCTGAGTCCCATGCAGGTCCTCTGCTGAAATAAGTTGTCTCTCATTTCCTGGTATAGTCTAAGTAAACTTGCTTCACTGGAAAATTAGAAGATGGAGGTGGGGAGGGAGATTTCAAAATCCAGAGAATCAATAATCCAGCATAAAGAATTAATTAAGCACTTACAGTGTGCCAAGCACTGTGCTGGGCACTAGGCATGCAAAGACAAAAATGAAACCATCTCCGCCCTCAAGGGGTTTGCAATCTATCAGGGAGAACCACATATGCAAATATAAAAATATGGAAAGAAAGTACAAAGTAACTTACACTCGCAGTCTGGTGATCAGGAAGACTTAACCTCATAGTGGTTGAGTTATGCTCTGAGAGAAACTAGGAATTCTCAGAGATAGAGTTGAGGAGTGAATGCCTTCCTTGGATGAAAAAATATTGCCTATGCAAAGATACAGAGATGGGGAGCTCATAAATGTGTTAGTTTGTAGAAACAGCAACTGTGTTCCTTTGGGGACATCAGAAGTCTTCCTTTTAAAAGCAGGTCTCACTGTAAGTATTAGTCATTTTTTTTTTTGAGGGGGAGGGGTTATATTTGGAAGAAAGAAGGAGCAGAGTCTTTTATTTGAATAATCATGCATTTTCCATGATCTTCTCTATCAAAAGTGGGGTCATTGATTCTAATAATTACCACAATTATTGGCATACAATTGTGATTCATTATTCCTGTATTTCCCATCATAGTTCTTTGCAAAATGAATCTTGCCTATTTAAGATTGAGTATGTGAAAAGTACACCAAAAAATCTTGAGAAGGAAGGTGCCCAGGCATCTTAATGATGTTCCAATTGTAAACTTCGAAGTACATGAAAACAATGCATTCCTTGTAAATGAACCATTCCTCTGGGAACCGCTCTTCTTTCAGGTTCAATATGTTTATTGCTGGTATATATTGTCCTGAAAGCACATTCCCTTTTGTTCAGTCCTTAACCATGGACAAATAAGAGATATTGCCCGAAAATGCATGTAACCAGAACACTATAAACATTTATACACAATAATACTGTATATGTGGAGAGAATAAACTAACTCCAGATAAATTTGTATTGAAAGTATATTTACATTTTCAGTATTTTAGAATAAAACAGTAATATCTAAAAAGAACCAACAGATTTACCATTTGCCTATATGTCTGGGTAAGCTCAGCAAATACCATAGGTTTCCATAATACATTTAGAAAATAATTGTACTGGAATAATTTTCATACTTAGTTTTCATTAGATTCAATATGAAAGTTATAGCATATATCACATGTTAGCAAATATCATAAATATCATTACTAAAACTGCTTTTCTAGGAAGTTTATTTTGTTATAGTAACTTGATAAAATAATTTTATTTATTTTGAGCCAATATTAAATATACATGAAAAGCATCTATATGCAAATAGAATTTTTCCATATGTAGCAAATTATATATATTTTTCATCATTTTGAACAACCATCAACACATTCCTATATATGTCATAAATCCTGCATTGGTCCAAGGTATTAGAAACCTCTTAAAGCTTTTAATGTTGACTGGATGCAAAAATGGGCTGTCCATCTATTTTCCTTTGCTCTTACTAATTGACCTGCCTTATTTTCTGGCCATGCATTTCCCACATATTGTTCACCCTCAAGTCATTACTGATAATTCACTTAAAGTTTTATTTCTTTAGGTTCACCATGCTTTTCTGCAGTGCCATTTAAGTGACTCAAAATTTAAGGAGCTGTGTTTCTATCACCATAGAAATTCCCTATGGTGTGGAAGCTCCCTCCATTTATGACTTAGTAGATCAATTGGTAGAGGGAGGTTAAATTATTTGATCAAAGTTACATATATGGTAAATGGCAGGATTGGTATTATATCCAACCTGGGTCTTTTGATTCCCAGTTTCATATTCTTTCCATGATATCTGCCTGACTTTCCTCAATGCTAGACTATTTTTTACCTGAAATTATTCCTTTGAATGACATTATTTCCATTCCTTTATTTGGGTTTTAGTTAGTAGTTGAATGACCATTATTTCCATTCCTTTATTTGGGTTTTAGTAGATTTCCTTTCTTGGCAAGGTTAAAAATATACTTTAAGGTTCTTCTTATAAAAATAGAATTACTAAAACCATTAATTTCACGGAAAAGCAATATTTCATTTTGGAAAAAAGTAACATTTGCTAGTATGTATGTATGATGATAATGTTATGAAATAATTTCATTTTTGTGAGGAATAGCATAATATAAAGTTTGTATAATTATACATTAATATTCCTCTGGTAAAGTGTTGAATTAAAATGTACTGTAAATAAAATTAGAGAGGTGTTTTCATCTTTTCATTTAAGAACTAAATTCATTCCTGTGCAAAAAATAATTGGCAGCATGCATTTATAATAATCATGTTATGTTCTATATTTCTTCTTAATTTTAAGTGCTTTTAGCATATATCTTATCTATTTCCTAATTATATCATTCTCATGGGAAAAATAGGCAACAGATTATCTTTGTTTCGTATTGTAGAAACCTAGGTAGAAACTGAGCAGCTAGATGGCACAGTGGATAAAATGCCTTGCCCAGCATCAGGAAGATCATCTACTTGAGTTCAAATCAGGCTTTAGGACACTTACTAGCTATATGGGCAAGTCACTTAGCCCTGTTTGCCTCAGTTTCCTCATCTCATAAGCTGGAGAAAGAAATGGTACACTGCTCCAATATCTTTGCCAAGAAAGCTCCAGATAGGCTCATAAAGAGTTGAACATGTCTGAAACAACTCAACAACTGTACAGGTACAAATAAATAATGTGTCAAATATCAAATGATTTCACAGAGAGAACTTCAACCTAAATTCTCATTTAATGTAAATTTCTTCATTTTACAGACTTTGTTGAATAAATATAATATATTTTTAGGTTTTTTTCTCTGAATTTATTCATTTTTAATTTTCAATAATCATTTCCATAAGTTTTAAATTTTTCCTCTTCCTTCCACCCCCCCTAATCAAGAGGGTATGCAATCTTATATGGGCTGTACACATACATTCTTATTAAACATTTTCACCTTAGTCATGTTGCATAGAAGAATTAAAATGAATGGGAGAAAGTATGAGTAAAACTAAGCAAAACTAGACAGAACAAACGAGAAAATAATCTGCTTCATTCTATGTTCCAACTCCATAGTTGAACTTACATAATACATACACACACATATATATATGCACATATACATATATATAATATATATATATATAATTGTATAACCTAATTCTTGACTGACATCTTGGTGTTTATTAGATTATGTTACTTCACCTTCATTTACCTATAATTGGTATAAAAGATTTCAACATATTTTGTGTGACCTTGTTAGCAAGATCACACAACATAATGAGGGACATTGTTCCATGTCCACCCTCTTGCTCTTCTCATTCCTCTTTCTCTTCTTTTTTCCTTCCCCTCTTCCACCTCCTTCTCTTTCTTAATCATAATTTATACCATTCTCCATGCAAAATTCCGTATTTATACATTGTTCCACAATTCTCATGCCTGGCATATACCTCATCATTGCTCTTTGGATAATTGTCATCTATATGTCTCTGGAGACTATAGTGTTCTATAACTCACAGTAGTGCAATATCACCAGAAGATATTAGTCTTTAGGGTACAGGCTTTTGTTTCAGGGAAACAAACCACCATATTAATTCATGAATTTTTCATGCTTCCAGGCACATCTTGAGGGGAAAGAGTTTTTCAGTATTCGTATTCTTGAATAAAGGAATTCACCTTGAAACAATGTACTTATATATCCATAAAGAAAGAGATTTTCTAAAGCTTCCCTAAGCCTGAGATGCATCATTCTGTGTGGAACATGCCTGTAGGAATGTACTGACACTCATTATCAGATGAAGAAAAACAGTTCCAGATCCGTGGATGAAATACTTGGGTGTCAGTGGAGGTCATACAGTCAAGCCAGAATTATATTCCTACACTGCAGAGAGTATTGCTTTACTGCTCCTATCTATCAGTGAAGATACCTAGAATGACAATGAATAGAAGCCATTGACTGGATCGCAGAACGGTAACCTTAACAGGTGAAATTAAACACCTGTTTAATTTGGTTTAATTTGTGAAGCATGATGACCCTGATACCTGAGAGACTTAAAGCAAAAGGGCAAAGGTTTTAAGTGAGTGAAATGTCTTCAGACCATCCATTAAAGGGTGTAGTCCTGCTCCTAGAGATCAGCGTGACTTCTGCCAGTCCATAAACATTAAGTGCCTACTATGTGCCAGGCTCTATGCTAAGTGATGGGGATCCAAAGAAAGGCGAAAGATAGCTCCTGCTCTGAATGGAGGAGACACCTTGATAACAATTATGTACAAAGCAGATGTAAAACAGGATAAAAATCAGGATAATAAACAGAGGGAAGACACTAGTTACTATTAAGGGGAATTGAGGAATTCTTCTTGAAGTTTTAGTTGGGACTTGCAGGAAGCTGGGAGGAGGAGACAAGAAGGAAGAGAAATACAATCATGGAGGCCGGCCAGGGAAAATGCGTGGAGTAAAGGGGAGAAATTTATTATTTGAGAAATAGCAAAGAAGCTATTGTCATTAGAATGTAGGTCCAATGTACAGGAGAATAAGATTTAAGAAAAATGGAAAGGTAGGGAGTGGGAACATGTTATAATTGTTTTGAATAGCAAACAAAGCATTTTATATTTGGTCCTTGAGTAGTAGGGAGCCACTTGAGTTTATTGAATAGGTGGATGACATAATCAGACTAGAGGTTTAGGAAGGCCAAACTGAGAGCTGAATGGAGATGGAGGGGTACAGATAAAAGACCTGTGGCAGGAAAATACCCAACAGGCTATTGAAATAGTCCATTCAAGAGGTGAAGAGGGCCTATACCAGGGTGGAGGGAATGTCAGAAGAGAGAAGGGGGGATATCTGAGAGATGCTTCAAAGGTAAAATTGGCAGGCTTTGGAGAAAGATTGAATATGAGAGTAAGAATGAATGAGGAGAAAAGAAAGATACCTAAGTTCAAAGCCTCTGCCATGGGAAAGATGGTGGCAGCCTGGACAATAACAGGGAAATTAGGATGAGAGGAGGGCTTTGAGAAAAAGATAATGAGTTCAGTTTTGGATGTGCTGAATTTCAGATGCATATGAACATCTCATTCTACATGTTTAACAGAGAGTGCAACAGTGGTGGTCAGCAGAGAGGTGAGCGCTAGATAAGTAGATTTGAGAAGCATCAGCATAAAAATGCTAAATGAATCTATGAGAGCTGATGCTACCAAATGAATTCTGGTAGGAGAGGAAGACTTAGGACAGAGCGCTGGGTGATACCCATGGTTAGCATATGTGGCATGAATTAAGATTCAGCAAAGAATATGGAGAAGGAGCAGTCTGACAGGTAGGGGAAGGAGCAGGATAGAGCAATGTGAAAACCTAGGGTAGAGGGTATAAATATGAGGTTGACCAAGAGTGTCAGAGTCTGTAGAGAAGATGAGAGGGAGGCAAATATAGAAAAGCCCATTAGATTTGGCAATTATTAGATCATCAGTAACTGGAGAAGGCTATTTAAGTTGAATGGCGGGATGAGAAGTCAAAGTGTAGAGAACTAAGAGAAAAGGAAGTGGGAGCAAAGATTAGAGAAGGCCCTCTCAAAGAGTTTAGACAAAAGGGGTTAAGAGATTTGGGATGATACCTACTGGGATCCAATAAGGATAGGAGAGAACTGGGTATTTTTATAAGTAGAGAAGCAGTCAGTAGATAGGGAGAGATTTAAAGATAAGGACCTTGAGGATGATGGAAGGCACAGTTTGCTGGATATGAAAGCAAAGGAATAGGATCACTCGTGCATGTAGAAGAGTATACTCTGGCAAGGAGAATAACCACATCTTCATGTAAAGTGGATTAAAATGGAGACAGGGTAGAAAGCATCTGAGCGATGTGACATAAAGAGAAGAAAGGAGAGACCTTTCAGTGAATAGCCTCAATTATTTTTTCAGTAAAGTATGAGGCAACATTCTCACCTAAGGATGAGAGGGGAAGCTATGAGAGGTTTGAGGAGGAAGAGATTTAGAAAAGATGCTGCGGTGAGTCAGTTAATTAGAGAGATATGAAAAGATTGTCTTGTTACAGTAAGGACTCCATTAAGATTATATAACATAAAATTGTAGTGGATCCAGTCAGCACAGATTTGGGATTTTCTCCTCGGTTGTCTGTATTGTGCGAATCTCTGCAAAAAGGAGCTAACTATTCCATGGAACCTCATTATTGGACCAGAATAAAGAGTTAATTCTGATCCATAATAGCAGTCTATCAATTTATGCCAAATTTATGATACTTAAGGAAAAGTATCTTTACTGATGTGTCAGTGAGTATACTGAAATAAATATCCTGTAATCAAAAAGGTTGCCAGTGGTTTTGGTTACACACTCTTTAAGAAAAATACAATCAAAACTGCAGAGATGCACCACCTATTAATCTCAATTTGACAGCAACTCCCCTGATCAGTCCCCCCAACTTCATCACCATGGAGGTTTTGTGTAAGTTACAAATGGAATAGGTGGATACTGATAACTTTCTCAGAGATCCACAGTGATTCACAGGAGAGCAGACTCACAATTTGCATAATAAAAATAAGATGTATTTAAAAAAAAGCCCTGATTTCCACAGTATATCATTCAGTTTCAGGACTTGTCCCTTGATTCAGTATATCATTACATAGATCTGTGATAGGCAATGCAGATAAGACTATAAATGTGGGTCAGGATTAAATAGAAAGAAGAGAGCAGACTGGATTGAATTTGGGAATAATTCTTTCAAAGATCCCAAGCTTTTCAGTACAAAGAATATATAAACATTCTCCCAGCAGGCATCTATGATTATAAACCTTGAGGGGAAAAAAATCTCCAATAATTCAAAATTGTTGCTGATTAAAATAGCAAGAGAAAGACACGGAATAGGTATCAGTAAACTAGAGCAAATATTTGGTTATGACCTATGGTCAAGAAATGTCATAAAGGGCATCATTAGAGAAGATATACAGAAGGAAAATGAGATGAGTTCTTGACATTCATGTGTCAAGAGTAAAGTGCAGCAGATGGACCACCAAATGGTAGCAATAAAATGAAGAAGGAAAAGCCATGCAGAAGAGGGCCTTCTGTTCATCTAGTAAAATATCTGTATAGAATTTATGGCATAACGTACAAGAATCTCAGAAAAGTTGAAGGCATAGTCAACTTATAATCTTCACCAATGAATAAATTTACCACATGAATGAAATGATGGACTCTCTAAAATACTGGCCTGTGATTTTTTTTTGGAATAGGCAATCCCCCATGAAGAAACTGTTTTTAGCAATGCATATCATCAGCTTCTCTCCAACTTAGAGTACTAAGGAGCTACCTGGAACACTGAGACATTAAGGGAATTTCTCATGTTCTCAGTATATTTCAGAGACCAAACTAGACCCAAAATCTTCCTAAGAACTCAGCTTTCTATATTTTATGCTATATTATTTGTGGTTAAAATTATAAATATTATAATTATATGATTTGTATACAATTTTTAAGAAAACCTCTATATATTATGTTCTGGTTGTGGTTGTATTTCCACATGCAGTACACAGCACCACTTAGAGTCTAAGAATTAATATACAGTTTATTTAATTTAAAAAACCTTCAATTCTTTTCAGGGAAAACATTCCATAAACTGAAATAAACATTTCACAAAAAGATAAAAATGGATAATTAGCCTGTGAGAATAAAAAATCAGTCCCTATGCTCTACCATCTCCCATGTTGTGAGCTATCTTTAAATAGTTTTTGTCCAAAGGGCTCAGAATTGGGTCCTGCTTTAATCCACTTGGTTTAAAAGTTTAATTAAAATTTGTCTAGCTATGCTCAATAGTGTCTTTGTTTACAGTTGTCCCAGATGGTGGTGTGGAAATGTTGCCTTTAACTTAAATTTCCCCAGTTACATTAGCATCCTGATCCTGGTCCACAGTATCTTAAAAAAAATCTTAATTTATAATGGAAACATGAAACTACAATAAGGGCATATAACTCCCTTCAAAAAGACAAGAAGAAAGGAAGAGATAAATGAATAAAAATGAATAAATTAATAAATAGATAGACATAAATATATATATAGATAGATGAATCAGTAAGCAAATAATTGAATGAATATACATATAGTAATACAGTAATGAATAAAATTAATGTGCTCTAAATCAGCTTCAGTAAACACATAGAACGAATTTTCTCACAATGCCTAGAACTTATTCATAATTATTAAATGTTATTCTATTGCCCAAAATCCAGAATAGTTCCTCATTACCTATTGAAAATAATATAATCTCCTTACCAGACATTAAAGCTATCCAGTGGTGTAGCTCCAACCAGTTCTTTGACCTCATCTTACAATGAGGTCAAAGAATTTCTTCAGAGGAATTCTCCCATTTATCATATGTAGTACCTGTCCCACACTTTGCCCAGTTCTGCCTCCTAGTTCATGACTATAATACTTTTCATCTCTTCCAACTCTTCTATGCTTTTTCTACCTATTAAAACCTAAATATCCTCAAAATCAGTTCCACAGCCACCTTATCTATGAAACCTTTCCATAGCCACTGGCCAGAAGTGACTTCTGCTTCCTTCGGAATTTTGATATTTTATTTTATACCACATCTATTTATGGTTACCCATAGTAGGTACATTTCACTTTGTATTCCCAGGACTTAGGACAATGCCCCTGGAATATAGTAAATATTTAATAAGGTCTTGATGGTGCTGATGTTGGCTATTATGTTTGCTGAATTGATGAATGAATATAGCCTACTCAGTTTAATACATGGATCCTGTCCTTTTTAACCAAATCTCAAGAAAACCAAATCAAGTTTTTAACTCATGATTCCCCCCATACTTCTTTCTGGCTTTGTCCAGAGTCCTCCAGGTTTCTTGGAATCATTACCTCTCTTCATTTAAGTTTCTCACAGCTAGATAAGGTGGAGAAGCAGAAAAGAAAATCTTTATTAAAATTGGAAAGGAATATGAAAAAAAGTGAAGTCAGTTACAACCAGGACATAGTTGGGGCACGATAAGTGTGTGTATGTGAGATTGCATATGTGATTGTGGGAGAAAGAGAAAGAGAGAGAGAGGAGAGAGAGAGAGAGAGAGAGAGAGAGAGAGAGAGAGAGAGAGAGAGAGAGAGAGAGAGAGAGAGAGAGAGAGAGAGGGAGGGAGGAAGGGAGAGGGGGGGGGAGCTGAGAGGAAGAAAAGAAATCATTGGCATGAGTTTGAACTGAACTTTTCACCTCTGGCAACTAAGAGAATTGCAGTTTTAATGCCGATTGAGTCTATGTTTCCAGATGCACGCTACTAAGTAGATCAAAGTAACACAGGGAGCTGTGGAGCTAAAGAAGTAGAATCGTACATTACCTCGACAGCCCCTCAATCAGCCAAGTAGAAGCCATCATTCAGATGTTCTGAAAAAGAATCACCTCGAAACTGTAAACCAGCCCATTTTGTTCAGTGCCAAGGCAAATGTGCTAGGGCTGACCTAGTCAAGGCATCCCCCAAAGGAAACTGGGACAACTCTTACAATGTTTAATTAGCAACACATGTCAAAGCTTCGTTTATCATTGAGGCACAGAAACTTAGCAGGGGGAAAAACCACCACTGGAGTGCCTTTTAAAAAGGCATATTTATAATTCTAAAAATCATATCAGTTTGTATAAGTATTAGCTTACATATTTCAGTGTTGATATCAGCCTGGCAGGGTGCTTGGAAAGAAACTATTATATATTTCTTAGTGGGCATGTGAGTCTGGAAGCAGAGACAGTTAAAGATTCTCTTTTAAGGGTTCCATGACAAGGGTTAAAAGAGCAAAAAGTTCTGAAAATGGGAATAGACTTCAGGAAACAAAAAATTTAAAGAGGCACAAAAATGCAGGTATGGTATAGATAGCATGAGAGTTGTAAAAGGTAGAAATGTCTAATCCTGATTGATCAGAAATAATGTGTGGAATGCAGTTGACACTTTCAAAAAGCCCTAGACAAAAGACTGACTTTAAATGCCCTAAAATGCTATTCCTGGAATCTACCTCCCTTTTCAACTTAATTTTTTTTTTCTAGCTGCAAAGGAGCTATAGAAAGTATGAGTTGCCCTTTTTTGCAGATGAAAAAATGAGACAGAGAGTTAACATTGCTTGTACAGAGTCATGCAACAAGATGAAAGTGACCGAACTACAGCACAGGTCTTTGCTCTTCTCGTCTCAATTGCTTTGTATTTATACTACACTAATTCCTTGAAGGCAGACGAGAGTTTATGAATCAGACTAAATATTTAGATAGATATATTTATAGACATTTGCATAGAGTTTTACATATCTTCAGATTCATATTATATAAGAAATGGAACTGGAAGAAAATAAAATCATGAAAACATAAGCTGGATGCTGCAGTTGGCTATTAGCATTGTAATTAGCATTACCTCCAAAATATGAAGAAAGACTTGTTTGCCTCTGTATGTAAGAATGATGAATCCTCATTGTATTTTCAATTTCCCCATAGTTCCTCAAAATTTTCTTTAAAAAAATTATGTATGTATATATATATATATATGTCAATGGGTATATATATAATGTCAGTGAGCTATATAGATATGTGTGTATACATATACATACATATATAGATATGTATGTATATGTCAATGGGCAAAAATTTGGTCCCTGATCACAAAGAGCTCCCATTCTAATTGGGGAAACAGAATACAATCAACCACACACATTCAAGATAAATAAAGTGTGCATGGGAGGTTATGGTTTGTCCTTCATTCTCAAAGAGGACCAAGACATCAGAAAGGTAATGACATGACTTGTAACTGATTTGTATTTGAGTGAAGAAGGGTTGTACAAAGTCACCAGTTTCACTTTCTTCTCTAGTCATCTGGGTCCAGTGGTCAGATATAGCTCAGGACAACTGGAGATGATCCAGGGTGCAGTGGGAGTCCTTGGCGTTTTTAAACTAAGCCCTTTCAGAGTTCTCACTTTGAGTAAGGAAAGGCATTAGGTCTATTTAAGAAGTGAGTCAAAGGATGGCCCATGTAATAATAAAAATAATAATAATTTAAAAATCAAACTAAGAGGGAAGACCCTCAAAGGTTGCTGGCCAAAAGAGAAACAACAATGACTATTTACGTTCACTCTGAGCCATTAGGGCCAAAAAAATAACCAATAACCAGTACTTGGGCAGCGACCGATCATTGGCCAATCAATGAGAGCCAGTGTGAATTGGGTTTTAACTTCAGAGGGAAGGCATTAGCAATATACAAAGTGGGGGGAAGGTTGAGAGGAAGAAGGAAAAAGGCCTTTTGGGACAGTTTGAGCTGAGTCTTGAAAGAAATTGTGTGTCCTTTCCAAGGGAGTAACGGACTAAGTATTTATTAAGCAGATACCATGTGCTAAAACTTACTCTAAGTGCTTTACAAATATTATAATGTTTGATCCTGAAAACAACCCTGGGAGGTAAGTGCTATTATTATCCCATTTTATAGCTGAGGTCAACAGAGGTCACATAGTATATATGTGAGCCCAGATTTGAACTCGTCTTTCAATCTCCCTACATAGAGTGCTATCCAGGGCACCATATATCTGAATGAAGGAAGGAAAAAAATGAATTTACAATCACATTAATCATAGTAAGCACAACAAACATACATATATTAAGATTTTCTATGTACAAAGTGCTAGGGATACAATGGAAAGAAAGCAGTGTCTGCTTTCAAGGTGTTCCCATTCCAGTTGAGGGAGACAACCTAACCTTCTCTTCTCCAGGCTGAGCATTGCCATTTCCTTTACCAATCCTTTTGGGGCATGTTTTCTAGTCCTCTTCTCAAAGCATCCCAGACTCAGTTTTCTAAAATGTGTGCCTAGACGGAAGGCAGTATTTCAGATCATTCCTAATCAAGTCAATGTATCTTAAAAGTACAACCTTTTAAATTCTGAATACTATCTCTCTTTTAATGTGACTAAAGATAGTATATTACCTTTTCTTCTCCTCTGTCATGTTACACTGTTGACTCAAGCTCACGTCCTTTTCAAAGGAACTATTTTCTAGATACCACCTTTTCCCCCACATTCTGTATTGTGCAGTTTTTTGGTTTTTATTGTTTTTTAACACAGTTGTAGATTTATTACTACTAAATTATATCTTATTTGATTTGGTCAAATTTTCCTAAACTGTTAAGATCTTATTTTGATCTAGACTCTCATCCACTATGTTGACTTCTTTCTCTTTCCTTGTTTCTTTCATCTGCAAATCTGATAGGCAAGTCATGAATACCTTTATCCAAATCGCTGTTTTAGTGAAATGTGAAGAAAGAGCAAGATTTTTTTTTTGAAAGATAAGCTCAGTTTTGGACCTATTGATTTTGAAGTGCTCATGGACATGAAAGTAGGATTTCCCTGTAAGACAGTTAGATATGTGGCTATGGAGCTCAAGAGACATCATGGCTGGATTTAGATTTGGGAGCTATCCACATATAGGGCATAGTTGAAGTTATGGGCATGAGTTAGAGATTCTAAAGATAGAGTATGTATAGAGCAAGGCTCCTTAACCTTTCTTTATATGTGTCATGGACACTTGTGTCAATCTAGTATAGTCTATGAACCCTTTCTCAAAATAAGGCTTTTAAATTCAAAAAATAAAATACATAGGGTTAAAAATAAAATAAATTATATTGAAAGTTATTAAAAATTAAGTATCAAAACCCAAGTGAAAAGGCCTTGGCATAGGGAAAAAAATGGATGAAGTCAAACCCCTGGGGAAAACTCACCTTAAGGTAAAGGATAGGGGGAAAAAAGAGTAGTAAGAGAAATAGGAGAACAAGATAGTTTTCTGTTGTCTCTGATGTCATGGTTTTAGTGAAGGTTAGCGGAAAAGGATCAAGAACATGAATAATACAGTAGATGCTTCAAGAGATTCAGTTGGCCTTTATTTCTTTGTTCCTTATTCCATGGTTATTAAAAATGGATTGGCCAAGAGATGATGTAATGGTATTTTTTGTATATATTTGAATCATCTTATTTGGAGGCATCCATGTGGCAGAAAGTAGGGACTTTTTTTCTGGGAGAAGACATTCTGGTTTTCTTAACCATAACAGCAGCTCTCTTCCATTGGCTTCATAGTCTGAATATACTGTTTAAAAACTACCAGATTAGATGATCTCACTTTCTTTTTTTGGTTGTGTCCAAAGGTGAAGGTTGTGTTTACCCAAAATATGGGCACCTTGCAATAATTTGGGTACAGTGGTAAGGTACACCTTACCTCTGTGGCCTCAAGAACTCTGCTTGAGTTTTTGGTCTATTTTATTTGGCCTTTCCAATCCTAGGCACAGATAGTTAAATGTTCAAACCCTAGAGTTCCAACATAGTGACCTTGGAGATAGAATTCTAGGCTATATATTGTCACTAGTCCATTAAGGAAGAAAACAAGTGCTGGGACACAAGGAGCAGAGGAGGGGTATAACTTGGAATCTAGTGACACTAAGCTACATAGGAAATGAGCTAAACTACAAACCTAATCCCCCTTTCCTCTCCACAAACTTAGGTGATGGAAGGGGAATTATGCCCTCCTAGATGCTGAGGAAGATGTTTGTATTTTTTGTTCTAACCACACATTTAAAGTAAGCATTCTTCTGTTAAAAAAAATTAGCTCAATGGAACTGAGTAGCTTAGACCTCTCAAATTTGGGAAATATATACTGTAGGGGCTTGAGCTTATGATAGAGACCAGACATGTCCCATTCCTTTAAGGCATTCAAGAACCTTGGGGAGGGAGTATGAAATGTAATACATCTGACTTTCAAGCAATGGTCATCTCCGTTACATTGGAAATAGGGTAGCTCTATGGTATACTCTAATTTCAACCAGCTCTATTCCTCAGGTTATAAATTGTATTAGATATTCCCCTATAGGATTTGTTTCAGTTGTTCCATTCTACCCAGACCCCATATACCTTTGATATAGGATGGTCAAGTGTGTGGTACTTTGCATATAGGGTCACATGGCTATTTCATATAAAAGGGCATTAAAAGGAATCTATAAAACATCATTTTTAAGAAAGACAAATGCAAATTAAAACAACCTCGAGATATTTTATACCTATCAGGTTAAAGTGATTGAAGGAGAAAGTGACAAATGTTGGAAGTTATGTGGAAAAATTGGGCACAAATTCACTGTTGGTGGAACTGTGAACTGATCCAACCATTTTGGAGAGCAATCTGTAATTATGCCCAAAGAATTATTAAACTGCCTATACACTTGAACCCAGCAACACCACTACTAGTCTATTCCCAAAGATGGGAATCTTCTTCCCATCTGCATATCTGTTATGTGCTTGTTATTCTTTTAAAATATATAATAAAGTTATCATGTAAATTTCTTTTTGTTCCTTCTTTCTTCCCTCCCCCCATCCTGGAGATGGCTACCATTAAACATAAATATGTATGTTTATGTATATATATATATATGTATATATATATAAAATCATTCTATTATATGTACTTCTACATATCAGTTCTTTCTCTGGATGCAGATAGCATCTTCCTTCATATATCCTTTGTACTTAATCAGGGTATTTATAAAAGTCTAAATGATTTAGTGACTCAAAGTTGTCCTTAGAATAAAGAAGAGAAAAGGAAAAGAACCTATATGTTAAAAAATATTTGTAGCAGCATTCTTTATGGTGGCAAAGAGCTAGAAAGTGAAAGAGTTGCCCATTAATAGATGAATGGTTGAACAAGTTCTGGTATAACATCATGTTGGAATACTTTTGTGCTATAAGAAATGATGAGCTTTGATTTTAGAAAAACATGGATCAACTTGCATGAAATAATGAAAAGTGAAATGAGCAGAACCAAGAAAATGTTGTATACAGAAACAGTGATTTTATTCTAAGGACAACTTTGAGTCACTAAATCATTTAGACTTTTATAAATACCCTGATTAAGTACAAAGGATATATGAAGGAAGATGCTATCTGCATCCAGAGAAAGAACTGATATGTAGAAGTACATATAATAGAATGATTTTATATATATATATATATATATATATATATATATATATACATATATATACATAAACATACATATTTATGTTTAATGGTAGCCATCTCCAGGATGGGGGGAGGGAAGAAAGAAGGAACAAAAAGAAATTTACATGATAACTTTATTATATATTTTAAAAGAATAACAAGCACATAACAGATATGCAGTTTCACTTGCAACCTTTTTTTCCACTATATTATGGAAATGCTTGCTTTATTTCATAAATTTAAAAAAAGAATGTGTGCATGTGAGAGAGAAAGAGAGAGAGAGAGACTGAGAACCCTAGTAGGTCAGGAAGATTTTGATTTTGAGTTAGCTTCTTTTCATCTAGGAAGAAGAATCTAGGTTCAAGTCACACACAATAGCTATGTGAAGATGGGCAAGTCATTCTTCCATTCAATTTCCTTGTAAAACCCTCCGAGACTCTATGTTGCAGATGAGTTATTACTCTGCGATGGTGGAAAACTTCACACCAGGAGCTCCCCACGCTGATTAGATAGTACGTCTAAAAACCAAAAAGAGTAGGGAGGGAATCTGTAAAGACCTTAAGTAATTTTATGGATATGAAAAAAGTTGCCAATCCACTATTTTTTAAAAAGTGTGAATGGATAGCCAGTTGCTACCAGATCCTCTCAAGTAGTATTCCTTTCTTCTAATTCCATTTTTCACTTATTTGCCTAAATTGCTATTTACTCCTGGCAACTCAATACCTAGAAAGACTGCCAAAAGGCTTTGACAAATACTCTTCAGAAATCCTAGTCCTCAATGCCTCTAAGAGGTGGAAAGTTCAAGGAAAGTTTAATTCTATTCTGCTGGAAGAAGAATTAAAAGCCCCTAACTGTGCCAAAAGATAGTCTCATAGTACAGTACTCAGAGAAAAGAGGAAAAACACCTTAAAATTACAGACATGCCATCAACTCCAAGGTATCAGTTCATTCCCTTTGTTGACAGCGAACCCAGCACCAAATGACTTGAGTCGGAAAATGCAGTGATCCTGAAACTATTGAACGTGCTTCCAATCAGTGAGAGCAGAGCATTTTTCACCTCTTACTTAACAGGGCTGATAATGTAAACATGTCAGGGATGAAGCTGTCATTCAATTCTGTTTCACAAGTGATCTCCAAATGCTTCACTGCAAGAATCTGTTTCCAGCTGCCTTCATCGCAGTGATGCTACAAATCTTCAACGTCACACTTGTGTGGAGTTTTGTCAGCTAGAACATAGGCTCATTTCATTAGTTGCAGGTCAGAAGGTCCATTATTTTCCCCGTATTCATCTTTGTGCCTTTCTTTTTAAATGCTCCTCTCAATAATAAAAAACAGTGTTGTATAGTAGAAAGAGGCTTGAACTTGGCTTGGTTCAAGATGCAGCCCTTACCCTTTATTAGTCTTTTAATCTTCAATAAGTCACTTCACTGCTCTGATTATTTCCCTTTCAATAAAATGTAGGTAGTAATACTATTTTACAAAGTACATCTCAGGGTGGTTATTAAGAAAGGGCTTTATAAATAGTAAAATATAACAGAAATTAAGTAAGAATGAGAAAGGACTAGTTGATAAATATTTGGCCTTAGATCACAGAGATGAGGGTTTAATAAATTTTGAATAACATAACTTAATGTTCCGTGTCCCTAGCAACTTTCTCTAAGACTTCTATCAATTCAGTCAGCAAGTATTTATTACATGGCTGCTATGTTCTAGGTCCCATGTTGGGTATTTATGGATGCAATGACAAAAAAAATGGTCCCCCAAGACACAAACACACACACACACAATTAGGATGTATGTAAGAAAACTGTTATTAGCTCTATCTTTTACCTTTGCCCCATTCTCATATTGATAGTGACATAGTCATATCTGTGTTATGATATCTGATTTTTGATATTTTAACAGTTCTCTTTCTATTCCATGTTGTTCTGGAAAATCTCAAATCTCTAAGGAAAATATCATCTCATGAGTTCAAGAGAACCCAAGAAAACAAAAGGGGAAAAAATACATGCAGACATACACACACACAGATCCACATATAAACCTCCAGAAAACAAGTGTATATTTGTTGAACATCAGGATTAAAGTATTTATATATATTGATGATTGGGAGATAACTTTTAGCTCAAAACAAATATTTAATTTTAAGTATCTAATTTTATTATATTGTCTCTTTGCTTGGGAAATTTATATTCTTAAAAATTCTAAAAAATAATAAATTAATAAAAAATTCTAAAATTAACAAAAAGTAATATCTGTATTGTAATTAGAAGAGGATTGTATCTTCCCAGAATTCTGTTGACATTGGGGAGCATAGCTGCAAAATCATCTACCACTAATGTTCTCAAAGGCCAAAAGTGGATTCCAAAAGGAGTTCCATATAACAATGAAATCGTAGGACTAATCCTTATCTCTCCCCCTTATTAGAGGATGGGGAATTATTATCTGTTCATTTATGAAAAATTAGACTCTGATGTAGCTACAGCAGTGACAGCAACTGAAAAAAGAAAAAGAGGAGGAGGAGGACAAAGATATAATTTTCATCTGAGAAGAAAACTGCAGACAACACCAAAACTAGTCTTTTAACTTTTTTTTCTGGAATTTTGGCATCTCATTATTGGGTCTGCTTGACACTATCAAGTAATCAAATGCATCTAATACATTTTGCCATGTTACTGACAAATAGAAACAGATATAGTCTTTTCAAAGCTCTCATTACAAAACCTGAGCTAGTAAAGATACTACCCTGAGAAATTTAAGTCATTTCTGCTACAAAATGCAGGCTTGCAGTGCTAATGTGGAAACCATAAAATTGGACCAAACCCACCAATGGAGGTAGAAGGGAGATGAATTTCACCTGAAGGATACAGTTGTGTTAGTATAAATTTTGAAACTCCTTTCATCCTAAATTCTAGATTTTCTTTTTTCCAACTGAATTACTTTGTCTCCATTTTATTTGCAGGAATGAACAAAGGTTCAGGCTATCAGAATGCTCCCTACCTAGACAAGCCCATGAAAATGAATGATTTCACTTACAACAAATTTCAGCCTACCTTTCATACACCATATACTATTGTGGAAATGAAGCTAATAAGCTTCCTCTTTAAGTGTCTTTTCCTCCATGTTATGTTGTTGAAGGTACTGTGAATTAAACTAGTCTTATAAGCAGAATTTATTGCTAATTAACTAGAGTGCACTCTACGAGTTGAAATTGCTACCTCTGCAAATGAAGAAAAATGTTAGAACCTTTTTTTAATAACAGGAACTAAATTCTATCAGCTATTGTAGATTTGAAAGCACATTTGCTAGCAAGAGGTTATTTCTCACTTGTTAACAACTATGTGAAAAATTGGTAAAAATTAGCCATCATAATTCATGCCAGAGTTTCATGAATTAAGAGAACAATGTGTCAATTTATTTTTGCCTTAGCATGCTTCTTGATCACTATAATTTTGTATAGAGTCAAAACTGATATTAGAAAAACACCAAAGAAAATGTGAGTATATAAATTCAGCCTCAAATTTTCATAATTCTATGGATATTTTTAAATCTATTTAAAATTATATTTTAAATGATAAATTTAAACTCATCTCTCCATCCTCAACACACACATACACTCACACACACACATACACACATACATACACTCTTTCTTGTTTCATGAAACAAAAAGCTCTATCTCCTTCTTCCAAATATAGTACTGTAATAGAAAATGAATTCAAACTTTTATGAATTTATATTCTGCACTTATTTATTATTATAGGATATGCTAGAAGAAAACTCTGTTAACTATTTGTACTTGAACTCTTGCAGGAAGGGCAGAAAGAATATCCCTCTTCCTCCTACTCAGCACTGGCTTATTGCACCTGCATGAACTGCTTAGATAACATTAAATCAATTAATTTTATTTGAAACACTATTGTAAACAATTACCCAGTGGCACATACTTGCTTTTTCCCATTTCAATGTTTGCCCTTTAACTGAGCAGTTTCATCATTTTAGTGTCTAAAATGAATAAATCAAGTTCAAGGTAAAAGGTAGGAAAGTGCTGTGTGAAATTGTCCTATCTCATTTTCCCTCAAATATTACTCAGGGTTTGAACAGAACTCCATAGGTGATTGTCCATGATCATCATGATTCATGGTAGAAAGGATGAAGTCTGTATTTGCATCAGAAGTCTAGCAAAATCTAAGAATGAATAAGAAAGGAAATGAAATGTCTTCTAATGTTGCTGAGTGCCTGACTTGGAGGGGGGATGGAAACATTTTAAGAATAATAATGATTTGAATGATTTGTACATTAGTAATTCCATTTTCTTAAAAGCTTCCAGAATATATAAAAGTGAAGCTATCAGGAACTCACTATAGCAACTTATTTGAAGAGGGGATAGAGACTTGTTGAGATTAAAGAGAATTTGTTGAGACAAATGAAAATTTGCTTGGTACTTGAGGGTCCTTTCCATGAGGACAGTTTGATCTCTACCACTGTGGTTGGTTCAATGGAGCTAGAGATGGCAAAGCATCTCTATTGGCTAATTCTACTGTACAGCATGGATTTGGAGCTACCTGGATGTCAAAGTCCATCTGATCAACATCCACCATTTTACAGATGAGGAAACTGAGGTCCAGAGAGGTTAAGTGATTTTCCTATTGTCACACAGAAAATAAGTCTCAGAGTCAGGATGTGAGCCCAAATCCTTTGTCTCCAAATCTAGTGCTCTTCCCACTGAACTGTTAAAAAGGTCAAAAATGTTATTTTATTTATAAATTGCTTGGGGTTATTTAGCCCTATTTATAAATAAGATTGAATTATAAAAATAAATTGTTGTAGTTTTTCTTTGTAGAAAACAAAGACTTGTAAAATAGTTAAACTGCTTTACAGAAAGGAAATTTAGATGGGGGGTGCCAAGATGGCAGAGTGGAAGGACAGACCTGCTCTAGTTCTACCCACACAACCCATGAAATACTTGTAAACATGACTCTAAATAAATTCTAAGGCAGAAGAAGTCACAAAATGACAGAACATAAGAGATTTCTAGCCCAAGACAGCTTGCAAGGCTGACAGGAAAGGTCTCTTACACTGGACTCAGAGCAGAGCGCAGCCCAGCCTTGACTGCTGTGAGGCTAAGACAGGACTGGAGCAGGCTTCAGAGCATGGAGTCATGGGTAGCAGCTGTGGTTCTCAGATTACTCAACCCACAAACACCAAAGACTTCCTTGAAGGTCAGTGAGAAAGCTCTTTCACTTGGGTGAGAAGGGAGCTGGGCACAAAAACTTGTGGTTGCTCCCAGACCAGAGCATAGGCCAGGGGAGGAGTAAACATCTCTCCCTTGATTGTGCCACCTTGGAGGAACTGAGAACTTACGGATTCCCAGAGTATATCCCCCGCTTTTGACAAAGGACTCAAACGTTAAGTAACAGCCTGGAAAAATGCCCCCAAAAAAGGAAAAAAAAATAAGACTACAGAAGGTTGCTTTCTTGGTGAAAAGGCATTTTCTGCCATCCTTTCAGATAAGGAAGAATAAAGCATACTCTCACAGGAAGACATAAAAGTCAAGGTTTCTACATCCAAAACCTCCAAAAAAAAATAGGCATTGGTCTCAGGCCATGGAAGAGCTCAAAAAGGATTTTAAAAATCAAGTAAGAGAGGTAGAGGAAAAATTTGGAAGAGAAATAAGAGTAATGCAAGAAAATCATGAAAAGTGAGTCAACAGCTTGCTAAGAGAGACCCAAAAAAATATTGAAGAAAATAACACCTTTAAAAATAGGCTAACTCAATTAGCAAAAGAGGTCCAGAAAGCCAATGAGGAGAAGAATGCTTTAAAAAGCAGAATTAGCAAAACTGAAAGGGAGGTTCAAAAGCTCACTGAAGAAAATAGTTCTTTAAAATTTAGAATGGAGCAGATGGAAGCAAATGACTTTATGAGAAATTAAGAAATTACAAAACAAAACCAAAAGAATGAAAAGGTAGAAAACAATATGAAAAATCTCATTGGAATAACAGCTGACCTGGAAAATAGATCCAGGAGAGATAATTTAAAAATTATGGAACTACCTTAAAGTCATAATTAAAAAAGAGCCTAGACATCATCTTTCATGAATTTATTCAAAAACTGCCCTGATATTCTAGAACCAGAAGGTAAAATAATATTGAAAGAATTCGCTGATCACCTCCTGAAAAAGATCCAAAAAGAAAAACTAGGAATTCTGTAGCCAAATTCCACAGTTCCCAGGTCAAGGAGAAAATATTGCAAGCAACCAGAAAGAAACAATTTGAGTACTGTGGAAATACAATCAGGATAACCCAAAATCTAGCAGCTTCTACATTAAGGGATCACAGGGCTTAGAATATGATATTCCAGAAGTCAAAGGTACTAGGATTAAAACCAAGAATCACCTACCCAGTAAAACTGAGTATAATACTTCAGGGGAAAAAAATGGTCATTGAATGAAATAGAGAACTTTTCAACCATTCTTGATGAAAAGAGCAGAGCTGAATAGAAAACTGGACTTTCAAACACAAGAATCAAGAGAAGCATGAAAAGGTAAACAGGAAAGAGAATCACAAGAGACTTATTAAAGTTGAATTGTTTCCTATGTGGAATTGAATGTTTCCTATGAATTGAATCCTATGTGGAAAGATAATATTTGTAGCTCTTGAGATTTTTCTCAGTATTTAGGTAGTTGGAAGGATTATATACATATAGACAGAGAACACAGGGTAAGTTAATTATGAAGAGATGATATCTAAAAAATAAAATTAAGGAGGAATATATTGGGAGGAGAAAGGGAAAAACAAAATGGGGCAAATCAGCTCTCATGAAAGAGGCAAGAAAAAACTTTTTGATTGGAGGGGGAATGGGGGCAGGTGATAGGGAAAAAGAGAAGCTTACTCTCATCACATTTGACTTAAGGAGGGAATAATATGCACACTCAATTTGGTATGAAAATCTATTTTACACTACAGGAAATTAGGAGAGAAGGGGATCAGTGGGATGTAAGGGGGATGATAGAAGGGAGAGCAAATGGGTGGAGGGAGTAACTAGAAGTAAGCTTTTTTGGGGAGGGACAAGGTCAAAAGGGAGAATAGAATAAATGGGGGGCAGGATAGGATAGAGGGAAACCTAGTTTTTCACATGACTATTATGGAAGTCTTTAGCAAAGCTATGCATTTATAACCTATAGTGAATTGCCTGCCTTCTCAGTGGAGATGGGTGGGGAGGGAGGAAGGGAGAGAAGTTGGAACTCAAAGTTTTAATTAAGTGAATTAATTAATTAAGTGAATGTTGAGAATTGTTTTTGCATGCAACTGGGAAATAAGATGTACAGGTAATGGGGTATAGAAATCTATCTTGTCCTACAAGAAAAGAGAGAACTTAAGGGTAAGATAAGGGATGGATGTGATAGAATGGAGGGCAGATTGGGGGAAGGCATAATCAGAATGCCTGGTGTCTTGGGGTAGGGGAGGGGAGAGAAGGGGAGAAAATTTGGAACTCAAAATCTTGTGGAAATGAATCTTGAAAACTAAAATTAAATAAATAAAATTTTGAAAAGTAAATTTAAAATTCAGTGAAATATAAAATCCTTACAATAGAATGATTTTTAAAATTAACACTCACTATATAAAATGAAAAATATTTAATGAACTGTTTTCTTCAAATAGTATAATGATAACAGTTTTATATGCTAACCATAACAAAACAGTGAAAAGAGAAGGATCATAGGAAAAGTGATATAAAGTTATTGTCTTATTAGCCTATAGTAGAACATAAAATCATAGTATATTTGAAATACTTTCTCTTTAATTTATTTGTCACTAGATGGTAATTTATTCATATAAAACATTCTCCAGAAATAGTATTTGATTGCATGCATATATCAACTTATATACATTTTTGATATTGCACATACACACATATATATTTATATGCATATATAAGTATATACATTTTTGTATTCTCTACCTACCCAGAATACCTTTTTCAATGCTATAAGTATCTACTTTTCATTCTTTGGATTTTTTAAATTACATTTTAATTTTATTTTTTTAAATTAAGAAATCCTGTAGAAACCAATTTTAAACAAAATTCAAAAATATGACATAAGAGCAAAATATTGCTTTTGACATGGTGAATAGAACACCCAAATTTGAATTTAAAAGAACCTAGTTTTAATCCTGACTTGGTAGATTACTAGCTTCATAACCCAGGGCAAGTTATTTAACCTCTCTGGACTTGTTTCTTCATATTTAAAATTAATAGGTTGAACTCTATGGCCTCTAAACTCACTTCTAACTCTAAAATACATGATCTTATTAATGAGTTGTGTGTTGCATATAAAATACAGGAAGTAAAGACTTAAATCAGAATATAAGTTATGTCTCAAAGTGGATGCCATAAATAAAGCCAGCAGCAGTCCAATTGTCATTAATAGTGTTAATAACTCATCAAGCTCTAGATATTGGTCTCTTACAGCTCTACACCTATGACCTTAAGATACATATTTTTTGGAGTTTACAAGGGGCTTTCTAGGCAGCATACCCATAAGAATGTGCAAGAATTAATATCCCCATTTTATAGATGGGGAAAGCCAGGTTCAGAGAGGTTAATAGAACTCCTCCATGGTAATACATTATCCAGCATATGGTGTAGCCTCAACTTGAACCCAAGTCTTGTGAATTCCTGACACAGGCTCTTTTCACAATCTAAGAAATAAATAGCACTTAATAGTATCTTCCAGTAGAATAAGGGAGAGAAATAATGAATTTTCACGGCTTTGAGGACTTGAAATTCTGTACATTCTCCCCATGAGGTATTCAGAGTTTCAAAGTCTTTTTAGCTGTGAGAGCCATTAATATATATTGTGTAGGCTGAGGGGGGGGGTGGACAGAAGAATGTAAACAGAGTTTTACTGAATAGCAGTGATGTGTTGTGGAGACTTTGTCATACCTATCATTCTTCCCTTTGTTCATTCACCTCTCATTCTCAAAGTTGTGTTATCATAGACTGTATCTGTGGAATCTTCAAATCTAAATAAGGATTCATTTAGCAATTTCCTTTCAAAAAATTGTTTTTAATGAGTAATTATTACTTATTGTACTTTTAACAGCCCCAGTAGTCCCAGGGGAGAGTAAATAACTAGATTAGCAATCTTTTATCAAAGGGAAAGTCTTAGTAGTTAGTATGAGGTCAGCCATAACTACACAGAAATCAGGTGATCAGTCACATGACCTGGGACTTTCATTAGACATAAAGACATTGTCAAGGGGAAAAGAATTTGAAAAAAGAATCCATCTAAGCATTAGTTATTCAGCTGAGCAAAAGGATTTTCTTGATGAAATGCTCTTTTAAAATACCATGGACTTTCCATTTAGAGAACCGTATTTGAATTTGTTCAGAGGTGGGTAAGAGATAGAGAAGAGTAGGTTTCATGAAACAGTACAAGGAATTTCCTTTTCCCCTACTTTTTTCTTCATTACTGAGCCAGGAATTATAGAAATGTAATATACTCTTAAGTCAATTATTTTGTACCTGCATTTATTTGCTTGCTTTCCAATTATATGTTCCCATTATGAGGTGGTTTCAGATAGCTATCAACAAACCAGTGCTCTATTTAAAGGATAATTCAGGGGTGCAGAACCTGGGACCTCATGGCCATACGTGATCCTTTAAGTCCTCAAGTTAGGATTCAGTGAAAGGCTGGGATTTGAGGACATAGAGGGTCACATATGGCTTTGATAATTCTTTCAGAATTCGTAATTAAAACAGTTTTGCCCAAAGCCTTGCTATATAGGGAAACTATTAGTTAAATAACTATCTGCTTACTCTTAATCATTCTTTATAATTTCTGCTTAGTTATGAGGCTTTCCTAACGTGCAACTTAGAGAACAGCTGGGAATGAATATACAGAGCAAAGTTGTTGGCGATCAACATTGCCAAGAGTCTCCAAGAAGAATTTAAGTGATTTGTAAAACTGAATATAACAAATCACATTTATTCATGCTGAAACTGTCAAACTCAGAATAACCTGTCATTCCTATGCCTATTGAATGTGTAATGGTAGAATGAGGGGGACAGTGAAAGTTCCAAATGACACAATGGAAATAAAGCATGTTAGAATCCTTAAAGCAGTATAGATATATACACCCATATATAAATACATATATAAGTATATATACACACATATGTACGTATATATGTATATGTGTATATGTATACACCCATATACATATACATATATACATTTCATTATTTTTCTGATTTGATCCTTTTTTAATGAAGTTTAGACAGAATTTTTCTTGTGATATCACTTTCCTTCTATTTTCTTGAACTTATTCTGCTGACTATTAAAAGTGGACAAAATAATTTGATTTTTAAAATTAATAAATATGCTGTGATGTAAGTTTATCTTCTACAGGGTTAATAAAAGCATGTGTAGGAAAATTCTAATAGCTGGCAGTATAATGAGATTGACAAGTAGCTCAGTGGTCACATGATTTTAATTTGTTTTGCTAGGTGGCTATATTCTGAAAGATTTTTTTTTTGTTCCATGCTATTTGGAGATTACTAGCATTTGTATGTGGACATTTTATTTAAAAGATTTTTTCTTAATTTTAAAAATGAAATCATTGTTATTTTCAAGCTATTAGGGGCACTAGGTGTATTTGAAATGATGGTCTTATTTTAGTATACTTAATTTGTTGAATTCTCAAGAACATTTCAGGGCCTGTATTTTTAGTACAAATTTGTAGGATAGTGTTGTGTGACTGGGGAAGTCAGGTACTCAGTACCTCCCAATCCAGTAGGCAAAGATTGTTAAGTTGCAGAAAAGATACTGAGTTGCAGTGGGAGAGGGAATTACCTTGTCCAGATGTTCCTTGTGCCAATGTAATTACCAGTTGAGTCCTGATTTCTAAGAAACTTTTCATGTTTATGAAAAATAGTGAACTTCTGATTGAACAGTGTTGGAAAAAGCAGCCATGGTAACATTAGCAATAGCTTGAGCAACAAGCTATTTTAACGGTAGCAGCAGCAATAGTAATAGCAGCAGTAGCAGCAGCAGTTTAAACAAACAGAAGCAGGGGATTGCAGTTATATCATCAATTATGATGGAAGGAACAGTGGTAATAGAAGCAGTACTAGTAGTACTAGTAGTAGCAGCAGCCACAGCAGTAGCAGACATAGCAAAAACATGATGAGATATAGGAGAAAGAGAAGGAACCTGATATTGTGAAGTCTAGTCATTAACTTTTTGAGTTTGATTGTCAATGGTTTGTACTGAGCCATTATTTTCCCCCTCAATTCCTAATAGTTCTGGAAATCCTGTTTTCTTTTAAAATCAAAGTGAATTAAAATTTGTTTTTAACAATTTGAGAAAGAATTTTTTGATCTCTGTTGAGATGGCCAGAGACATTATATTTATTTTTTAATGGAACTTGGTTTACTGTTGAAGTTATGGAAACATTATTGTTGCACAGATACTGGTGGAGATGCTCCAGCAAAGGTCTTCAACAGTCTTGAAGTTCAGATTGCATGGTTCTTGTACTCCTGAATGAATTAACAGAATAGGGAAGTATGCTCTTCTGAGCAGGCTTTTCTAATTATGGCTTAGATAGATCTATAAAACCTGGTCTCTATAATACAGATGTAACTCATGTGTGTAAAGGTCCTCTATGTATTTCACATACCTAAATGTCAAGTAGAAAGGTATGCTGTAGCTGCCCAAAGCAATAGAACTCCAGGGATTATGTGGGAATGCAGAATTCTTTTGATGCATGTTTATCAAACAGTGAATAACCCCAAGGAGATGTCAGGGGTGAAAGGTGAGCTACTGATTTATTTTTTTAAATACATATTTAAACTCATTAATCATTCATCTCCTGATGAATGTTCCCCCAGCAACCAAGCAGAACACACCTGCTGTGCAGCCTCATTTCCAAGTGCTTCTTCCTATCACTTTGACTTTGGCAGAATGTTGAAGGCAACATCAGTGCAGCACATGTAATGGAGGATTAACACTGGTAGCCTGAGAGCAGGAGTGTGCCTAGAGGTTAGAAATTTCAGGATATTGAGGAAACTCCAAGGTTTGTTTTATTCTTTCATTTTAATTTCATATTTAATTTGGGGCTGTAGATTTTCATTTGTGATGAAATGGTCACATTGGAAAGGTAAAAATATCCTTGGCTCCTTGTGCCATGTGACATTTCATATATATATATATATACATATATATACACACATACATATATGTATGTATATATGTGTATGTATATATATACACACATACACATACGCACATATATAATATATACATTATACACATACACACATATATTGAGACAAGAGATTGCTTAGTTATAGTGGCATACGGGACCAAGTTGCAGTAAGTATTCTATTGTAGAATTATACAGACATTTAAAAGTCTAATTTACAGTTTGTAATACTCAGAGTTATTTAATATAAAAGACCAGTAAAGGAAGGGTATATCTTACGCAATATTGAAATGAAATTTACTACGGATGTAAAGTAAGATGGGTGTTCTTAACTCTAGGCTGTTTCTGGGCTTCCTGAACTAAGCAACAGCCTGTTTGTTGATCTTTCTGCCCCAGTCTCTTCCCATTCCAGTCTTTCCATCACACATCTGATAAAGTGATTTTCCTTAAGCAGAGAGGACTCTAACCATATGAATTAACAATGTCAAGAGGCTACCTATTGTCTTTAAGATAAAATATAAACTCTTCAGTTTGACTTTTAAAGCTCTTAACAACCCACTTTCACCCTGTCTTTCCAAAGATTGAATGTCACTTCCCCTCCCTTGCTCTACTGTCTAACCAAACTGGACTTCTTTTTGACTCTCACATGGTACTCCTCCTATCTCTGAATTTGTGCATTAACTGACCTCTATCCCTTAACTATGCCATCCCATCCCATCCTATTTTTCTGTTATGTTCTGTTCTATTGTAGTTTAATTCTACCCAAGATATGAATGGTTATTTTGAGATCAGAGAACTTAGGTTTCCATCCCAACTCTGCCACTTACCACTTATTGAGCCTTGGCCAAGTAACTTAACCCATTGGAGCTTCATATTTCTCATCTGTAAAATAAAGGGATTGGATTAAGTGTTTTCTGAGGTCCCTTCCAGCTCTAAATTGATGATCCTATAATATACATCTAGGTAGTTTCTGGAATCCTTTCCAACTCCATTTCCTGTGACTCATATTTTTCTACTCCCCCAGCCCCAGGTCAAATGGAACGTTATCCAAACTTTAAGGTATGATATTCAGATTTGGAGACAGAGTTTAGATGAAAGGTGAATAATAAGATTAAGTCAAATTTAGGACAGCTGTACTGCATGATAAAGGAAAAGAATAAAGTAAACTCACATGAAGATAAAGGGGAATATATATGTCAATGGTAAATGATACAGGATTCTTGTCTACAAATGAGAAGAATCTTTTGGTAGCAGAAATATTAAAGATTTTCCTAAGATGCATAAGAAGAAAAATGGCAAAATATACTTGGGTACTTATGCTATGCAACAAAATGCTTGACTAGAAATAAATAGTCCTTAGGTCATGAAGAAAATTTCAAAGTAGGTATCAGAATTTTTTTGTGTGTGCCATAGATGAGATGAAAGAAATGAGGGTAACACTAGATAATATTTAGGGTGTTCGGAAGAAAATGTAACAATTTTTAATTAGCAGTTTGTTTCCATTTCCACAAAGACTAATATAGGCAGTTGTACTTTTTGTTCCTTAGGCTACTTTCAGGTCATGAGTATAACATACAAGTAGTCTGGTTTGTTTCTGTCTGATGATATGGGCATCTTAATGAAGAAGAACTTTTTTCAGATTATTAATGAGTTTGGAGGAAAAGTCATATGAATTAATAAATGATGCCTGACTGGAGACGTCAAACACTAAGATAGTTAGCATTATTTTGGCCGCAACCAATGATACTGGCTGTGGAAAAATGGATTAGTCATTCAGAATTGAATATCTACCCATTAAAGGCAATTTTTTCAAGTTCATCCTTCTATTACATTTCCAGCTACTCAAACTTCATTTTACTTGAAGATGGAGAGCATAAAGTAATGAAGACAATGAATCAGGTTTTTAAACCATGAATTTCTATTATTTATCTAAACCTATTGTCTACTTATAATTTTCATTGCAAAATGAAATCTAAATTCTATTAGATGAAATTTTGGATAGAAGTAAGATATTCATGAGTTTTTAGGCACACTCTTTTTCATGTTTGAATTTTTCATTAACCATTAAAATGAGGAGTGGCTCATGTTGCATAAACTATTTTAAACCTGGATAGTACTTTAAAGATTATCTAGTTCAATGCCTTAATTATACAGATGAGAAATTTTATATTTACATTACTAAAGTGACTGGCTGAAAATCACAGAGCTAATTAATAGTCTAGAAAATCCTGCAGTCTAGAGTCATTTATTGGGTAGCTGGGTAGTAAAATGGATAGAGTACCAGGCCTGAAGTCAGGAAGATCTGAATTCAAATGTACCCTCAGATACTTACTAGCTCTGTGATCCTTGACAGGCCACTTAAACCTGTTTGTCTCAGTTTCCTCTTCTGTAAAGTGAACTGGAGAAGGAAACAGCAAGCCACTCCAGTATTTTTGCCCAGAAAATCCCAAATGGGGTGGTGAAAGTCATATATAAATAAAACTACTAAACAACAAACTAAATCAATTTTTCTTAAGTAAAATGTCTTTTGAAGTATACCAGCATGATTGGTGTTAAATGAATTAATAAATAAATTATTTCTAAAATCCCTTCCAAAGTTTGATTCTAAGAAATGACATACTGGAAGGAATCAGGGAATTCAAGTTTTAGCCCAGGTTCTACCACTCACCAGCAATGTGATTGATCATTTAGCTTTCTCATCTATAACATTATCTTCACAGACATGTCTAATTCTAAAATGAGAAGATTCTATGATAATCATAAATGGGATATAACTGTCAGTCAAGTCCAACTGGTACATACCATGAGCCAATGATATGGGTGAAGAAATAAATTCTAAAACAAATAGTGAAAGAGAAGTAGGGGGGGGGGGCAGAGCCAAGATGGCAGAGTAGAAGGATGGACCTGTTCTAGCTTTACCCCAGAGCCCTTAAAATACCTGTGAAAAATGACTCTGAACAAATTCTAGAGCAGCAGAAACCACAAAACGACAGAGTGAAAGAGATTTTGAACCCACGACAGTGTGGAAGGTTGACAGGAAAGGTCTATTGCACCAGGCTCAGAGTGGAGCACAGCCCAGCATGGGCCAGGCAGCACCAACACGACTGGAGCAGGCTTCAGGACGCTGAGTCTTGGGTAGCTGCTGCAGTTTCCAATTTCTCAAACCACAAATGCCAAGCTTCAAAGGACAGTAAGAAAGCTCTTTCACCTGAGTGGGAGGGAAGCAACATCTGGCCCCAGGTGGGTGGCTGCTACTGTAGCAGTATTCACTTTTGGAGCCCTTGGCCTAAAGACCCTGGGGGAATCAAGCAGCTGACCTGGGTTTCAATCCTGAGTGATGGTCCTGAGGTGAGGAGGAGTGTTGGCGTGGCAGAGCTGGTGGCAGCTATGGAGAGGGAATCCTATTCACAGTTCCAGGGCAGAAAATAGTGCTTTTGGTTGCTCACAGAGAGTGCAGGCCTGGAGAAGAGTAAACTCTTCTCCACTGATTGTGCCAGCTTGGAGGAACTGAGAATTTACAGGCCCCTAGAGATATCTCAGAGAACACCTGCACAAACCTCTGAAACCTAGGGTAGTATACCCTCCACTTGACAAAGGACTCAAAAGTCAATTGACTGGGAAAATGCCTAAAAAGGGGAAAAATAAGACTATATAAGGTAACTTTCTTGGCAAAAAGGTATTTTCTTCCATCCTTTCAGATGAGGAAGAGGAAAGGATACAATCCATAGCAAGGTCAACGCTTCTACATCCAAAGCCTCCAAAAAAAAATATGCAGCGGTCTAAGGCTATGGCAGAGCTCAAAAACAATTCTGAAAATCAAGTAAAAGAGCTGGAGAAAAAAATGGGAAAGAGAAATGAGAGCGATGCAAGAAAATCATGAAAAGTGAGTCAAGAGCTTGCTAAAGGAGACCCCCAAAAATTCTGAAGAAAATAGCACTTTTAAAGTGAACTGAAAAATAAATAAATTATATATTTTTAAGAAAGAGAGTAGAAAGCCATGAAAGTAGAAATAGCAAGGTAGTGGCCATCAGGGGGCTTGAGTTCTACACCAGGCTCTGCCATCAACCCAAGTGGCCTTCCTTGAACAAATTGCTTCACCCTTCTGGATCTCAGTTTGTTTATATTTAAAATGATGGGGATGAAGTAGAGAACTAGCTATTTTAACTATATGCAGGTTTTTTTTATTAAATCAGCTCATATTTCTAAGTTGTATCATGATCATATAGATAAATAAGTATATAGAAGATGATGGAATAGTAACCACATATATCTAGATATTTGATTCCATTTTAAAAATAAGGTAAAATGATAGAAGTATGTAAGGAAATGTTGCAACTTTTAGAAAACTGTTAAATATAGATGACTGATCTCTTAAGGTATTTTCTTATCATGACTGAGCATGTGTACTTATGATATATTGTAAATGAACTTTAAAATCTGCATTATATTATTGCATAAAAATTCAAATGCTTTACATTATAGATCAGTCCTGTATCTTATTAATTGGAACCATCAGGTGTAATATACAGCAGAGATTAAATGAGATTTTGGCAATTAGAATGGTGGCAATAATAGACCTCTGCATCTGACTTTAATTTTTAATAAAAAATGAACAAGTATGTTGAAGAAAATCAGCAGGTAGAAAGATTTGTCCAAAGATGGCTAGCCCCACTTAAATTTTATCTCAGTGTCCTAAACAGAGATAGCATTGTTCATTTGAGGAGACTAATAAATAAAACATTGAAAAATTATTGGGTGCTTAATTTGTTTCAATAAGATGACCATTTTCCTTAGTTCTTTTCATAATATGTAGTATCTTACATAGTATAATACATGATTTATTTTAAAGATACATCTTGTCAATATATTTTGATGGATTCTAATCTTTTAAAATCAAGATAAAGATAGTAAGTAAAATATGCACATGGATGGATATAGAGAGTAGAATTTACTTTCCACACACTTAAATTCATGCACACACACAAAGACCCACACTAAACAAAAAATGTTGTTCATAAAAAAGAAATTTGGAGAACTTACCTAGTCATCAAAATCAATCTTGGACAAATTAGGTGTTTTATTTTCTAAGACAAAGGAATATCCACTCATTGCACACTTGGGTGATTTGATGTATCTTGACATCTTGATGCAATCACTCTCTCTAATGGAATATCATATCATAACATATCCATAGCTTCTGATACTATGTTACTTTTTACTACTATTTTTTGTGAAATTGGGCAAATCACCTACCATTGCTAAACCTCAGTTTGTTTATTTGTAAAATGAAAAGATGAATTAAGGGTCTCAGAGATGACTTCCAGATCTAACTTTATGATCCTATGATCTTAGAATCAATAGAATAACAAGAGAATGGTCAAATATGGTTATTAACAACAGAGGTGGCAAACAATTATATACATCTTCCCTACTGCTAATATTTCAGTTCAAAGACACAGAAGATTAGATATGTCTTTCAAGAGAAAATCAGTGTTATTTATTAATCTCTTGAGTTTTAGCTGAATCCTTAGAGCGTTTAGCTATATTTTATGAATGGTCCTAAGAAGTAGAATCATGTCAAAAATTTGACAAAATTTTAAGAAAATGGATATCTTGTGAATTTATGCATGAATGCTTCTCTGTCCATATATTTATAAAGTTCTGATTTAACAGCTGGTTATATTAAATGAGAGGCATTTTGGTGGTGCAACAAAAAGATTGCCAGACCTGGAGTCAAGAAAATTTATATTCCTGAGCTCAAATTTGTCTGTGTGACCCTGGTAAAGTCACTTAGTTCTGTTTGCCTCAGTTTCCTCCTCTGTAAAATGAGCTGGAGAAAAAAATAGCAAACCACTCAAGTATCTTTGCCAAGAAAATTCCAAATGGTGTTACAAAGAAGTATGACTGGAAAAAAATTAACAAAAACAATATTGACTTATTCTTATTTTATTGGTGTTTAAATTATATGCTTAATTGATGATGGAGTAGTGTCACAATACTTTAAATGTGATTTCTCCACTATATATTGACTACTTGAGTCTAGATCTTATGACTTTAAAATATGTTTATGGGTCATTTTCATTTCCCTAAATGAGAGAAAACACACATAAAGCCCATTAAAATGCACTATTCTTTTAAAATAAAATCATAGCATACTGAAAGTTAAAAATCTTCAAATAGTTACAACATTTTGATGCCATAGTACTAGGTGGCTTTCTATAGTATATTATTTGGGATCATTTAAGCATTACTCTTCAGAAATCCATGAATTTCTTCTATTACAATGATTCCTACCATGTAAGGGTTTATTCTGTATTTCAGAGTGAGAAAGAGCTCATTAGAAACTCTGTCCCATTCATTTTCTGCAGTTACATTACCTCCTGATTGTTCAGATTGAATTAAAGCTTGCATTTTGTACCTTCTCTTCTCAGTCTTCACCAAGCTACTCATAGTGCAGTAAATCACCTCATCAAGAGACCACAATAGAGATCATTCATAGTCAGAGACCTTCTTCAGCACATAAATCCCTCCTAATAAAAATCCTTTCCCCACTTGAGTTTGCAGCTGCCACCATTAGAAGCAAATTTGATCTATCAAGCATTCTTCAGTTGTTTATCTGCCTAAGAAAATGGCTTCCAGCTCCAATTGCATCATGGTATATTTATCATTACAATAATCACTTATGATGACCTAATTTAATCTTTCAAGCATAGTTTTGAAAATTAATTAATAGTAAACAGAAATGATGCTTTGGCTATTTTATTTGATTTTAAGAAGAGGGGGAAAGTTTTCAAATTTACCTAGTTTCCCTGGCAAATTGATCTAGGATACCTCTTACTTGGTAAAACTATGGTATTAATAACCATAACAATGATGACAATAATTTGCAGTCATATAGAACTTAGCAGTAATTTGTACTCATTGAATTAACTGTATGAAAAAAGATGGGCAACTCCATTGACCAAGGGGGGAAGAAATAAGAGGAGAGAGATTTGTATTTGACTTTTCATCTTCTTGCATTATTAGTTAATTAGAATGCTGTTTCTGCAATTGTGCTCTGCCAAACTCTGAGACTGTAGAAAGCCAGCTGAGAAGTTCTGTGAAGAACAAATTCTGGATGGCGGACAAGTATATATAACAAAGCCATCTGCTTTTCCATCTTTGTTGATATCAACCTACTGCATCTTATTGGGGACAGGTGCATGGCAGTGGTAGGTGCCATAGCTGCTGAAACATAGGAAACTCACTGCCTCTTTATGGTTACCAGTGTTCAGATGATTTATGGGCACTTAGAAAAAGGAAATGATGATCAGTCATTGATCTGGCATATGTTCAATAAAATATATTATGCAAAATTAACTCAATTTACTTATTTGATAAGCTTACTATATTAGGAAATGAGGAGTGACTATAGACAATTATTTTATTTGAGGATATTTAGCCAAGTCTTTCATCATATCCTGTGGAAAAAGAAAGAGAAATATGGACTTCACAATATCACAGATAGGCAGATTTTTTGCTGATTAAACAACTACATACCACCATCTGTTGGTTAATGGATCAATGTCACCTAGGTTGTTGTGTGTGATGTAGAGCTCTTTACCCAAATAGGACTGTGAAAAATCAATGACATGGAAGAAGATTCAGAAAATTTGTTAATTAAATTTGTGAATGACCCAAAGCTAGAGGATAGCTAATGTACTGGATAACAGAATCAGGATTCAGAAGACACCTGGACAGACTGGATTTAAGGATTGAAACTAAGATTCATTGAAAAAGGATAATCATAAAGACTTGCACTTAGGTTAAAAAATCAATTGAACAAATAAAGGATAGATGAGGAATGATTTAATAAAATTTTATATGGAAAACAATGAAAACATTAAGGCTTTAAATGGACTGCAAGCTCACTTTGAGCAAATTGTGTGACTAGCTACACTAAAAGCTAAAATTAGGAATAGGGACCTATGATTTCATTAGTATAGGCACCTGCCACATGAGGAACTCCCTCTCCCAATATAATTCAGAATCTTCTATGGAACTGGTACTCTTAAGAGTTAAGTGACTTTCTCATTGTCACTCAGCCAGATGGGTCAGATGGACGCTAGATATGGTGTTTTCTCCTTGTCAATCTATTTTTTCAAGTACATAGATATAACTATTGCCTACTTTGCCACATTATATCCTTATTGTAACTGATTAATGAAATTAACTACCTTAAATGTATAAGATAAAAAAAATAGTGAAGGAGGTTATTTGATCACCCCATTGTGCTCAATCATATGGTTTAACATCCCATTGCTTTCCATTTGTAAATCTGTAAAGAAACTGCTAAAAAGTTTCAGAAGCAGTATTATCTTCAAAACTTGGGTCACTAATTTTCCGCTTTTTAATCTCACAGACTTCATAGTCTTTATAATTAATTAAATTTTATATCATAAAACATTTTAGTGAGGATTTTGACTTAAAAAAATCTGGGTAATTCTGCCTTCAAACATTTGCAATGGAAGAACTAGTAATTATTGTTGTTCAGTTTTTCAGTTGTGTTTGACTCTTTGTGACCTTATTTGGGGTTTTCTTGGCAAAGGAACTGAAGGGGTTTTGCCATTTCCTTCTCCAGATGAAGAAACTGAGGCAAACAGGGCTAAGTAATTTGCCCAGGGTCACACAACTAGGAAGTGTATGAGATCAAATTTGAACTCAGGAAGATGTATCTCCCTGACTTCAGGCCCTACAGTCTATTCACTGCACCATCTAGCTGCCTGATTAATCTGTAGTAATATTTAATTAGACATAATGAGAGCCAGGATGGTGTAGAGAATAGACTTGGCTTTGACATCAGGGAACATTGGGCTTCAATGATGCTACTGACTCATACTGACCATGCATGTGAATCTGGAAAGTCTCTTACCTCTCTCAGAGCCATAGGCAGGAATAAACAAGATTCTAGCCTATCTGTATTGGTACAGGGAGTTTCCTCAAAGGGGAACTTCCCATACACCAGTGAAATCACAAGTACAGAAGGAAAAATACCTGCCAAAATCTGTTGTCCCATAGCACAAGCTGCCTACTATCAAAGTGTCTATAAATATTTCCCAGATGTGTTACCTCCTCATTCTGATAGTCCTATCAGTAAATAAATATTTATTAAGTGCCAGTTCCTACCAGGTTATCTTTTCTTTCAGCACTGAGTCACATAACTCTTCCTAAATTCTCAAGGCATTCAGGTACTTTGCCATCATACATACATAAGAGAATATTATTATGACTTGCAGATGTTTTCAGTAGGTCTTATCTTCTCTGATATTGCTGATTTGAATCACACATTCTGCATTTCCTGCTGAAGGTAGATGCTAACACAAATCATATCAATCAGCCCCCATTGTGCACAGGTAAAAAATTAGGTATTGTGGTCTTTAATTTTAAAGAGAAGTAACTTTAAATTCTAAGATAAACAAAGCTTTCAAGATATTATAGACATTTTGAGTGTATCTAATAATTAAATATTTATCATCATGGAAAAATTATTTTGTTCCTTATTTTGTTTTGTAACCCTTGGGAGCTTTATTGATGCTTTTGGGCTTGAGATTTAGCAAGGAGTAAAACAAAGGCAATTATATAGGAAAAGGGTCAAACATAGAGGATGATTTTAGGGTTTCTTTGTGGGGGTTGGACATTTAGGATGAGTCTTTCAAGACAAAGAAATCTTGTAAGATAAAGGCATTGGGTGAGGATAAGGTGAGGAAATCCCATTCCCCAGAATGAAGGATGGGGACAAGGAATGTTACGGTCCAGGATGAGGGGAAGTTGTGGTAAAGGGAAACTTTACGGCACCAAGGGCTTTACATAATCAATCAATATTAATTTTAACTCCTAGGGCACTGTTCCTATCCACATCATTTCCCCACTCAGCCATGAGGTAGGAGAATTCTTTTGGGGAAAAGGGGCAAAAGTCATCATCTTCAGTAGATGCTTCCTGCTGAACAGGGGCAAAGAGTCCACTTCAGGGGACAGAATAAGTTGGGGGGGGTGATTAGTGTGGAGTGCCGAATATAGTGCCAACTGAGTCCAGAGTGGAGAGAAACAAGCCACTTGGTGACATCAAGGGCAGGGGCTGGTATCTAAAAGCTGCTGTGGGTGAGGAGACACTAATCAAACCAGGAGTATAAGCACAAGCACAAACTAGTATAAGAGCATAGCTTTCTTATTTGTGGTTCAGCAAAAAAGAAGAAGCAGAAGAAGAAAGAAGAGGAGGAGGAAGATGAGGTGGAGAAGGAAGGGGAGGAGGAGGAGGAGAAGGAGGAGAACAAGGAGAAGAAAAAAAGAAGGAGAAGAAGGAAAAGGAGAAGAAGAAATGGATTTGAAGTTAATGTATCTGGGTTCAAATCCTGCTTCTATCATTTATTACCTGCAAGATCTTGGCCAATTTGCTCAACATCTCTTGAGGTAGAAGATAAAGTAATTTGTCAGTGATAGATTTAATAGATGAGAGAAATGTAAACCAAAACTAGAATCATAGGACTTGAATTTGAAGTTAAAGTATCTGCGTTCAAATCCTGTCTCTATCATTTATTACCTTCATGATCTTAGCCAATTTGCTCAATGTCCCTGGGTGTTGTGTGTAAAATTAGGTGGCTGATCTAGATAGCCTCTAATATCCCTTCAAGTTATCAATTTGAGATCCAATGATGCACATAAATATTTTAGCATTTGGAAAAAAAGATCATTTATCCAAACTGAAGACTGAAAATAATATCCAAAAGTATAATATCACTTTCCATTTGTACTTCCTTTATATTATCTCCATATTCACTTATGGTTTCTACTTCTTTGAATAGTGATTTCTAATAATAAAATGGGTGACTGTTATTAGATCATAGAAAAGTAATTTTTAAAACATTGAGCACAGCAAGTTTTAAAGGAAGTATGTCTGACTGCTAGGAAATAATCGTGTATAGTTCAAAAGGTGTCTGGGCTTTGAATCTTTTGAATTTCTAATCTGCATAAGTGATCTAGACATAGAGACCAGCTGCAAATGCATTTAATTCAGTGATACAAAAAGACAAGAGTATAATAAGCACAGAGTAAATTAGTGGTTAAGTTCTTCTTAGTAAAGAATTTACATTGCATATGTGTATAAATCATAGACTAAACAAATGGATGAAAGATGAGTCAAAGTTAAGAATAGTGATGAATATAACCCTTCAAAAATGTCAAGGTTTCATTCTTAGGGCAGAGATACATTGAAATTATAGCAAATATTTGATTGTAAAACTAAAACTCATCCTCAAAAAAGTGATGCCAAGTTAGTTCTCAGTGCATTGACACAGCTAAAAAAATAAAATTGGACGTTTATCTGAGACAATTTCATTAACAAACATCAGGTTATATCTTTGTGGAAAAGTAAAATATCTAGAAAACAGGTTGTGATTAGACACTAAATGTGATTTGTCACATTTGAATGTTTATAAATTCTCTTTTTTTATTGTTGATGCAATTATAGTGTTAAAAACTAGAACGCATTGTTGATTGACAAGGCACATATGCATACAATATACATATGAACATATGTGTGTATATACATATACATATATACACATGTATATGTATATGTACAGATGACTTTTAGAACTAGAAAGATGATAAAAATTATCATTACAATCTGTTCATTATATAGACAGGAATATGTGGAATAAAAAGGAAGAATGAAGTTGTTTGCCTAGTGTCACACAGATGGCAAGAACCAGATTAGAACCATGATAACTAACTCCCAGTCTGGTGAGAGTCATGCTACATTGTGACATGTTTTATACTGAGATTTTACAGAGATCAAGTTACTTCAGGGTAATATCACTGCATCATAGTTCTAGAGCTAAAAGGGCTTTCAAAAACTATCAATTCTAGTTTCCTTATTTTACAGATTAGGCAAATGATACCCAAGTTTAGTGAATTGCCCAAGATAGCAGAGGTAATATCTGAGATTGGATTTGAAAACAAGTCCTATGATTCTAGCCTCACAAGTTCCACTATACCACTTTACCAATTTAGAAAATAATCAATTGTTTTAATGTTTTGTTTGGTATACATTTCTCTCATCTATTAAACCTATCACTGATAAAGTACTTTATTTTCTACTTCAAGAAATGCCACCTTTCTTTACTTCACTGCTTGCCAGTTACAAAGTCTGAGCACAGTAGATGGAGTGCAGGGTCTGGAGTTGGGGACAACTCATTTTTCTGAGTTCAAATTAGACAATTACTAGATGTGTGACCCTGGGAAAGTCACTTAACCCTGCTTAGTGTCATCATCTGTAAAATGAGCTCAAAAAGGAAATGACAAACCACTCTAGTTTGTTTGCCAAGAAAACTGAAAATGGGGCTATAAGTCAGATATAACCAAAAATGACCAAACAAGTTATAAAGGTTGTTTGCAGAGGTTGTATTTTCAGAGAAAATTAGAAACCCTGAGTTGACTCATAGGTTACTAGTAAATTAAAACTTTTTAGACCATTTTGTGACTGCAGAAAACAGCATGTGGGCTACTCTGATGATTATACATATTCTGACACACTCACAAATCAGTCATTAAAATAATATTAAATTAAAAATTTAGAAAAAATCCAAGAAAGTATATGCTTAGAGCTACTTAATCAAAGAAAATCTAATTCAGCTCCTGCAGTTGTAAGATCTTGAAATTGAGTCTTTTTCTATTCTTTATAATTAATTGAATTTAGAGTAGAGTTTCATTTGTACTGCTTTTCGAATGTTCTATTTTTAGTTAGTTCAAGAGTTCTTAATTGGGGGTCCGTGAATGACTAGATTTCATGGCTTCAGTGAACTTGGATGGGAAAAAAAAATCTTCATTTTCATTGACTTCTAACTGAAATGTAGCTTTTCCTGCATACAGAAAATAAAATGTCCATATGCGGTGCAATTCTAATCTCTGAAAATGGCCAACTTGAGTCTGCTCAAA
The DNA here is from genome assembly GCA_023548195.1 of Bettongia penicillata ogilbyi. Taxonomy (NCBI): domain Eukaryota; kingdom Metazoa; phylum Chordata; class Mammalia; order Diprotodontia; family Potoroidae; genus Bettongia; species Bettongia penicillata. Next base: position 5,506,210 of record JAJHZJ010000049.1, on the reverse strand, counting down.
TGTCAAATCATTAAGGAATTTGCAGTGTCCTGCAGTGCACAGAGCAGCATTGCTAGTATCTCTGAACCTTAGATTCCTCAGGTGAAAATGGGTTTAGTAATGCCTGCATTACCTATCTTGTATCGTATGAGACAATGTATGTAAAAATACTTTATAAATCTTAAATTTCTTTGTAACTTGCCAGCTCTTATGATCATTCACAACTAGCATATTCTGAAAGTGGGTTATGCTTTACTATACATTGAGGCTAAACAACTATTGATTCTGATTTATGTAGAGGTGAAGGACTTGGCCAACCACTTCACTTTCTCTTGCTTCCCAGTAGGGAGAAGAAGTTCAAGGCTTCATTGGTATGCAGTCTTGTTTTCAGTCAATATTTCTTCAGTTAATGTTGTGTGACTCATATCAAACTATATTTGACCAAAGACCAAGCAGTGAACAGTTTTTATAATTTCTCGTCTAAGTGACCAAAGCAAGAGAATTACTCTTTTAGAATGTGAATCTATTTGCATAATGTCTTTCTCTTCTGGAAATTTGTTTTTATTAATTTATTTGTATTATGCAACACCATAAATGAGATTTCATTTACATTAAGTCAATTCAAATTCTGTCTTCCAGTAAGAATATAAATGGGTTTTCTTAAATATTATTCTCCATTTCATTTGAGTAATTAAAAGCAGATGGCCTTTCCCTTCAATTTTACTGGGAAATTCAAGGTCATTCATCCTGAGTTCCTTCTTCCACATTGCACAAATACTCTTAATCTTTACCTGTCCTCTTCTCCTTTACTCAGGTGTCTGAGGAAGAAATAATTCTTCTTACCAAAGTTATTCTATCTATTTGTGCCCTTAATCCCTCTCCTTCCTGTCTTCTATGGGAGCTTATCAAACCAATCATCTACCAACCCTGCTCTGTCTTCTTCAGTCTCTCCTTCCTTACTGGCTTCTTCCCCAAGGCTTAAAAATACTTAGACATGTTCAGTCTTTAAAAAAGGGGCGAGGAGAGGGAAGCAAACAAGACACATACTTAAGCCTATCAATCTATGATATTATCTCATTTACTTTTAAACTTCAAAGAATTGATTCCATTTTTTTTGCCTGTTTCCTCACCACCCACCCACGTTCATTGCAATCTGATTTCTGACTGGAGAATTAATTCATTGAAATTATTCTCTTTAAGTTACCAGAGATCTCCCATATGTTCAGTTTGTTGGACTTTTCTCATTCCTCAGCCTTCCTGACCTCTCTAGTTTTTGGCACTGTCGATCCTCCCTTATGCCTGGATATTTTCTTTCTTTGACTTGCATGATACACTCTTTTCCATTTTCCCTCCTACCTGTCTGACTGCTTCTACTCGTTATCATTCCTAAACTATCATCCATCTTCCTCCCCTTAGCTTGGATGTCCCCTAAGGCTCTTTCCCTCTCTTCTTCACATATACTTTCTCATCTAGTGATCTTATCAGCTCCCATGCTCTCAATATTATCTCCACATAGATATTTACCAAATGTATATGTCCAGCTCTATTTTTTTCTTCTAAGTTCCAATTCTGTTTTATCAACTACCTGTGAGAAAACTGTTATATATTCTGCTTGTACCACAAACACAAAACTAAAATGGAACATGGGATTTGTCTTTTCTCTGAACTTCCTTTTCTTTGTCTTCTTGTCACCAGTTTTGAAACCTGAATCATCTTCAACTACTTCCTGACTCTCACTATCCATATTCAACTGCCCTCCAAGTCTTGTTGATTCTCTCTCTGTAGTGTGTCCGACACCCATCCCCCTTCTCTTTACACACATGGCCACCACACTGGTCAAGACCCTCAATATTTATATGCTGGTTTATTTCAATAATGTTCTAATTGGCCTCCATGTTTCTAACCTTTCCTCTCTTCAATCATTCTTCCGCGCTCTGCCAAAATAATTTTCATCACACATATGTGACTTCCCTGCTTAAAATTCTTCAGTGCCTTCCCATTGACCCAAAGAGAAAGTACAAACTTCCGTCTGATTTTAGCACTCTCCTCAATCTGGCTCCTACCTGCTCTTCCAAAATTATTTTGTTTCGCTAGCCTTACAAATCCTTCATTATAATTCATTTGTACTATAAGTTTTTTTTCTCTTAATTTAACACATCATTGCCTTGTTCAGTAAATTTGGACCCCCCTACACATACACACACACACATGCACACACACTCCTAGAAAGCTCTCTTTCCTCATCTAGGACTTTCAGAATAACTACTTTCCTTCAAAGCTTTATTCAGGTATCAGATTCTCTGTGAAGCCCTCCTTGTTTTTTCCACCTAGACAATTGTTGGTTTTCCATCCCTTCTCTGATATATCCTCTTCCCTAGAAGTGTAAAGTGTTTGTGTGTTTGTGTGTATACAAATGTAGTGTGTTGTCATTCTTTATTTATAATTATTTTTTATTTTGTCTTTCCTGAGAAAAAACCAGGATGATGCCTTGTGCATAGTAAGTACTTAATACATTTTTATTATATGGAGTTGAAATAATTAAAATAATCCAGATAACCCACTGAAATAGACATATGCTGACATGTCAAACAGTGAGGCTGTTTGTGTACAATGGATTTAGAAAACTTGGCCTTCATCTCCTTTCATGTTGGAATTATTCCAATATTTTAAACATAATCTTCACTTTACAATAAATCAGGATTTCCCATGCAATTAAGCTTAGCAGTCAGGAAATATTAAGAAACCATTAAAGATTTTAGAGAAACTTCAAATGTGTCACTGTGATCTTTTACCTCCAAAACCTGAATCAAGAAATATTCATTTAACTAAACTTCACTGACTCTAACTACTGGTTCCCACTTAAAATATTTTTTACTCTTCTCATTTGGTAGACCACTTCCACATACCTTTAAATTTAGAGATGAAATTCTCCATGATTATTATTGCTTTCTTCATATATGGTCTTCCCTTCACAATTACTGAAACAGCTTACGTATCAAAACTATAAAGTATTTCTCCAGTTATGGTTTACAGTATTAGATAATCCGTAACTAACCTATTATCTCTATATGAACTGTCCAAAAAGATATATAGAAAACAGAATGTACCTAAGAACTGGGATCTAAAACCTATGAGGAAAGGTTATAGGACCTAAGCCTATTTTTCCTAAAAATAGAAATTCTAGCATGACAATCAGCCATACAGCATTTATTAAGTGCCAAACACTATACTAAGTGCTAGATGAACTTGAGTGAAAATCAAACTAGTTACAAGAAAAGAAATAACCCGCTTTTTTGAGCCCTGTAATCAGAGGCCCTCTCTTTCCAAAGTGACAGCACATGTGCATTTTTTCTATTTTGAAATGTTTACATTTGAACAAATTGAAAGAGAACGTAAAATTTAAGAACTGGAATATAAATTAGGAAAGATTACTTTTTAAGCCAAATTCACTGCTATTGTCCATTCTGTAATTTGGAAAAACTCTTATTGCTGGTGCTATTAAAATTTGAAAGACACTCTTGTCTGAAAGCGTTATTTATATATGCTGTAAAAATCATCTGGTGTGAATCTCAGCATGTGGAAATCTTAATTAGATTTTTAAAATAATGTAAAACCCAAACCAATCCTTTTCTCTAATTTCAAAAACATGGAAAGAGGAAGGATGTGCTTTCTAAAAAAATTATTTTTCATTTCCCTGACAAAGTAAAAATAGGATGAAAATAAATATCCACTGTGTTATTTATAATTTGGTGCATATTCTTGTTAGTGTCAAAGAATGACACTTATGAAAACCATATATGAACTTAATCTGAGAAATTTCTAGACATCAGTGTGGATATCCCAGGGCCATAAGTTTAAAATACAGTTGCATCTGAAGTGCTATATTTTAAGAATCAGGCATATGAAAAAAACAGACCTCTTTGTGATCATCAGTATATGCTACCTAACTATAGGTAATCACTTAAGACAATAAAAAATACATAAAAATTGCAACATATTTTGCAAAAAAAAAAAGATAGAGATTTAGATTGCCAAAAAAACCTACCCATGACCAGCACTAAGCAGAATAAAGAAAATATCAATATTTAAAAAGAAGTCAGTCTTTGATGATTTAAGAAAATAAATAATGAAACACCTTCCCCAGGCAAAAAAAAAAAAAAAAAAAATTCCACTAATTTAAACCTTTCTGGGGTCTACTTGTCCGCTTTGCTCAACTTGTGTTTTTAATGTTCTAAATGGTTCTTTCATCTAATTAACCACTATTTATGATCAGCTTTCCTGAATATGGAAAACAAATATAAAACAAACCATCAATTCCCTGAGTTGGACAAAACTGCAGAATCCCTCTAATTCAATCTACAGAATACCCAAAAAGTAGTACTACTTCTTCTACCACCTAATTATACTTTTGCAAAGTTTTAATCACAAAAACATTGTTAATTATGACTATTTTTGCCATTTTCATTTTTTTTTGTCTTTGAATTACTTTAGGATATACCTTTAGCAGTGGGACCTCTGGATCAGTATGAGCATTTTTAATGTAATTCAAGATCGCTTTGCAAAATGGTAGAACTAATTCATAACTTTCGTACGTTGCATTTTGTAGTATGCTTGTATTTTCAAATTCCCTCCTTTTGTCATTTCTGTTTATTTGTTCACTCAGAATGTTGATTAGTCCTTCTCTTGTTACTAAAAACTTGGAACAATATTCCATATGATTATTAATCATTTGTAATTTCTTCCTTTGAGAAGGATTTGGTCATATTCTTTGACCAATTAACTGTGACTGTTACGCTTTTATAATCATACTCTGTACTTGCCCTGCATTTTAATATCTAAGCCAGTCAGTTAATTCTGCACATCCATGGTGGTCTTTTTAGACAAGTCTCCTTTTTCTCATCAGAATACACACACACATGCAAACACACACACATACACACATACATACACACATGCACACACATACACACACTTGCACACACTTACACACACATACACACAAAGTGTCTCTACAGAATTGCATTCTTGAAAGTTTACCATCCCTCCTCAACAAATTTTACCTGTATAATTTTAGGCTACAGGAAGCCTACCCTATTTATCCTTCCTTTAAATTCTTAAAAAGATGCATGTCCCAAATTCAGGGTGCATGTCAGATTGTTCCCATATTTCCATTATTCTATCATACATTGTAAGATGAAGTTACTCCCCTACAATATTCTTATCATTTCATTTTTAGCAGTCACTTCTTCCTTTTTAGCCAAAATTGGGTTTGGAATAAAAATTCCCTTATATTCTTTCCCTTTTTGGAAATTGTCATTCATATCATATTATCAGTTGATATCAACCCAACTTGCTTCCACTAGGCCTTGTGGTGGAAATGTAACCATTTCCCAAAAATACAGATGTGATATTCCTGAACCTCTTAATTGAATTTTATTTTCATGGAGATAGACACAGCTTAAGATTTTACCCTAAAATGGCAAAGTAGAAACCTATATATCATTCATTTATTCAAAAATATTTACTAAGTACCTACTATTTTTAGGACTCTCTACTATGAGAAAAAAAGAGCATGTAAGACCTGATCTCTGTCCTTAATAAGATTATACTATAGTAATATATACAGATAATATTGTTTAAAGCATACATAGTACTTATAATAACTTCCACTTGGGCATAGTTTTTCTCAAGCTTTACAAGCAAAAATCATAATCTAACAGTGTCCTAGATCAGCACCCCCCTTGCAAATTTTTAGTATCTTAGGAAGAGGTCTCTTTGTTTTATGGATTGGGTGTCATCTCTCAGCTCAAGAGAATTAGGAGTAGAATATCCTTTACATCCTTAACTAGTTTTCCTAGCCAGGTCTCTTGCATACTATATACCTCAGCATAAATAATCAGAGCCGAACAACCCTACTCTATTCTTAACCAAAAAGGAAAAGTTGCCCTATGGAGACAGACAGGCATCCCATACTTAATTTTTTTTTTTAGGGAAATAATGAAGTCTTAGAATTATTATTTGTAAATGGTCTTGTATGCCTTGATTCTGTCCTTGATTAACTTTGTATTCTCATGGGAGTAGTTCTCAATCTAATGACTTCCTTGAAGTCCTTCCCAAGATTCTCAACCATATGGTACCCAGAATCAGTAAGGCCCCAAGACAGAAGACAGTTTTACTTCGGGTCCCATACCATATAAGACATATGGCTCCACATCAAGGATACTAAGAGCTTGGGAGAGAACCAATTTTGTAGAGTAAGTTCATGACAGAGTAAAAAGTAGGGTAGAAATCTTGTAATTAAGGTTTTTTTTAAACCAAGCCTTTATTAAAATCTACAATTTTATGCATGAACATGTGATGCCTCTTTTCTTAAAACTGTGTCTTTAATCTTAATAACAGTGCATCTATCAATTTTTGGTACAACCATAATGGATCATGGTTTTCATTTTGACATTCCTTCTTTCACAGAAAGCAAATTTATTAATATGTAGGAAGAAATGTAGTATGGTTATGTCATGAAAAACTAGAATCTGCATTATATTTGGTTGATAACAGGACACCAATATTTTGAGATTTCCTTAGATCTGTGATCTCATTAATATGGGCACTCCCTCCAATAGGTTAAGTTCTAACACATTGACACCTTTTTATCCAGTGTATATCTAGTTCATGTGTTTCCATAAATCTGCCCCTTGGGGATGGAGGAGACTGACCATGGTACTTACCTTATTCTAGATCTTATGACATTAATATGAGACCAGTGAATCACAGGGGCTCTTTTCTTATTATCCCATACTTTCAGTTATATGAGGGTCAATTTTATCCAATTCATTTAAATTGAATAAGTATCTCTTAAGCACCAACTATGTTCCAGGTGTCTCTTTTTTGTAACTTTAAATCTTTGATAATATATGCCAGAAGTTAAGGATCATAAAATAATTGTGTTACCAATGGCCTAGAAATGTATACAAATAATTTCTTGGAAGCTGTAACACACACACACACACACACACACACACACAATCTTCACAAGCCTAGACTTAGAGGTTAAAATTAACATCCATTTTAGAATTCTCTAAGGAGTCTTTTCTTTTCTATGACTTCACCCAGAGAAAATGTTCACTCTCCTGATAATGTTTGTCTTCATAGCGTTCCACTTTTGTACTTCTTGTGTCAGTAACACAGATATTATTCATTATGTAATCAGCACTCACCTTCCTTTTTGTTCTTAAACTAGAGATAGGACAATCTATGTGCCCGATTTATCATTTGGCAAAGAATCAATATATTTTCCAAAACCATTTTACTCTAATATCCATAGTTCAATTAAGATAATTCAATCAGATTTCCACTTTATTTGAAATGGAAATTACTTAGAATCTTTTTAATGAACACAGTCAAGTCATACAAGTGTTTTATGTATTATGGTTTCAAATAATAATGGACATCTGGTTTCTGAAAAACCATGGAATATTTCATAGATAGGATCATGTATATTGTTTCCTTTATAGCATGCCAAGCAAGTGTAGAGACAACAGTTGATCTATTTCACCTTTTACTTAGTGAAAACTGACTCACTGATAGGACAGAGATATGCACTCCTTTTTCAGTAAGGGCAGAAAGTGATTATATTATATACTGAAATGCAGTTTGTCATGTTCGATATCACTGTCGATTTTTTAAACATAATTTAAGCATAAATCACCTCGTAAAATAGTGAGGGCTAGGTGGTTCATAACAATTAGTAATGAAAATGCCTTGTTAGAGACATGAGGCTGAAAAGGTTGAAAAAGAGTAAAATGGAGTTGAGATGGTTTATTTCATTCATTTCCTACTCAGGGAAGAGTGAATCAGGTCTTTCTTGGGAATCATAATCACCATGTACTCTAAACACATAACCACTGAGTTTGAAAAATACAATAGCCAAAACAGAAGAATAAAGTTTATGACATGACCACCCTTTCTTTCATGTATGTTGAACTTTAATTATAACAAAATTAGTTGAATTGAGGCGCGGGGGGTGGTGGTGGGGGAAATGTAATGAGCATGTGCTTAATTCATCTAGATTGAGCAGCTATTGTAAAGCATTAGTGCAAAGATCATAGATTTAGAAGGAATTTTATAGCTCAGGTCTAGAGAATCTAAGTGACTTACTCAAAGTAACAGGTGACAGATGGAGCTGAGATTCAAGCTAGCGTTGTCTGACACCAAACCGAATACCTTTTCCACTTTATTTTGTTGCCTCCCATTGTGTTAGGCACTAGGAATATAAGGAGGATAAAAGGACATACATGTAACAATGAGCTAAGGAATGTTATTTCATTGGAGAATAATCACAGAGATAATTAGAAGAGGTATATACTATGCAATATTAAAACTATACTCACATATCTTAATGTATAATAATAATAAATATCTATTATTTATAGAGTGCTTCAAATCTGCAGCATATTTTGCCTATTTTAGCAGGAAGGTGGTACAATGAATAGAGATCCAAACATAGAATCAGGAAGACATGAGTTCAAATCCAGTCTCGGATACTTACTAGCCATGTGACCCTTGGCAAGTTACTTAACTTCAGTTTGCCTCAGTTGTCTCATAAGTGAGATGGGGATAATAATATAATGTTGGCTAAATATAACAAATATAAATGTTGGCTAATTTTTTATCATTTCTTCATTTTGTCCTCCCATGAAATCCAGGGGTGTATGGGCTATTATTATCCCATTTTACAGATGAGAAAACTGAGGGAGTTTAACTTACCCAGTCATTCAGTCAATAAAAACAAGAGGCTGAATTCAAATTTAGGTTTTCTTGATTTCAAAAATCATTTCTTGATTACAGCATTTTCTCAACTATACCACCTATTCACCAAGGAAACACGTGCTTGTTTTCAAATATTTTTAGGGCAGCATAAAACGAATATTTTAGATTTCAGGGATGAAAACTAAGTAAAATTTTATTTGTGGTGTGTACCTCATAGAATCCTAATACTGATGCCCAGAGGGCATTGAGAAGTTGGACATATAGAGGTCAAACTCTTTTACTCACAGACACTGATCTGCCTAAGTAGCCTGAGAGCTAGTAGTTTTAAAAAAGAAAGCATTAAATACATAACAGATGCAGAAATGCATCTTGGAATGATTTTGTTATGGATAGAGGATTGTCAGCACCCTTTCCACAATCATTTTTTTCACCTGTTCATGTGGTGTGCATGTGTGATTTCTGGTGATACATTCAGGTTGTGATTTAAAGCAATATTTGTGCCTGTACACCTATTGTACTAGCTTTTTAATCTGATTTCTTTTTTCCCCTCAGGCTATAGAATTCAGTAGCTGCTCTCCTTCCCCATCCCACCTATAGTTTCCACTGAATATCATTTTGTGGATTTTTTTAACATGATAAGGTATTTAGGAAAGGCAGGTTGGCATACTATTTGTGGGCTAGATTGTATGTCGGGAAAACCTCAGTTCAAATCCACCTTCTGACTCATAATGGATGTGTGACCTTGAACATGACATTTCATTTCTTGGTACTCGGCCAAGCTTCCTAAAATTAAAAGTTGGTCATCTGCATTGGTAGAAAAGGGCCCTTCTTAAGAGTTCCCAATGTCAATCAAAGAAAAACTGTTAATAACTCTTAAATAGGTTAGCTGGGCTGCTCTCTGAGATCCTTCATTACTCTCAGATTTGTGAATTTTTTTAATTGTTAAACTCCAACAAGTTTTCACTAACCTATCTATCATGTAACATTTCTAGGAAAAAAAAGTTTTTCCCCCTCATTAAGATTTCTACAATGGAATGCTCATTAGCTATCTTATATGTCACTTCCTTTAAGAGCAGCCCAATCAATACCTAGTATGTCCTTTTTCCTCATTAGTTTCTTTCTCTATGGACATTTTTTCCCCTATCAGCAGGCCTTCTACTTCTACTCTTGGTACTGAAACTTCTCCAGGGACCCATTCCTTCTTGCTTGGGGGCCTAAGAGGAAGGGAAGGTGCCAGTTGCCATTCCAGATCTCACAAGACCCTGTACCAAAGGAAAGACGAGGCAAATAGGTGGTGGCTTATCAAAGACATGAGGAAGGGAAGGGTAACAAAAGAGAAGGGGAAGGAAAGGAAAAGGGAAAAAGGATAAAGAAAAGAATGGGGGAAAATATTTATATAGAATCCACTATATACCAGCACTGTGCCAAGTGCTTTTTACAAATATTATCTCATCTCATTTGGTCCTGTGAAATAGGTGCCATTTATTATTACCCCCATTTTATAGGTGAGAAAACTGAGGCAAACAGAGGTTAAGTGATTTCCCCAGGGTAGGGGTAAGTTTCTGAGGCAGGCTTGCCTAGGAGGTCATACATTCAGGGAGCTAGGACCTGGTAGAGGAAAGAAAGGTGGGGCCTCCAACCACTGACTCTCCAGAGTTTAGTCATCCTTACACCTAATGGCCAGAAGGAAAGAGAAAACTGAGGAGAGGATTGCCTTTTATTATTTCCATGGAGCTTTGGTTCAGCAGCCAAATGAAAGTATCATCGCAGTCAGTAAAAGTCATGGGGTGTCTGTGCCTGCTCTGAAGTGTGTGGGGTGGTGGATCCTCCATCACACATTCCCAAGGGCTTACAAAATGGGAAGAGATGGTTAGAACAGGAATGAATTTTAGAGGTCTTCTAGCCCTTCCCCATATTTTGCAGTTGAAAACACTCAAGATTATCCAAACTAAGGTCACTCAGCTATCTAAGTGTTTGAGCCAGGATTGATTCAGATTAGGTCCCTACAAGTTATGTATCTAATTCTAATATATCCTCATCACCACTATCAAAACTGTTTTTAATATTTGAACACCAAGTATTTATAGCACTTTGCCCAGTATAATGAAAATTATTTTCTCAAGGCTAATCAGAGGATCATAGATTTAGAAAGAACTCTTAGGGACTACCTGGTTCATCCCTTTCATTTTATACAAAATGAAACTGAAAACCATAGGAACCCAATATTCTTTAAGAAGTAGGTCTTGAATCTAGTTCTTTCTGATTCCAAGACTATCTCTTTATCAACAACACCATTGGGTTTCTCATAGACTTATACATATGTATGTATGTATGTATTCCCTAAGATCACACAGTTCATTATGAGCAGAGTAGTGATTTGAATCAGGGTTTTCTGAGTCAATACAGGAGTTATTACACTATACTACATCACCTCTATAACTCCTACTTTTTTCATTTATATTCTAAGGAAAAATATTAATAGGAATATAATAATGAAAAATATAGTGACTCAAGATATTTATAAAGCCTGTGATATTTATATAGTTTGTATATGCTCTCTGATTTTACATTCCAAGGAAAAATATTAATAGTAATATAATAAGAGAAATTATAGTGATTCATGGTATTTATATAGGGCTACAAAACATTTTATATGTATTCTGACTTCACAAGTATCATCCATGATTTAAACTTTCAGAGATCACATACATCAGCACTGCAAGTCACCATCAACTTACTCTTGGATTGAAGATAGAGGATGAAAGAAACATCCATCTGCCCCTTGCTTTTACTCTTTGGAAGAAGAAACAATAAAAGATGCAGAGGGAATCTTGAACAGTGAGCCAGAAAGAGCTGATTTATTAGGTCACTTGTATAGCCCATGTGGACCAGCTACCTGGCACAGTAGATAGAGGGCTAGACCTGGAATCTGGAGGGCATGTGTTTAAATCCAGCCTCAGGTACTTACTAACTGTGTAACCCTGGGCAAGTCCCTTAACCTTGTTTGCCTCAGCTTCCTCATCTGTAAAATGTACTAGAGAAGAAAAAGTCAAACCTCACAAGAAAACCCCAAATGGGGTTGTGAAGAAAAATCCTCAACAATGATGGTGACCAGGTAGGGTAGGAAATTTCAAGGACAAGGACATGTCCTCCTAAGCATTAGTCAGCTATTCATCTTGGAGGTTGCCCTGATCTCTGGAACTCAATCAAGAGGGTGCCAGGAGGCAAGCTTACACACCTTGAGGAAATCCTGCTCATATGCTTCTAACCAAAGCCCATATATGCTCATTGTTCAGTCATGTCCAACGCTTTGTGACCCCATGAACCACAGCACTCTAGCCCCTTCTATCCTCCACTATCTCTCAAAGTCTAAGAACACATTCATTGCTTCCATGGCACTATCTTTCCATCTCATCTTCTGTCCTTCCCATTCCCTTTTGCCTTGAATCTTTCCCAACATCAATGAGTTAGTTCTAGCTTCTCATTATGTGGCCAAAGTATTTAAGCTCCAGCTTTAATATCGGAACTTCCAGTGAATAACTTGAATTAATTTCTTTAAGTGTTGAGTGATTTGATCTCCTCGCTGTTGTGGGGACTCTCAAAAATATTCTCCAGCACCACAATTCAAAAGTATTGATTCTGGGGTGCTCAGCTTTCCTTATAGTCCAACTCTTACAGCCATACAACAGCACTATTAGAGAAAACATAGCTTTGACTATATGGACCGTTGTGGGTAAGGTGATGTCTCTGCTTTTTAGTATGCTGTCTAGACTTGCTATAGTTTTCCTTTCATGGAGCAACTGTCTTTTAATTTCATGGTGTAGTCACTATCGGCAGTGATTTTTGAGCCGGAGAAAATAAAACCTGACCTTGCTTCCATTTCTTTTCCCTTTATTTGCCAGGAAGTGATGGGACCAGTTGCCAAGAACTTAGTTTTTTGATGTTAAGCTTCAAGCCAGCCTTTACACTCTCCTCTTTCACTCTCAAGAGGCTTAATTCCTCTTTACTTTCCACCATCAGAAATTGCTGATATTTCTCCTGGCAACCTTAAGTCTGACTTTTGATTCATCCAGTCTGACATTTCACGGTGCACTCTGCACGTAAGTTAAATAAATAAGGTGATGATATACTCCCTTCTCATACTCCTTTCTCATTTGCCATTTTTCCATTTTCTGTTCTAACTGTTGCTTCTCAGCCTGTATACAGGGTCCTCAGGAGATACACATATACACACATACATTTGTGTGTATATATTTATAATATTCAGGCATATACTGCACACAAAATAATAACTCATGTTGCTGGTATAGTAGTACACACCTCTAAGTTCTGCTTTTGGGAAGACTGAGGCTGCTAGATCACTTGATCTCGGTACTTTGGTAGTTCTGAGCTGCGATAGATAATTGGATTTCCACACTAACTCCAACACCGATATGGTAAACCCCCATGAGAAGGCCAAAATTTCTTTGCCAATAATTAGTGGAATTGGGCAAGTGAATGGTCACTGTGCTTCCAGCCTGGGTGAGAGGGTGGATTCAGTTTCAAAAAAGCAAAATAAAACAAACTAAAAACTTACATTTATATAGAGCTTTTAGGTATTTTCATTTAAAACTCACAACTCTTTGAGATGTATGAGTTATTGTTCCAATTTTACACATGAAAATATTGAGATTCTGAGATATGCTGTGACTTAGCCAAGGTCACTGCTTCTCAAATCCAGGACTTTCAGCCCCGTGTTTCCCAAATACAGACTCACTTTAGAAAGAAGACATAGTTAAGCTACCTTTTGACATTTTCACATTTATGAAACTATGATTCAGGAAAGTCAACAGCATAGTCAACTGACTTATTACTACTAATGGAACAAAGTAGTTGTAGGAGCAATACTTTTTTTTTTTAAATCACTGATATTTTGCTTCAGAGATGCCTGTTTCTCTTGACATTTTATTATGGATGTGTCTGGTATTCTGGAAATTTACCACACTTGAAATTAAAGAGTATAGCCTCTTTACTGTGTCCTCATCTCATCTCTTAAATGGGTGACCACCCTAAGCCTTTCTTGTCCTTTACACCATCCCAGAGCATTTTGAAAGATTCTTCTATAATCACAACAGACTTGATATTTTTTTTCTCTTGGATAGACATTGTTTAACTGAATCAATCAATTAATAGTTTTCATGACAAAGGGATGGTTTGAGTCAATAGAAAGTAAGTAAATTCTGTTTTGGAGAAAAGCGCTTAATATGATTGATTATAATTTGTGGATATAACTGGTGAGAGACCAACATATATATGTATATGTACATATTTATAGATATAGTTATGTATGTACATTGCCCAGATGTACATATACACACATGTGTACATACATGTGTATATATTTTTTATTTAATGAGCTTTTCCTCCCTCACACTGCTTCTCCAAAACAAAACACATTAAAAAAAAAAGTCCTGTAACAAATATCCATAGTTGAGCCCATGTTGACTGTGTTAGCTTATCTCCTCTCAACTTAATAAGACTATAAGCTGGTCAAAGCTACAAGCTATTCTGTTTATTCTTCTAATAGGTATTGGCTTAGACAAGTAGTTGTAATTTGCTGATTTGGCTTCCTAGAATGTTGCCACTTTGGTGAAAAAAAATATTTAACAATTCATCCCGTAGAAGCTTACGTAATCATATGGGCAAAGAGCTAACCTGTCAATTTAGTAGTAGTAGTAGTAGTAGTAGTAGTAGTAGTAGTAGTAGTAGTAGTAAATACCTATCATTTATCTAGTACTTGAAGGTTTCCAAGTGTTTTTACAAATATGATTTCATTTTGTCTTCACAATAATCCTAGGAGATAGTTGCTATTATTTTCCTTATTTTGTAAATGAGGAAACTGAGGTCAACCTGCCTACAGGGTAATGCAGTTAATGTTTCTGAGCTAGATTTGAAGTCTGGCCCTCCTGACTCCAGGTCCAGCACTACATCCACTGTACCACTTAGAGTGTGTTCCTTTGTTTCAGTTGGACATTGCGATTTCATTCCATTGAACAACTTCTAATGTGCAGATCTCCTCTACCAACTTGTCCATAATTCAGGCTCAGAGAATCCCTTGGGGCCATAGAAGTGAAGCCACTTGATCACATCCATGAAATTATTAAGTGTTACCAATAATTTTGAACCCATGCCCTCCTGATTTGAGGTCTATACAATTCTGTTTCTACATAAAACTTTCTAAAAGATTATTATTGGTTGCTTAATAATAGCCATTGCTTTATAGAATTACCATATTAGAAAAAAATAAGGTGTCATTTGATTGTATATAACATTTATTGATAGAGAGATAGGTGGCAAAGTGGATAGAGTGCCTGGTCTGGAGTGAGGAAGATTTGTCTTCCTGAGTTCAAATCTAGTCTCAGATACTTTTTACCTGTGTGACCCTGGATAAGTCACTAAACCCTATTTTGCCTTAGTTCTTCATCTATAAAAGCTGGAAAAGGAAATGACAAACCACTCCAGTATCTTTGTTATGAAAACCCCAAATGGGGTCACAAAGTGTCAAAAACAACTGAAAAAAAATGACTGAACAAGCATTTATTGATAAAAATTTTAGATTTTTGAACAATTTTCAAAATGAAAAAAACTTTTAAAATATGAACAGTAACTTTTGGTTCTTTCCATGTGAGAAATATTAGCAGGATAAAAGAGAAATGAATGGGATTGTCCAAGTATTCTAATTCTCTTTCCCTGAAAAGCTTATCTCTTTAGTGTGTCTATTAGACTTGCTCTGTGTGTCACTCTCTCTTTGAAAGGATGATGTATTTATTTTCACCTTCTTCCTCTCCTAAAAGTTCCAAAGTCATTTAATGAAATACAATAATAAGAAAAATAGTAATAAAACATTATTCCCTGGGTAAATAATACAAATGCTTACATAACCTTTGGGAAAAGTAGATACAGGAGTCAGCGCAAACATACGATCAGGGCAACCAATTTGTTCTTCATTGAACACCATGCTCTGGGTACCAGATCATAAAATATTACTGTGATTAAATGATAGTAAACCTAAGCTGTGGTTTATGGTGCATAAGGTGAATGAATAGCTAATGCTTTGACTTTTTATTTTGTATAACACCAATTTTTAATGTTCTCTCTATTTTACTTTCAGTTTTATGGGAACATGACTTTTTATTGCTTTCTAGTCATATAGCTGAAATAAAGTAGAATTATGGAATTTGTGGGTTTCCATGTAACCTTTACAATCATAAAAGAGAAAACACATCAAGGTATCATAAAAATTCAGGGAAGCAAATTCTTTGCTTTTATATTCCTTGATATGAATTTTTGAATAAATATAGGGTAAAATCTTAAATTTTCATCTCCAAGGATTAGCTTAGATACTAAACATTGTATATATATAGATAGATATAGATCTCTCTATATACATATATGTGTATATACATATGTTCTATAATAGTAATGATAACATCTGGAAAGCATTTCAGCAATAGGAAGAGCCAAAAGTCAATGGAATGCAGCATGTGGATAAATCTTATAACTTTTGATATGTGGTTAGGTATTTAAGTTCCCTTTGGCAGTTAATGCCTCAGTCCTTTGATATGCAATACTAGAATGCTGATGTCAATACAGAATTTTTTTCCCAAAAATATTAATATGTTCTGAAGTTTATCATGCAAACCTAGTTCTTGTTCAGAACCTCAGCCATGGGTGGTATCATATGAAAGGAGAGATTTGTACTGAAGAAAGACCCTGGTCTTGGAACCAGAAGCCCTATTGTCATATACTGGTTCTCATTCTTACCAGTTGTGTGAGTCTGGCCGCATCACTCAATCTTTCTGAACTTCAATAGGGAGAATAGTATTATGCAGCTTCCTCAGCTATGCAATGTGGATAATGTTTTCACTATCTCCCTCATAGGGTTGTTATAAATTGCTTTGCAATTTTTTTAAAATTATAATTACCTTGGTCATAAGTGTGGTGGCATCATGAATTTGAGAAAGGATCGTGGAAAAAAAAAACATACTGGATTTTGGATATACCTCTGAGTCTGAATCTTAACTCAGAAACCTCACTGCTGTTTGTCCAGTTGAGATTATTTAGCTTCCCAGTGCTTCACTCTTGTTTTATTGCTTTGATTTTAACTGACTAAATGAGAATACTATTATTTGTACTATCAGTCTCAGAATTATCGGAAAGGTGAAATAGGAATATATATTTGTGACTTATTATAATTCTTTAATTTTTTATAGAATCAAAACAATAGTTACTGGTTATCCATGAAAGGTGGTGACTGTTAAGGAAATATAAACAATTTCAGAAACCCATTTCACCTATGTAATGACAGTCTATTCTAATATAAGAGTGAATTCATATCATCATATCATCAACATATTTTAAAATAATAGGAAATTTTCTTTTTTTTTAAACTTTAGGTACAAATTCATTAGAAATGATTACAGAGAACATGATATGAAAATTTCAGTCAGAGGTCAAATTTGGAAAACAGATTTGAAAACTGAAATCACATAGTTTTTCCACAATCTCCCTTTATCCACTAGCTCATTCCCTACTGACTACAAATACACCCAGGTCTCTTCCATCCTTTTAAAAAAATTCTTGGTTTGACCCTGGCATCCCCTCAAGCCATTATCCTATATCACTCCTCTCTCTCCTTGCCAAACTCTGAAAAACTTGTCTAATGATTGTCTTCACTTGTTCATATCTCATTCACTTTTCAACATCTTGAAATAATGTTTTCTTAATTGCTAAATCCAAAGGCCTTTTCTCAAGCCTCCTTGTTTGCTGTCTTGACACCTTTACTTCCTCTTTCTTCTCTCCTCTTGAATATTCACAATACAACTTGCTCTTATTTCTCTTTGGTCCTATCTCGGTACTTTTTATTCTTCTTTTCTGACCATCTTCCATCCATGTGGTTCCACCCACTACTCATGATGTTCTGACCCGAACCCTTTTGTCTTTTCTCATTACGCTTTGTCTCTTGGTAAGCTCACCAGTTATTATGGGTTCAAAGCAGATTACATCCAAATCTACATTCCCAGACCTCATTTTTCTCATGATCTCCAGTTGGTCTCATCACCACATTTTCTTAGAATCATTTCCCATTGGATTTATCACAAGACTTTCAAAAACATGCCCAAATCAGAATCTATTATCTCCCTACAAAGAAACATCTCTCTTTCCAGCTTCCCTTCTTCTATCTACCACCCTTCCATTAGAATGTAAGATCCTTGAAAGTAGCCATTATTTAATTGTTTATATTTGCACAAATGCATGCTTGATATGTTTAATATGAATTCTTGACTGATTGATTTCAGTTGTTCAACTTAGCATGCACCGAGTCTTCCTTTACTTTCCACTCTCCATTAGCTCTTCTCTCTCTACCTTTCTCCAAAAGGGATTTACATTCCTGCGGGAGTTGGAGGCCAAAAACCAGTACTCTGTTCTCTTCAGAGAGAGGGAGTATCAGGCTGGAAGTATATCTATCTGCTTCCTTAATTATGAGACATAATTGAGTTTGGAGCTAACTGTTGATCACTTTAACATTTTCGGGTGAGGAAGAAACCAAACTCTACATCCAAGACTTGATCCCTTTCCCACCTAATGGCAGTTCCTCAATGAACAAACATAGAGGATAGCAAAGGAACTCATTTCAGTTAAAGAAGGAATACACAGGAGAACATGTACCAGATAATAGAGAATGAAGGCACTCTCCCATTGGGAGTGAGGTAATTCAGCTCAACCAAGATAGCAGGTCCTGGATCTCAATGAAGGGAAAACTCTCCAAAGTTTCCAAATAGCAAGCTGGAAATAGAAACATGATGGAGAGTGCCAGCTCTGCTCATGTTTTCCCAGAGTCTTTTCCTTCATCAACCTGAAGTGGGGTTGGCTTCTTCCATCTTCTCTGTTGAACGTGGAAGTAAATTTGAGTCTCTCATTTGGAATATTCTGAAGCAGGAATCCCACTTAAAGAGTTCCCACAGCGGAATAAGAACTCAAGCCCTCACTTTTCACAAACTTCACTTTACCCCTCAAGTAGATCAGGGCCTTCATCTCTCCCAGTAAGCAGAGAGTCCCATATCAGTGGGCTCTGGAACAGGGGCTACACAATACAGCTAAAGCATCAAGCCTGGTTCTTGCCTCCGCTGTACATAGAAAAATATTTCTCTCCTGACTTTCCCCTTTACTCTCAGAAATCTGTGGATAAAAAGAGTGAAGGGAATGGACCAGGAATTCAGGAGCAGTTATTTTCTCATTGAACTGCCTCTACATGTTCCAGAGAAAGACCTGATTTGGGAATGAATGAAACCATTTTTAAACTACCAGTCATTTCCTATTTATGGCGGTTTCTAATCCTAATTCTGGTTTGAGATTATCACTCTAAGGATTGACCGCCCAGGCTTAATCCAGGGCATTCAACTAACACTCTCTGAAAAACTTAGAAAGGACAAGGGCTTCAAAATCTTTACATCTAGTTCTTATATTTTCTTTAGTTTTTTGACTTTAATGATGTTTCTCAGTACTCTTCAGTTGGGATTCATCTTACAAGCAGTGATTTCAACAGAATTCATTTTGCAATATTCCAGCATGAGCTCTGAGTGTAGTTAATAGCTGTACTCAGTGAAATTCGTGCTTATGAATTTTATATCATCATGGGCCCTTTGCCATCACAACATATTGTAACCTTATCTTGCATACCTTCTACATTCCTGAATTTCTAACTTCCATTCCTTTGGACTTAGATGTACATTTATCAGGAATTATATTATATAAATATTCAAATAATTTCATTTTGTTCTTAAGAGCATTTGTTAAATTTCACTTTTCTCTCTGGTGTTATTTTTTTGTCCTCTTTGAAAAAAAGATACTTCTGTATTCATCAGAAATGCTTACAGTTACAGTGTTTCATCATGCATTGTTGTTCTGACTACAATACCATGTATTTCCTGTCACCTTCTAGTTGACTTATAAAAAGTGATTGGTTATTTAACTGATAGATCTTTCATCACATGTATGTATGTCATCTATCTATATTTTAATTTATACTTACAACATTCAAATTTGAAAATATTGAAACATGCCTCTCCCAAAATATGGGAGGCGGCATAAGTGCAAGAAAAATAGTGCTGGGTTTAAATCTCAACTGCCACTTACTACCTGTGTGATCTTGTGAAAATCATTGAAATTTTATGAGTACCAATTTCCTCATATATAAAATGAGGAGGAAAACTGCTTGTGAGGTCCCTTCTAGCTCTAAATCTATACTCTTTCAATCTATGAAACTATCAGACTCTTTGAAGAGGATTACTGATTTGAAAACAGAGGACTTAAATTCACATCCCAGCCCTATCATTTTTTTCTGGGTCTCAATTTCCTGATCTATAAAATGGAGAAATAGGACTAGACGACCTCTAGTTTTCTTTCCTGCTCTGAATCTATGGCTCCATGAATATTACTTTCAAAGGCCACCAAAACACTAAATATTGAGTTATTTGGATTTATGTAATTTCTATTGTTTTCTGAATTACTCTGATGAGATAAAAAGTTTGTCAATGATTTTAAACTAGATTTTGTACAACCAGTATAGGAATAGAATTCAAAAGGACCTTGCCACGTTAGTGATTGTTCTTTCAAAAACAGGATGAAGCTTGAGAGAGACAAGAACACTTAAGAAAATGAACTCCTTGGGAAGCAATGACATTGAGAAAAAAATAATGGCTCATTAGGCATATGCTAGTGCTTTTATTATTAAGACCAAAGGACTATGAACTATATTAACAGGTATAATGAAATTCAGGAGCTCCCTCCATACAAATATTAATACTGAACCTTTTCTGGGGCTCTTCATTTGATGAAAGATGTTCAGTAATTGGATAGAATCCAGTAAAGAGTTACAAAGCTGATTGGTATTTTTTGTAAGTGACCCATTTGACATTTGGGAAATGATTAAAGCACTTATAATTAATAGAGAACTTCATATGAAGGGGAGAATTAAGACAGGCAGTTTCATGGATATCTTCAAGTAATATAAATTTGAAGCATAGTGTTGCAAGAATAATGATGAATTCATCTTTCTTATGGCAGCAGAAATGCATGCTGTAAGAACTTTCTTGCACTTATGGGAAATCTTTTCCTTGAGATCATTAAGGAGAGACACTCATCTATGTGGACTGATTTAAGATCTGATCCCACTTGAAGGTAGGGGTCAGACTCCCTTTTTAAGATATCTCGTATCATAGTGTATATGAATATATGGCACTTTGGAAAAGATATTGGTTCTTAAATCATAGTCTTGTGCACTGGATTTTTTGATTTTGCTCCAGTAGGAAAAAAATTTATTTTATTTCCACAACTCACCATAAATATTAGGTAGCATTCTACTGCTTACTTATCCAAGAATAGAAAGGTTCGATTTATGCTTTCATAAAGAGTTTTAAAGATTTTTTTCCTATTTAATAATATTTCAGGCAATTAACTCCAAGATGTCTATAAATGGGCATTTGGGGGAAAAACTTACTAAATTGACCAGGGAATCCCCCAAGCAGCCCCCTGTGAAACCATCTCACTTACCATATAGACAAAGCTCTGCACTGTGAATTTTTAAGAATGTTTTCTACTTCTCTCCCTGCTTTGGAAATGAATCATCTTTTGATCACGATGCCAAGATAAATAACAGAGGACATGGCCTGGTTTACTCCTAGTCCCCACTACTTAAATTCAATACTTTCCTCTACTCTTCTTTATATCTTTACTTTCCTCGAGACTGTGGCACTCTATATGAGTCTTTTCTCCCCCATAGAAGAAATGCGTCATGCCCTGCCTCCTTTCATTTAGTTCAGAGATTCTCAAAGTGTACCAAGAACTATGTGAAGCCATGGAAGCACAAAAACAAAGGCAAAGGAAGTCTCTGTCCTAAAGGAACTCGCATTCTATTAAGGAGATACAGCATGTATCAGGTGTTCAGGGAGTGGGTTGTCAGGTCAAAACTATTTTCAAAATAATACTAAAACATTTTAATTTCTAATAAATTATCAATAATAACCATTATTGATATCTGCATAATTAATAGATATTATTGATATCTGTATCATTAATAGATATCAAATTAGATAATATATTATAAATTAATTCAGACAACTAGGTGGTACATTTGATAGAGTGCTGGGCCTGGAGTATCAATCTTCCTGAGTTCAAATTTGGCTTCTTACTTACTAGCTCCTGGGCAAATCACTTAACCCTGTCTGCCTCAGTTTCTTCATCTGTAAAATGAGATGTAAAAGGAAATGGCCAACCACTCCAATATCTTTGCCAAGAAAACCACATAACTGAAAAATGATTCACCAATAATTGTTCTTAATGCTTCTTGCATTAGTTACCTTACAGGGCTGTTGTGAAGAAAGTGCTTTGCAAACTTTGCAATACTTTGAAAAGGTGAGGATTGTTAAATTCTGTAAATAAATAAATCTATATTAATGATTACATAAAATTAAATCTATATTAATGAATCTGTGGGTGCTGATGTATTGCCTTTTTCAGGCAACGTAACTACAATTGAATAAGGGTATTCTGGAGGCATAATACCTCTATCCAAAGAGCAAAGCCCCATTGATGGGGACTCCAGACATATTCACAGCCCCATCGCAGTCATAGCTTTAACCATGTGCGACTGATATGCCCCTGAAATTTCAATAATATAATGGCAGTGGATTTCTTTGATGAGACTGCAGCTAACCAGGCAATGCCTAACTCCAACAATATCAGATTACCTCCACCGCTCTTGAATCAGGTGCTTTTTAGTGTTAAAATCAATTATAAATCACAGCTGAAAACTAAGCACCAGCTAATATCCACAGGAGGAAAGAACAGTTGGTAATATTACTCGTTGTTCTTGAGTGTACACTGCTTTTCTATTCTTAATTTACCATGCAAAAAACCTAGGGTTTCATTATGCTATAATATTTCCATGTATGTGACATATGTGATATCTACATTATTAAAATCTCTATGATTAATGAAATTAAAAGGCAGGATTTTTTTTATAAAGGGTGTAGTCCTGATGAAGTAACTGACTTAATCTTTAATAACAAGTCTTACAGTAAGAAATGATATTTCCTGTCTAAGAATTACTGTTTGGAGAGCTCATTATACCGTCTTCCTTTCTCCCTTAAGTGTCATTACCCTGGAAATTCTTACAGTGAGACTGACTCTTGATGACAACCCTGGTCATAGTTGACCTTTAGTCATTTGATTCATGACAGCTCAGTAAGGCTTTGTCATTATTAACTGCAATACATTCAGACAGTGTCTCTGAAAGTATGGTCTCCAAGTTTCATTTTTATAAACTACACTACTTTATTTCTTACATGAATCACAAATCCCATTTCACATACAGAAATGCATTCCCATGGTTTAATTGAGCCTCTTGAATATCGTATTAGCAGAGAATGCATAATATAAATAGCAGTTATATTCTTCAGTATAGCAGTGACACTATAAATGCTGCCATAAATTCTTCCAGTGACCCATCTTTCTACTATGGAAGACATTTTGATGTAATTTATTACTATACACTCATAGAAAACCAAAGTAAGAAACTACCTACCATGAGATTGTCTACATAATGCTATAACACCTTGTTGAAAGGTAAAAATTTCAACGGAACAGTTATTTTTTCATTTCCAATGAAATTATTTTAGGACTAACTTTTCCATGAATTTATAGATTTTCAGAAAATTGACTGAAACAAGTAGATAATATAGAGCTCTATGAGAAAGCCCAGAACTAGCTATACTGCTAACTTAGTTTGGTTCCTGCACCTATAAATTCTGAAAAATTCAATTAAACAAATATTCTTTACTAAATTACCATTTAAATAGTATTTTAAGTTCTACAAAGTCCTTTACAGATATCATAATCCTTGGATCTTCACAACAATCATGTGAGGAAGGTGCTATTATCTCCATTTTACAGATGAGGAAATGGAGGTGGAAATGGAGTAAGTGACTTGTTTAGGGTCATACAGGTAGTAAGTGTCTGAGGTAGAATTTGCATTTGGTTCTTCCTGAGCCTCAAATCATCCCTCTATCCACTATTCCATATATTAAATGATGATAATAATAATAGAAGAGGTGAGAGGGCAGCCAGGTGACACAGTAGATCATGACTGAAATGACTCAAAAATGTGAGATAAGGCTAGATAACAAGTTGAGTCAGATTATAGAGGCCTTTGAATGTCAAGGGAAGTTCTATGTTATTCAAAAAGTTTATAGAACCACTGATGGTCTTTTAAATAAACCTAATTGAATTTTGAGATCTAGGTTGAGTAAAGGATGAAGTCAAGAGGGAAAAGATCAGAGGTAAGAAGACCAGCTATATTTCTTTTTGTATATTCTATATGAGATCGTGAGTACCTAAATTAAGATTGTTACAGTGGAAGTAGAAAGAAGAGTGTCCATCCAAGAGATACTGTGAATGCAGAAGGGAGAAATCGGAACCGTAAATCAGTCAATGCTAAATCTTTGGTTAACTGAGTACTCTGTGGCAGGCATTGTGCTAAGTACCAAGAAGCTTTTATTCTAATGGGGAGAGAACATGCATATTTTATTCACAAGACATGTACAAATAATTTCATCTTTCACCAAGAGAGCCTGCTAGTAAATAGGCATGAGGCAACTGCTGAAGAAGAAAAGAAAGAATCAAAGACTAATAATTATTATTAATATTAATAATAAATCATAATAATAAAGATTAATGATAGGATGAAGAGTGTTGTTACTGAAGCTAATAGGAGACCCAGGTGTAAATTTCCAGCCAATATTTGAAAAAAAATTGATACTGGAACTTTGTGGAGAGATCAGGGATAGAGATGTTGACTCAGGCACTATCTAGATACATGTAATTATTAAAGCTGTAGGAGCAGATATGACCTCCAAAACAGAGAACATAGGAAAAGAAGAAACATAGGAACAGAGATTTGAAGACAAAGCATGGATTGGATGAAGATACAATGAAGAAAAAAAATAGAGAGGCTAGAAAGATAGTGAAACGAGTAGAGGGCAGGGTCACCAAACCCAATGAGGAAAAGGAAGCCAGGAAAGATTAGGGATAGGTGTACACAGAATGTGGACAGTATGTACTGGTACACTCTTGGGGAGCATTTATAATAGCTCTCCCCTTTTTGAACCTCTTAGGCCCAAGGATAAGGACAAATTATTAACTCACTTAACTGTAGACCTTTCTACAGTTTATACTAATCTATTTATCATTCAGATTTTGTCGTTCATTCAGTTACAAATCCATCCAATTTGTCTATCATCTAGCCTAAATTTAGATCAATCTAGAGATTGATTTCAACTCATAGATTCTGTGAGAGCATGACAATTTGTTTTGTACATGATATGTTGTGCTTCCTATCTGTAGAATTCTGAAAAATCTTTAATGAATGTTTGATAGGAATGGGATGTGCTTACACCCAAAGTCCACACTGTAGATGGCCCAAAGGTTGACCACAGTGTCAAGTGATACAAAGATGTACAAGTGCCTGAGAAAACACATTTTTTTCAAATAAATTTTATTTTTCAAGAAATTTATGTTCAATAGTATCTATATTTTATTATTTCAGATGATTTTTTTTAAATTCTAGAAAAATTGAAGATACTTGATTATATCAATATATAAAACAAGTGTTATCCAGGTAGGATGGAGCCCTCTTTCACCCTGAGCCTGTACAAAGCTAAGGTAAGGGCACATGGCAAGTGGAAATGGGGACTGACCAATGAACATAATCCTTACAAGCATGTTCAAAGTGCAGAATTGCTGATGCACTTTCCCATGTGGAAAAGAATGGGGAATAATTTTCCGGAGACTTATAATGATATGTAACGGAAGTATCTTGGAGAGATTTGGAGCATCCATAAAGGAAAGGTTAATTGTCCTTAGTTCTGTTTTCTTAGTATTAATTTCTTTTGAAATTTGAGTTTATATTTCTCTTTCATCAGTTTTTGTTTCACACCCACCATTAGAAGTTCAGTTGCCCTTTAAAGTACCAGACCAATGCATCCTATCTGTCCTTTCTTTAAACCTCCTCTCCCCTAATATAATTAAATAACTGATTATGTACAGCTTTCCCATCCTCCCACAAACTGAGTGATAGAAGAGCTACTTGCACGCAAAATTCTCTGTCATTTCTTTCTCGGCAATTAACTCCTGCCTATTTATTAGCAGATTCTCTTGGTGAAAGATGAAATTATCTATTTCAGACATGATGACAAGCCTTATTTGACCATAATTCATTCATTCAATAAGTATTAAGCTTCTATCATAAATCCTAATGGTGATAAGTACAAAAATAAAACAGATTCTCCCCCCAAGGAGTTCATTTTATATTAGGGAGAAGCAACATCAGTACAATGACATTTTTAAAATAAAAATTGAATGCATATTAAATACAAAATAATCCCCAGGGAAGTGCTAAAGAATTAGTATAGACCTGTATAAGATGGTGACAGCACACAAGTGAAGCCTCATAGGAAGATGAGGGTTCTAATGGAGCACGGTTGATGAGACGATACATTTAAGGGAAAGGAGCAGCCCATGCTAAGACACGGAAACAAGAGGTAAAGGTGTTCCACTGAGAGACCAGTAAGCGGACCAGTCTACTGGGTTTAGTGCGTGGGTGAAAGGAATAAGATGTAATCAGCCCGGAAAAGTAGAATACAGCCAAATCCTTTCCCTTGGGAGGTGTATGGAGTTAGAATGTAGTAAGCTCCTTCAAAGGAGATGTTTAATTCTTTTTCTGTATTGCTCATACCTTAGACAGTGCCTGGGGGCAGCTTAGTGACAGAGTGGATAGAATGCCTGGCCTGGAGTCAAGAAAACTCATCTTCCAGAGTTCAAATCTGGCCTCAGACACTTACTAGCTGTGTGACCCTGGGCAAGTCACTTCACCTTGTTTGCCTCAGTTTCCTCATCTGTAAAATGAGCCAGAGAAGGAAATGGCAAACCAATCCAGCATTTTTGCCAAGCAAAACCTCAAATGGAATCACCAAGAGTTGGGCATGACTAGAAAATGACTAAACAGCAATCGGATGATAGTGTCTGGCACATAGTAGGTGCTTAATAAATGTTGATTGATTGGCCCACACCTAGAGATATGACAATTTCTCACAAAAAAAAAATTAAAAATCACACAGAAAAACCTAGTCCACTGACCTAAAGTCTAGATTGTAATAGAGAACAACAATCCATGCCATTGTAGGGTTATTTGGGGAAGGAAAGGCAAAAGGGTTGTGAGAAGAAGCTCATGTCTTCATTCTCGGTTGGTGTGACTGATGAGGAGGTGAGGAAAATGTCCTGATTGAAGGTGCAGAATGAATTGCAGAGAAGATGACAAGTTAGACATACGTATATGAGAAGGACTCAGAGTTGATAGACCAATATTTGCTGTTCATTTATTTCAGTTATGTTTGATTCTTCAGGACTGTGTTTGGGGTTTCTTTGGCAAAGATACTGAAGTGGTTTGCCATTTCCTTCTCCAGCTCTCTACAGACTAGGAAACTAAGGCAAACAGGGTCACACAGCTAGTAAGTGTCTGAGACTGGATTTGAACTCAAGAAAAGGAATCTTCTGGACCCTAGACCCCACAATCTAGCTGTTCACTGGGACACTATGGATGGCAGTATTTCTAGAGACCAGGCTAGCACCAACAAATTATCTGAGTCAAGAAGGAAGCGGTATATACATCAATGTGTCTATACTATAAGATGCAGGGTTACAGGCTTAGATCTAAGATAAATGCAGGCATGGCGTTCATTGAATTTCCAATTTGACTTATGCCACTGGGATTTCCCCTTTGAGTGTTACTTTTTTATCTAGGCAGGGCCAGAGACCAAATCCTCTAGGGATGGCAAAGAAAAATGAATCTATTCCCTAATTAACTGGCACTTGGAAGTGATTCCCATTTTTATTTTTTCCCACAGGTTACAAAGAGGCAAATTTTGGCCATTAGAAAAAAAAAATGAACCACTACCAATAACAAAAACTTTATGATAATCAAAACTCTACATTAGTGGAATAGGCTCCCTTAGGAAATAATGGGTTCCCCTTCACTAGAGTTCTTTGAGCAGAAGATGTTTGACTACTTGTTGGATATGTCATAATAGGAATTTCTTTTGGGGATGAGGATTGAGGACTCTTCCAATTTTAAAATTCTTTGCTTCATTGTTTTCATGTTTTATTAATATATCGACAACATATGAGAGCATAATATTTCAATGCATCATTTTACAAGGAAACCTGGTGTACACTTGTCAAGACAGGCTAAGTATGCTTCATAAAGGAAAAAGGCAACTAAAAACCACAGATTTCAAAAGAGCACTTGAAGTTTGTCACTGAATGTTCTTGTGCCTTTTAATTAATTTCCCCTAAATTTGATACAACTTCCCTAAAGGAAGGGACAGGGACTTCAGAAATATTCACTAGAAAAATAGTCATCATCTTGGCTAAGTTACTTCATGTGGAAATTTGTTACTGTAAATCCATCAGGCTGACATGTCCATTGCCTTTCCATGCTATTTAAGAAAGATAGAATGAAAGGCACAGTGTGTCCTTGAAGTAAGGCAGATCTGGGTTCAAGTCTTGCTTCTGCTACAGCTGTCTGTGTGACCAGTGACAAGTCACTTGACCTCTCAGCGCCCCAGGCAACTCTAATATGATAAATTGTGGATAAGTGCTCCCACATGTATTAGAATGAAGACTTTTCATACCAAGAGTTCCATAATACCAGAAAAATTATAGATATACATACACCAGAAATAAGAAAGAAGAGAGAGAAGCAAGAAACTTACCTACCATAATCTTCAATTTTAGATAATTTATATTGGGAGATTTGTTTTCCCCCTGTAGGAAAACAAGCTGATTGGGTGTGGCAACTTTGGTGTTTGCATATTTGGGATGCCCAGTGTGTTGAAATCTGCATGTATTAAAATAATAATAGTAATGATAAAAACTGTCATCTCTTCTAAATAAAATTCATCATTATCAGGAAATGTTCATCAGAGACACTTCCTTAAAACCCTTGGCCACTAGGTAACTTCTACCCTTTCACAACTCAGTTCTTATTAAATAAACAACACAAAAGAAATGGAATTAATTCCCATATTATAAGTCCCTGCTGGTCTCTGCTCTGTTTTCATGACTAATTTCTTTTGCTAACCACAATTTCACAGACTGTGACCTTCAGACAGCAAGCATGCTTTATGAAAACATAGGCTTGTTGTTAGGGTTATGCTTTTTCTCGTCCACCAGCTCCCTGGTGGCTTGTTAACCATCCCCACAAATCCTATTTCAATGACCTGATTACAGAATTAAGTTGTAAAATGATTCAAAACCATGGAGGAGTCATCCTGCTAGGCATACAAAAACCAAACTGTTTTTTAAAAGGTTAATCTATCTCGAAAGTAATGCTCCTTGAGAATACATTTGTTTTTTATAAAAACCTAGGGCAGGAAAGGACCTCAAGAGGTTATCTGGTTTAAACCTCACACCTTAACCTACCCCTTACAGTTAGGGAGTTACTTTACTTTTTAAAAATACCTGTTATGAAAAAAATAAAAATCCCCTAATACATTCCACTCTATAATGATTTTGTTCCCATCCTAGTATCTACACAGGCAGCCTGGATTAATGAACAGAGAGACAGCCTCTATGTCAGAAAGACCCAGATTAAAACCCTACCTCTGAACCATTTGTAGGGTGAACTAGCCAATTCTCTAATGAGTCCCAAAGAAGGTGCCAATCTGCACAGGTAGAGAGACTTTACCAATGCCAAGAAATCCTAAGTCATATATGTATATGTATGTATGCACATATGTAGGCATTTTGAGGGAAAGTAAGTACCCTCTACTGTGTCAAAATCTTTTGACCTCCTAATCATAGAATAGAATGAAAATAACTTTAAGAACCTATTCATTTTACAGCCGTGGAGCCCAACACCAAAAAAGATTCCATAACAAGGCCCTAATTGCAGTGAGGTGCTTGGTGGCAGGCTAGGTATGAAGTCTTCCAACTCCCAGACTATTATGGCTTTTTCCACCAGACCCTGTGAAGTATTTTAAAGGCCACTATTAAATCACCCTCCCAACTCACTTCCTTGCATTTTTACATTAAGGTTTTAGATTCCAACTTTTGTTGTGTGTGTGTGTATATTTGTGTGTTTGTATTTGTGTGTGTGTGCATGCACACATGCATATGTGTGATTAGTTTTCCCTCCAAGCATGTGTGCTTCCTAAGTTGTGAAGCCCAACGTAGAAAAATCTTGTCATGTGAATAGGGATGTTTTCTCAAGGGCCTTGTCTTTATGTGTTTGTGTTTGCCAACTATCCCAACAAAACTAAGGTATCGCATGACTGACTAACAGTTAATTTATTACCTATTATCCTTAGATCTTCTCCAGCAGCACTTGATCAGTCATTTCCTCTCCTACATTGGTATAGCTCATCTTTCCTCCCGAGTGCCCCACCTCCACATGTGTCCTAATTCAATTTCATTTAGTTTATTTATGACCCTCTTCTCCAATTTCCTGAAATCCTTTTGAATTTTGATCCAAT
This sequence comes from Bettongia penicillata ogilbyi, assembly GCA_023548195.1. NCBI lineage: Eukaryota > Metazoa > Chordata > Mammalia > Diprotodontia > Potoroidae > Bettongia > Bettongia penicillata. The sequence goes on along the minus strand of JAJHZJ010000049.1, from coordinate 5,475,839 downwards.
CTTCTGCCATTCATTCATTCTCCATCAACGCTGAAAGAGTTTTCTGTGTACTATCAAGAATATTATTGATGAAAAGGTAAGTATTGAGTTTGGGAAAAACCTCTGTGGGATAACACTTGTATCCCCCTATCTGAAATTAAACCATTGATGATTTGATAATCCCTTTTTGAAACTGATCCTTCAATCAATTATGCTGCAAGCTGTTACTGTTATTTCTTGGACAATATATGCAAGTCCATCAATAAGTTAACTGCATCATAAAATCATAGGGTATCAGATTTTGAAAATACTTTAGGTATCCTGCAATAATAATAATTATGATGACCGTAACAATAAGAACGTTCTGAGTCAACAAATAATGATCACAAGATATACTCAACAATCAAAAAAACAAACTGTAATGGGACCTGGAACATACCACAGCCAGAACTATTTACCCACAATTTCCAGGACATAACATTTATAGTGATCCATAACATTTTAATATGCCACTATACTGAATATTCACATTCTCCAAACTATGAGGAAGGGAAAGCTTTAAAAATATAAAGACCTAACAGGAGAAATCAAAACCATATGAGAACAAGGCGAAATACATATCAATCTCATTATTCTGTCCAGTCTTGGAACTGTCCCAAAGATGATTTCAGTGAGTTGACAGGAGATGAGCTTAGGCTCCATTTTTTTTTTATTCAGTTACAAAAAGGAGTATGAAAGGGTAATAATAGAATGGCCTATCCCATGAGTTCTATCAGAATTCTGTGGGACTAAGATGAGACCCATAAGATAATTATGTCATATTTATATTGCACTTTAAATTTTGAAAAAAAAATATGTATTACTTTATCTCTTTTGATTCTCATAAAAATCCTTATGAACCAGGAGCTGTTTTTACCTCCAATTTACAGATAAGAAAACAGACTGAGTAAGGTGAAGTGACACATTTAACATCTTACAGCTAGTAAGTATCTGAGTATTACTAAATCTAGGTCTGTACAACTTTGGGTTCAAAAGTGTCCCTACATGCCATTGTTTTCTAAAGGCTAGATCAATGGTTCTTAAAGCATGTTAAAAGATAGAAAAAAAGGAAATAAAGAAATATTTATTAAATACCTATTATTTGCAAGTCTGTGCTGAATTCTTTACAAATATCATTTCATTTAGTCCTCACAAAAACAGCAGGAGGTAAGTGCTTTTATTATTTTCTTTTTATATTTGAGGAAACTGATTGAAACAGAAATGACTTAACCAGGATGGCCAAGAGCAAGTGTTTGAGGCTGGATTTGACCTCAGGTCCTCCTAACTCCAGGTTTAGTGCTCTACTACAGTGCCACCTAGTGGCCTGGGGAACCCTCAGGTCCATGAGGGCAAAGCTTTTTGGATAATAATAAATCATTTTCATTTTTAATATAATGAATATTGATTGATATAACCTCTATAAACACAGACTCTTTGGAGGGTCTTCAATAATTTTTAGAGCATAAAGAGCTCCTGAGGTCAAAGAATTTTAGACCTGCTAGTCTAAATAAAGAAATTATAATCTACCTGTTCACATTTTTCTATCTTGAAGACATTGAATTGAATCACCTATAAAATTCATAGTGAAGGGTATAATGAAAAGTATTGAGGTATAAGAAGGCTGGGCTTGGGGGCATAGCCCATGATGATCTTCATTACTTGACCCCATATAAGTCCCTTAAAATCCTTGTACCGTGGTTTCCTCATCTGAAAAATAGACGCAACAACAATTACAGGGGCTATCTCATGGCATCATGGGGAGATAGTATAAGAGTTATTATATGTAAGATATTATTCCTAAAAAAGACAGAAGATATTAATAAATCATTGACTTCATCAGTGTGGGGCAACTAGATCACAGTCAGTCATAGGTGATTTGGTATGTAATCTCTGTGCAGTTGCCTGAAGCATATAAAATTAATTGTTGGGCCTAAAGTCACCCAGTGAATGTCCAAAGGTGGGATTTGAACCCTGGTTTTCCTGAATCCAAACTTGACACCTTTCCAGGTTGTCTCTCTATTGAAAATGTGGTACCCTTTAGAATTAGTTAAAATTAAAGGTTAGCCTTCCACCTCTATGCCCAGACCAAGAAAGGAAATAGCAGAGTGACATTTGACTTCAGATCTTTCCTACCATATGGTACAACTGTGTACCAAGGCTGACATAGAGACTATCTGAGGATCCATAAAATATATGAAGCACTTACTATATATGAAGCCCTCCGTGAAAGACCCATTTTGATGCCATCTCAGTCCTGCTATATTGTCACATGACATTAATTTTCTCCTTTTAACTTCTGAGTTGTCTTTCAAGGACCCATGATTTCATTGCTGTTCATTGCTGTTCATCCATCTCCTCAAAAGATGAATGAGTTCTGGACCTAGGAAAATCTGAGTTAAAATCTGACCTATAACACTGAGTGAATCTATGACCCTGGGAAAGTCAGTAAACCTCTACAAAGTGGGGATAATAACAGCACCGACATTTCAAGGTTGTTGTGAAGATTACATGCGATTTTGGAAAGCCCTCGGCAGAGTGCCTGGTACGTGGCAGATGCTTATCTTCTTCCTTTGGTAACTGGACTTCCAAACCTAGGATCGTGACGCCTCATGATCTGCCAGAGCCATCCTTCCTTCCCTAGGCTGATACAGATGGCAAGCCTTTCATGCTTTAGCTAAAGCTGGCTTTAGTAAGTTAAAGTACCTAAAAAACTGAACATTCTGCAATCAACTTTCTGATGATGAGTCTTTCTGAAATTAGGTCAGTCTTGATTGCAGAAACTATATCATTATATTTGTTTGTGCGCGTGCATGTGTGTGTACGTATACATATGTGTATATATGTAAATATGTAAATATATTATATATGTAAATATATATTTCCAGTGCATAGCACAGTGCCTGCTGAAGCTTAAAAAGACTTATTAATTGATTAGTAGATCATTTCTACATTCTGATGAAGCATCTGCTGTGGTCCAGGATCCTAGAAGACCTAGAAAGGTCTGAGTTAACTCTCACACTACACAACTTCAGCCAAAGCTATTGTAAGCTAAAATACCATGATGAAAACTTGAACTTATTAACTTTGCCCACGGATGATCTGAGACCCAGCTGTAGCCCCTTTGGGTAAGAAGAACATAAAAACAGTTTTAGGACTTTGGCAGAGGAGCTCTTGAGACCTCAGGGAACCTCCTTGATGACTGTTCTTAATTTCCTTGCCAGAGGGTTTTTCTCTACCTTTTACTTTCTTGAAGTGTTTTTTTACAGCCTTGTGGATATTCTTTACCTGAGGTTGTTGGGTGTTTTTATTAAAAGGATTGTTTCCATCACACCAGACAGAAAACCACAGCAAGACAGCATCCAAATGTGTCTTTTATGGAGTAAGTGCTTAATACATTTTCTTGAATTTAATTTGCTGACCTAAAATACCTCTTAAACTATTGAGTTTTGTTTATAGGAAATTTAATTATTCAGAGAACATGCATTAGGGTAAAAACCAATGAATCCTTTCATCTATTTATGTTATCAGGAGAACACATTTTAGACTATGGGACTCTTAAGGTTTTTATTTTGGCAGTCTGCTAAACGTTGGAAATGTTGAGTGAAGGTCCGAGAGAAGCATCTCACATATGAAACTTGGCATAAGTAGTCTCATGTTATGATCATTATTATTTCCTAAAGTACCTACATAATATTGGGACAGAACTGACCTTTTTTTCTTTTCTTTTGTGTTTATCTAAATTATTTTCATTTCTTCATTAACTTTCTTAATTATGCTTTTTATCTTTTCCATGATACTCTTTCAAACAGGTCATTACATTGCATGACAGTTATATTATTGAGACAGGATCAAATCTTTCAAGTGTCCCCTATTTTGGGTGGTTCTTGGCCATTTGAGGGGTATCATGGCAGTCTGGGAAAGCTACTACCAAATGCTCTTGGTGGCTTGAGTCTAATCAAATTTTTGGGCTCTTGTTGAAAGGAAAATCTTCATTTGAGTTTTCATCCTAACTAATGATAAACAAAACTCAGGACAAAGAGAATTAAAAGCATTTTATTATAAGCAGGTCAAGGTAGCAACTGAGCATCAGCAATGGCTTCAAGGTGAGGAAAGCTTTTATAACTAATTTAAAGACAATGCAGATAGGTCCTCTTCAGCAAAAGGGATGGGGCCCTTGAATTTCAGTTTTTACTCAAGGTAGCAAGAATGTAATAAAGAGAAGGTGACACAGAAAGCTGCAGACTTGGTGTCTCCTTGCCCACCAAATCCTCCCCCAATACTGGTTGATAAGCAGGAACAATGGGTAACTGAGTCAAAATAACTTTTAACATTCTCCTTACAATGTGGACAACAGAAAGATGCTATTCAACTTTTAATAACAAACTTCATTGAAATGTACCAACATTAACCACATCAACCACAAAGGTAGATCACTTGTATATGAATGTGAGAAATTGCACATAGTAGTGTCTCAGGTCCAGTTTCTCTCATGAAATGGTTTTGTGAATCAGAGTGAGTCACTTAAGCTCTTAGTATCTCCAGGCAATTCTTGCCAAGTACATATTGATCTACTGCCCCTTCCCCTATATCAGTGAAAGCATAGGTCCAGATACACCCCACACCAAAAACAAAACAAATTAAAAATAAATAAACGCAAATAATGTAATGGAATATTATTGCTCCATAAGAATAATGACCATAAGAACTTAGAGAAATATGTAGGAAATAATGCCGATTGAAATAAGCAGAACCAGGAGAATATTCAACGTTATTATAATAAGGCAAGTGAAAAGACCTCAAAAAATGATATTGAGCTCTGACTAATGATAATGACCAATCTTGGCTCTAGAGAAGAGATGAAAAATCACTTCCCTTTCCTTCATTAGAGAGGCAGAAGGGCGCACAGTGGTCTGTATATTGGTTGAATTTGCTTAACAGATTTTCTTTCGTTCAAGGGAGGACTCATTTGGTGAGGGAGGAGGCATACATCTGGAAAGGGCTGTGATTGGGTAACAAGTAGTATCAATGACTCTTCCAGACTTTCCCCTACACAGCTGCCAAAGTGATTTTAATTAAGCACAGATATGACTGTTACTCCCCAGCTCAATAAATTGCAATAGCACCCTACTGCTTCTAGAATAAAATTTAAATCCTCCTGTTTAGCTTTTAAAACCTTTAACAATCTGGCTCTGACCTATCTTTTCAGCCTCATTATTCCAGCCTCTCCTTCCTTTACCTTATGGTCACTCTCATCTTTCCTTTTCTCTGTGACTCATAAATGACACTCTATCTCTCCTGTTTTGTGTGTCTTTTCTCTGGCAGTCTCCCAAGCCTGGAATGCACCCCATTCCCAACTCCACCTTATATCATGTCTTCTCTTAAGACAAAGCTAAGCACCACTTTCTATAGGAAGCCTCTCTTGATGCTCTCCCTCCCCCAACTTCTAGTGCCCTTCCTTCCAACTACCTGGCATATTACCATTTGTTATTTTTTCTGAGTGTAACACATCCCTACCCCCAGAGGTTTGATGGCTGTGCCCTCTTCTCCCCTCCCACACTTCAGATTAGGCAGAGATATCCTGTGACTATTTCTTATCTGTTATGATGACACTTTTAGTTGGCTACTGAACCAGAATACAGCAGATACACTAAAGGAATACTCCCAACTCCTGAGAAAAGTTACTCTTTTCCTTGTACATCTTCCATTTGTAATTCGTTGAAATACAGCTCTGATAAAACAGACTTAAAAAAAAAAAAGTCCATTGTGATTCAAATGGAACTACTTGACTATGACTTTAAACCCAAATCACTCTGGCTTTCACTGAACCGCCAGTGATAGGCTCCAGCCCTAGCCTCTGTTGCTCATCGTTTGGGCTCTGATGGCTGAGCTTGAGTGTACATAGCTATTATTTTCTGTTCTGGCCAGAGACTCTGAGGGTCTTTCCCTCCCAGATTGATTCTTTTGTGTTGGCAAACTAAACCACCTTTTAGTCTCAGTTCTTGCCTAGCCCTTAATTATTGAATGGGCCTTGCTTCAGATAAAATGAGACCCGGGAAAGGCCTTAATATAAAAAGCCTAAGGTTGCCCACTGCATCCTAACATTGCCTATCATCTTGACTTTTGTCTTGCCCCTGGACTCCAATGACTCTGGCGTTGAGAGTGAGGCTGATGTCTCTGCCTCACTTAAATTCAATTCATGCAAAAGTTCAGGCATCATCTTTGTGAAGTCATTGTCTCTTCAAGAATGAAGGATGACCAACTCCCAGCTCCTCAGAACTGTCCTTCCTGCTAGCCTCAAGGTATAAAGAAGCCTCTCAGACCCCTGAAGAAGTGAAGATAGATGCCCTTCCCCTCCCTGACCCCACTCCTATAAGTGTATGCCTTCACAGGCAAGCATGTGGCTAGGATGGGACTAGCTCCCATTTGTGTCTTATTGCCTTTGGCATGGACTTTGTAAGATCTCAAAAAAGAGCTTCTCTCATTCCCACCTCCTGGGAATTCTGAAGAATGGGACATAACTTACCAGAGCAGTTGAAATAGCAAAAACACAGTAAGAATCACAGGCAGCAGCAGACTTATCTAAAAGAAAAGTTGAGGTGGACATTATTCCTCCCTGGGGCCCCTAGGTTGAAAGATATCTGTTAGGTTGCTGGGCAGGTTTGGATAACCTTGCCTAGCAGCTGCATTTCTATTGGGCCCCTGTCAAAACGTTATTCCCCCTTGCCTGGCAACTTGTGCCCCCCTGCCAGAACTATTCCTGTTAGACCCACTTTGCCAGGCAACTACTTCTGCTGGGCACCCCCATTCCTCACAACCACTTTTTGTTGGGTGCCCCCCTTCCTGACAACCATTCTCTGATTGGGTCCCTTTCCTGGCACCCCCTGTCTAGCAGCAAGTCCCCCACCCCCGGACAATGCTGTGAGAAATGTTTGTTGTAGAAACCGCAAGGCTGTACCAAGAAGCGCCGAAATGCTTAAAATGCACACACACACCTTAGTTCGGGGCTGTCTCTTCTGGGTTTCTCCATGAGACAGCCGCCAGCCTGGCTAATAAAGATGCTCTCGAAATTCCTAATTGACTTTTGCCTGTGCATTACTTACTCTGTCCATTTCAAAGTCATTTTATATTGATTGGGCTCCCAGGCATTTTCTCTGGCTGTTCCCCATGCCTGAAATTTTCTCCATCCTCTGTTCTGCCTCCTTACTCCCCTGGCTTCAGTTTCAACTAAAATCCCTTCTCCTACTGGAAGCTTTCCCCGACCCCTCTTAATTCCAGTGCCTGCTCTCATAATTATTTCTTATATTCTATACATAATTTGCTTTTCATGTACTTACCTATTTGCATCTCATCTCCCTATTAGATTATAAACTCCTTCCTTCTTTTGTTTAGTATTCTCAGTGCTTAGCACAGTGACGGGCACATAGTAGGCACTTAATGGTAATCAAGTAATTAGTAGTTGGAAGTAAAATGCAAAAATAGCTCATGAGTAGCCTTGTTCAGTTGTTTCATGGAAACTTGGATATTGTTGAAAACTAAGGAAGGAGCTCTGTTTCCATGGGATTAAAGCTGCTCACAGCTTTGAGTGATAGCAGCTAAGGTAAAAAATCAGAAACTTGTGCTCAGGCTTGATGAACCGGTTGAGGGAGAGCCTATCAGAGAGGAGGAAGTGAAGTCACGTGGCCAATAGATGATGTGGTGGGAAGTTCAAAGGTAGAGCAGTATAAAGAGCTTGCACGGGTCTGAATAAATTGTACTTTTCTGTTAGACTTACTTGGGAGCTACCGGTTCATTTAGGGGGAATGAACATGAGATCAGTGAGAGCTTTCCTGATTTCACAACAGGCATCTTCATTGCTTAAGGTGAGCGCTTCCTTCACAGCAGGAAACGTGCCCTCTTCTTGTAAGAATCAGAATTAAAGATACTTCTTTCACTCTCAACTTCAATTTTGTTTTCAAGCCAAGTGTGAGCCTTACTCTAGATGGGGAAGGGGCTCGGGGGGTACCCTATTTATAACAGATATTAACTTAGCAAGGTTGTAATCTTTAAAAATTATTTAGGGTTCCCTTTCTGCAGTGAAATAAAACTATCTGTTCTATACCTGATCCATATTTGTACTATGGGTACCATTTTATTCCTTATCCCCTGCTGAGGAGGATCCCTTAGAATAGAAACACAAACAAAAAGCAGAATTGTACCTCAGGTATCTGTATTAGGGGTGAAATCAATAGCACCAGAAGCCAAATTCCCCACTGAGGAAACTGGTTTTGTGTTTGCCCTTTGTTGTTGAAGAAGACCATGCTATAGAAATAATGACATGACTTGCACTTTGTTTTGAGTGAGGGAGGGCTGTGCAGGTCACCAGCCTCACTTCTCCTCCAGAGCCATCTGAACCCAGTAACCAGATATTCATCAGGATGACTGGAGATGACCCAGGATGAGGCAACTAGGGTTAAGTGACTTACCCAAGGTAACACAGCTAGTGAGTGTCAAATGTCTGAGCTGAGATTTGAACTCAGGTCCTCCTGACTCCTGCACTGGTGCTCTATCCACTGAACCACCTAAGTTGCCCTGAGAAAGCTGGTAAACCCAAATCAATGACCCAAGAGCAAACCTCAATGACAGTTAAAAGACAGGGATTAGTAAGGGTCTCTAGTACTATGACTAAGCTTGATATAAGGGGGGAAAATCTTAATAATAAAAACCTTCTGTAAATGGAATGAGGTGCCTTAAAAGTTGTTGGTTGTGGTAAGAAAAGTCAGAAGGATCCAGTTCCAAACTGAACTCTCCTTTGTAACAAAGCAAATCAATCGAGCGAAAACACTTCATATAGTGACCATGTATAACAATGTATATGGCATTCTGCAATAGAAGTCCAATGCCTCTATTTTGAAAAGAGAAAGATAAGGACTTGGTTTATTGTTCTGATGATTGTCTAGGCTAAGGAAAGTTATGGGAAAATGTTCATGAGGTGGATTAAACTTAAAGGTGTATCCTGAGTTTTGAGAGGGCCAGTTGTAAGGTTTTTGCCAGTATTTCCACTAAAATCAGGCAATCCTCTGATTGCATCCCAAATACTTTTAGTTACAGGGCAAAACATCATAAAAACTTCACTAGTTATTTAGTCATCAGTCAGTGAAGTAGAAGAACAAATGCTACTTGAGGGACTAACTGTATCAGAGAAGAACTATGTCATTACTAGATTTTAAAGTGACTGAGAGAAGGGAGAACATCTATTTTATCCTTGCTTCCCCCAAAAAGTATAGCACCTTCAATACAGGAGAAAATAGAAAACTATTTGTTGAATGAATGAAATCCATGCCCTTGTTCTCTTGATTGTTGAGTTCAAATAATAGAAGCAAAAACTGTGAGAGCTCAAAGGGACCCTATATGTGTGTTCACACACTCACACATGATATAAACTCCTTGAGGGTAGAAAGGATCACCTCCCTATAACTAGAAGCTATGACTCTCAATACAGCCTAAGGTCACATTAGCTTTGCTGAGCTTGTTTTTATTAAGTTCATGTCCAACTCTTTGTGACCTCACATAGGCTTTTCTTGATGAAGATACTGGAGTGGTTTGTTATTTCCTTCTCCAGCTCATTTTACAAATGAGGAAACTGAGGCAAACAGGGTGAAGTGACTTCCCAGGGTCACACAGTAAGAGTCTGAGGTCAGATTTCAACATGGGAAGATGAGTCCTTCTGACTCTAGTCCCAGTGCTCTATCCATTGTCACTTAACTGCCCATCATATAGAACTTACCATCCACTAAAATCCTCATATCTTGGGGGGTGGAGCTAAGATGGCAGAGGAGAAAGACTCATGTATGCTAGCTCCAAACTCACAGCCCATATATTTCCTGCAAGAAGAACTCCCCACAAATTCTGGAGCACTGCAAGGCGCGCAAAAACACAGTGGAAAAGATTTGCGTTCCAGAGAGCCCTGGAGAGCCATACCCAAAGGTCCATCGCACTCCGGACAGCGGAGCCCACCCCTGTGCTGCCTTGGCCATGCGGCCCCAGAGGAGCAGATCCGAGCAGGCTTCAGGGACAGAATCTCTGGTGGCCGGGAAGGTCTCTCCACACACAGACGCTACAGGTCAGTGAGAGAGATGTCTGGGCTGGCCTAGAGGGGAGCAGGGTGTCTCTGAGACTTGGGCCCCCTCGGAAGGCAGCGGCAGAGGGAGTGGCAGAGGCAGCGGCAGAGGCAATGGCAGTGGCCCGGGACTCCCAGAGCAGCAGGCAGAAGTTCAGGGACATTACTGAAGGTCTCTGCATAAAGCCCCTGAAGGAACTGAGCCTGGAAGGCAGTCTTGCCCCCACCCAAGCACCACAACTTAAGCTCACATTGAATAGCAGCCTGTGCCTGCCACAGAAAGCCCATTTGAATCTCAGACTCCAAGCACTAGCTGGGCGGATCTAGGTGGGGGTGGACAGGAATCTCAGAAGTCAAGTAACTGGCTGGGAAAATGCCCAGAAAAGGGAAGAAAAATAAGACTATAGAAAGCAACTTTGATGGGGTACAGATGTTCCTGCCTTTCAGTTCTGATGACAAAGAACTATTCTTACCATCAGGGAAAGACGTGGAGGTCGGGGCCTCTGTATCCCAGACATCCCAGGTGGATGTCCAGTGGGCTCAGGCCATGGAAGAGCTCAAAAAGGATTTTGAAAATCAAGTTAGACAGGTGGAGGAAACACTGGGAAGAGAAATGAGAGAGATGCAAGAAAAGTATAAAAAACGGGTCAATACCTTGGTAAAGGAGACCCAAAAAAATGCTGAAGAAAATAACACCTTGAAAAATAGGCTCACTAAATTGGCAAAAGAGGTTCAAAAAGCCATTGAAGAGAAGAATTCTTTCAAAAACAGAATTAGCCAAATGGAAAAAGAAGTTCAAAAGCTCACTGAAGAGAATAGTTCTCTCAAAATTAGAATGGAACAGATGGAGTCTAATGACTTTCTGATAAACCAAGAAATCAATAAACAAAACCAAAAGAATGAAAAAAAAGGAAGAGAATGTGAAATATCTCATGGGAAAAACAACTGACCTGGAAAATAGATCCAGGAGAGACAATTTAAAAATTATGGGACTACCTGAAAGTCATGATCAAAAAAAGAGCCTAGACATCATCTTCCATGAAATTATCGAGGAAAACTGCCCTGAGATTCTACAACCAGAGGGCAAAATAAGTATTGAAAGAATCCATCAATCACCACCTGAAAGAGATCCAAATAGAGAAACTCCTAGGAACATTGTGGCCAAATTCCAGAATTCCCAGGTCAAGGAGAAAATCTTGCAAGCAGCTAGAAAGAAACAATTCCAGTATTGTGGAAATACAATCAGGATAACTCAAGATGTAGCAGCTTCTACATTAAGGGATCGAAGGGCATGGAATAGGTTATTCCAGAAGTCAAAGGAACTAGGACTCAAACCAAGAATCACCTACCCAGCAAAACTGAGTATAATACTTCAGGGGAAAATATGGTCTTTCAATGAAACAGAGGACTTTCAAGCATTCTTGATGAAAAGACCAGAGCTGAAAAAGAAAATTTGACTTTCAAACACAAGAATGAGAAGAAGCATGAAAAAGTAAACAGCAAAGAGAAGTCATTAGGGACTTACCAAAAGTGAACTGTTTACATTCCTACATAGAAAGACAATATTTGTAACTCTTAAAACTTTTCAGTATCTGGGTAGTTGGTGGGACCTCACACACACATACACACACACATAAATGTACACACGTGCATGCACACACACATACACACATGCATGCACATACAGAGACAGAGAGCACAGAGTGAATTGAATAGGATGGGACCATATCTTAAAAGAAATTAAGGTAAATGGTGAGAGAGAAATGTAGTGGGAGGAAAGAGGGTGAAATGGAATGGGGTAAATTATCTCTCATTCAAGAGGCAAGCAGGAGACTTTTTAGTGGAGGGAAAAAGAGGGGAGCTGAGGAAAAAAAACAAGAAGTTTACCCTCATCACATTCGGCTAAAGGAAGAAATAAAATGCACACTTATTTTGGTATGAAAACCTATCTTACAACACAGGAAAGTGGGGGAGAAGGAGATAAGCAAGGCTGAGGGGATGATGGAAGGGAGGGCAATGGCAGGAGGGAGCAATTTGAAGTCAACACTCAGGGAGGGACAGAATCAAAAGACAGAATAGAAACAATGGGGGGCAGGATGGGATGGAGGGAAATACAGTTAGTCTTACACAACACGAGTATTATCGAAGTCATTTGCAAAACTACACAGATAGGGCCTATATTGAATTGCCTGCCTTCCCAAAGGGAATGGGCGGGGAGGGAGGGATGGGGAGAATTTGGAACTCAAAGTTTTAGGAACAACTGTTTAGTATTGTTGTTGCTACTAGGAAATAAGAAATACAGTTAATGGGGAATAGAAAGTCATCTGGCCCTAGAGGACAAAAGAGAAGATGGGGACAAGAGAAGGGAGGGATGATAAAAGAGAGGGCAGATTGGTGATAGGGAAAATTAGATTGGTCGGTGTACTGGGGTGGGGGGAGAGGATAAAAGGGGAGAAAATTTGGAACCCAAAATTTTGTGAAAATGAATGTAAAAAGTTAAATAAATAAATTTTTATTAAAAAAAAAATAAAATCCTCATATCTTTTTCCAAACAACCACTGTGAAACCATATTGCAGCTACCATGTACTCATGCAGTTGATTTTTTTGTACCAGCTTATAAGACTTTATATTTAGCCCTATTGAATGAATTTCATCTTGTTTATTTTTTCCTGTCAGTCTCTTTGTATCTTTATTATCATTTGTCATTTTGATGAACATTCCACCTGTGCTGTTATCCAAATAATTGATAAAAATACAGTACAGCACAAGGTCAATTAAAGATCTCTGAGGTGCTACGATGGAGACCTCCAGTTACTCAATCAGTAAGTATCAAGAGCCTATTAGACAGGTGATTCAGTGGATAGAGTGCTAATGTGTACTTTACATCTATGTGTATATATATATATATATATATATGCACATATATGTATACATATACATCTATATGTATAAATAATATCATCCTTTTGTGAGTCAGGAAGAACTGCATTTGAATTCAGGCTCAGATGCTTACTTAGCTGTGTGATCCTGGACAAGTCACTTAAACTTTACATTAACTGAGAAAAAATACCTAAAAGAATTTTCAAACATTAAAGGATTATATAAATGAAATATGTTATTATTACTCTTTCTCATTCTTAGTTTCTTCTTGTGTAAAATGGGGAGCAGTAATAGCATCTACTTCTACTCATTTCTGTGAGGATAAATTGAGATGATACTTGTAAAATACTTTTCAAACCTTAAAGAGATTATATAAATGTTACTACCACTACTACTACTACTACTACTACTACTACTACTACTACTACTACTGCTGCTGCTGCTGCTGCTGCTGCTGCTGCTGCTGCTGCTGCTACTACTACTATCAATGTCAGTTTAATCGTATTTATTAAGCACTTATGTGTCAAAAACTGTGCTAAGCTCTGGGAAAACAGAGAGAAATACAGTCTATGTTTGCAAGGAGTTCACATTCTAAATTAGAGAGACAAAATGCAAACATTAAGATATATTCAGAGTAGTTGGAAATAATCAGCAGGGAAAGGACACTAGCACTAAAGGGAATCAGAAAAAGATTTTCTATAGAAAGTAGGATTTTCAAAGGGGAATTTAAAGGAGGACAAAGAAGTAAGAGAGTGGAGATGAAGAGGGACAGATTCCCAGGCACAGAAGACAGCCAGATCTTCATTTCTCAAATTAATTTTTCTCTCCTGCAAACCATTTCTTCAATGAGCCAGGAAGAAGAAGACTCCAAACTATGTCACTATGACCTTCAGATAATTGCTGGAGGCTTCATAATCTTTTGTAACATTTCTTTATATCCCTTCTTAAAGGGTCATGTATCACCAGGTGAATCCCTGGCAGTGGTTAATTGTCATCCATTCTGATAATTCTTGGGAAGTCATCTGTCATACCTTGGAAGACAACAGACATCTCTATTGCTGTCATTGGGCAGGCTTAACTGCCTTATTGTTCCTCGCTACTGCCACTGTCTCTTCCTCTTCCTCCATCCTTCTTCTGCCCCCCAGTCTTCCTGGATGAACTTTCACCACATAGGATCCGTTCTATTATTCTTGGAAAGTCTAGCAGCTTCTTCCACTTCATAATATCCAACTTTCTCCTCTTCAGAAAGAACCTCAAATCTATTTCTGTTGTATGGCCTTCCTCTTCCTTCTCTCTCCCTTCTTCTGCTCTCCAATTGCCTGAAAAGAGTTGTGTCCACTCTTTCCCATTGCCTTTTTCCTCTCATTGAAGTCTTGATTCTTTCCCCTTTCTTGGTGTTCATTCTTTATTTTTGAATAAACTCATTGACTTCAAGATGTTGAGATGAAATAATGGATGGTGGGTGATGTCTTGATGTGTGTGAATTAAGTAAGGCAGATTTATACAGCATCAGCAGCCTCATTCTCTCTTCCAGAGTTATCTAAGTCCAATGGCTAGACAAAATTCAAACTAGCCAGGGATGCAGTGGATGACTTTGGCATCTTTGATGTCTGACCAAGCTCTAAGTGCTCCACAGCACCTGCTTCAGCTGCTTTCATGGCTCATGGAACAAATTGTTCTCATCTGCCCATTTCACTGAGGAAAGTCTTTTTTTTAAACATTCTTGGGGTAGACATTCCCCTAACTCACCCATGGGTTTGAGACATTTTGGTTACCTTCAACCTGGTTTAGCCCATCTGCTCAGATTGTTTTACTGGAGTATGACCATTGCACATGCCACAGCTTCTTGGAACTACAGCTTTGAAGAACCCTTCATTAACTCTAATAGCCTAGAATCTAGAGAAGAATTCTTTGAATCTCTGCACGTTCTTATTAATTCTCCATATGGTCACAAACTCTAGTTTAGCATCTCATTACCTCTGACCTGGAATATTTTAAAAGCCTTTTAATGCATCTCTCCGCTTCCATTCTCATCAGCCTCCAATTTACATTCCACAAAGTTGCCAAAATCATCTTCCTAAGGTACAAGTCTGATCATTTTCCTTTCCTGCTCAGAATCCTTGAGTGCTTCCCTATTGTCATTAAGATAAAACGCAGAGTCCTTAGTTTACTAATGAAGTCCCTTCTCAATCTGATTCCAAGCAAACTTTCCAGACTTATTTTGCCTTGTACCCCTTCATACAGGGTGTTCCAAACAATGGAGTTAATCTGAGCACTTGATGAATCTTAAACATATGTGTCAATTCTTTATAGATAATGGATATCAGAATTTCATTACAGGTTTCAAATCTAAATATTTTTTCCTAATCCATATTTTTTTTCTGATTCTATTTTCATCGGTTTCATTTAAAAGCTTTTTAATCTTAAATCATCCAGACTGTCCATATCTTTTCTTTTTTTAATTTATTTTATTCTGTTTTTGGTTACAGAAGAGATCATGGTAGTTTGCTTAGCTTGAATTGACCCCATTCTTAAGCTGCAATTGTATTTCCCTATTTCTTCTCTGTTTAACCTATTTCTACCCTACTCCAGTCTCTCTCGCCTTAACTATCCCTTGTCCAAATCTAGATGACAATGAGACCCCTTCACTTCCCCAGCCTTCCACTATTCATTTTCATCTTTTTTTTTCCTAAGAAGCATTATATTAGGTTGCATATTTATACCTCTCTATGCACTCAGCATTCTAGTTAAACTGGCCATTTATTCCTCCTCATTAATAACACGCCTGGGATATATTCACTCCCAGATTCATGCAAAGCTCAGCTAAAATGCACCCCACATGAGGCCTTTCCCAAATTCAAGCACTATCCCCTCCAAAAGAAAATTAACTTATATTACACACACACACACACACACACACACACACACACACACACACACACACACACTATGCGCACACATTATATGTGCATATATATGTAAAATTTACTTACATTTTAACATATTATTCCCACACACACACACACCTGAAATGTGAGTTGCATGGGATCAGTACAGCTGTAAAAATTTTGGTTTTGTCTTTGGAATCCCAGCTCCTCTGAGCTTAAATTCCACATCAACAGTTGTCTATTAGACCTTGCAAACTGCATGCCCTAAAGGCATCCCAAACTCAAAAAGTCCAAAAGTCAATTTCTTAACTTGTATCCAGAACCCTCCCTTATTGCAAACTTTTCTGTTTCCAACAAAGGCACCACCATCCTTCTAGGATCCCAAGTTTGTAAACTGCTTTACTCTTAATTCCTCACCCAAAGATCCAAGCTGTTTGCCAAAATACACCATTTCTACATTCACCACGTCTCTCCCATCCCATCGCTTCTTTGTATTCACACAGCTAGCACCTTAGTTCATCCCCATCTCCTCTAGCCTAGACCATGCTCATGGTCCCCTAATTATTTGCCCTACCTCAAGAATTTCCCAACTCTAATTTATCCTACATATGTACTCCTGCTAAAGTAGTTTTTGCTTAAGTGACTCCCCTGTTTAGTCAGTACTGCTGACTTCCTATCGGCTCTAAGATAAAGTATGAACACTTCTGTGTAGTTTTTAAAGCCCTTCATGACCCAGTCTCATTCTATCATTTCAACTGCATTGGATGTTACTCTCCCTCCTGCATTATGCAATCGTTAAATTAGCCTTCCCTCTGTTCCTCAAACATAACACTCTACAGTCCCCTTAACATTGCACTGAACTCCTTTATGCCTACAATAACCCTCTCCTTACCTCTGCTTCATAGAGTGCCGTTTTTCTTTTTAAAACAGAACTTAAGGATTATCTTCCACATGAAGTTTTTCCTTATCTTCCCCCCTCCCCCATCCTCCTCTCTGGATACTGCTAGAACTCACTTTTATAAACTACCTTGCATTTAAGTACTTTGTGGATATTTAATCATAATAGCAACTACAGCACTTTAAGGTTTGAAAGACACTTTACATACATTATTTCAACTAGGTGGTGCAGTAGATAGAACATTGAACCTGGAGTCAGGAAAACCCAAGTTCAAATCCAGCTTCAGACACTGCCTCAGTTTCCTCATTTATAAAACTGGGGAAATTAATAGCACCTAGATACTGTAGCACCAACATGATATATTGACAACACCTACAAAGCCATGAACATCCCAGTACAATACTGAATTGGGAAATACAGCAGACTCTCCACATGGAAGACAGAACCAAACCATTTATTCAGACACTAGAAATCCAAATCCTTCATAGTAACAAAGAAATCTACAGACAATAGCAATGCAGAGGGCAATACCAGCCCCAAGCTTTCCCTCTGCTTGGCTTCCCACAAACCAGCTCCCTTAAACAAATCACAAACAGTCTCGCCTTAAACAAAATGCCTTGTCTCACTCCCAGCCAGCTTTCGGCTTGCCTGAATCCTTCCCTAGCTCTCACTACTCTCTGAATAATTTCCTCTCAGAGCTGCTCTATCTCTGCCTCTTCCAGTTCCACCCTTCTTACTCCACCTCTTCCTATTCCATGTAACTTAGATTCATATGACTCAGGCTTTCATGTAACTTAAGCAGGTCACATGGGCCTATTAATGGATAGAAAGATCTCCCCATTAAGAAGCAAAATTACATTAACAATGAGCAAAAATGCATTTTCAATACAGATACCAAGGTTCTTGTGAAGATCAAGTGAAATAATAATTGTAAAGCACTTGGTACAAGGCCTGGCACAGAGTAAACACTGTATAAGTGTTAGATGCTAACATCATCATCATCATCATCATCATCATCATCATCATCATATTTGATACTCACAACAACCGTGAGAGATGCATACTATTACTGTGCCCATTTTGCATTTGAAAACGCTGTGGCACCAAGAATTAAAGTGACAAGTCTAGAGCAACAAAGTTAGTAAACACCTGAGACAGGATACAGACTTGGGTCCTGACTCTAAATCCAGCATTCTATCTGACTGTAAATACATAGATGTACATATATCTATGTGTGTGTGTGTATATATGTATACACACAGAAATACACACATATATGTATGTATATACATATATACTGTATATATGTGTGTGTATGTGTGTACACACACACACACACACACACACAAGTCACTTAACCTCTGTTCGCTTCAGTTTCCTTCTCTGTAAAATTGGGATGATAATAGCACCTACCTCCCAGGGGTCTTGTAAGCATCAGACGAGATAATTATCATAAATATTTAGCATAGTTCCTGGGATATAGTAAACATTATATAAATGTTCACTATTATTCTATATAAATATATAATGATATATATTTTATACATGTATAATATGTAATATAATTATATGCATATTATTTATCTATATATACATGTATATGTATGTATGCATTGATTTATTCATTTTATTTGTATCTTCAGTGTCTAGGATAGTGCCTGGCACATAGTAGGCAATAAATATTTGTTGTTTGAAAGATAAAATACTATTTATCTCTTTCCAGTTGTTCCTAATCTAAATTTAAAACATGAGTTGAAATGTTTCAAGATATAAATTATAAAATACATTTCATGCCTTATCGTTTGAACATTTTATGATAACTGGCAATAAATAAGATCTTTTGAGATCTGGTCCAAAAAGATTTTCGCACAAATTGCTAGAGAAGGCTTCCATGTCCTTTTTCCATAATGCCTTTATTTAACTTTATCTTCCAACATTGTCAAAGGGTAATTTGATTAAGTTATGCAAATAGATACTATACAAAAAGATACTGTTAAATACATTCAAGACCTGTAGGGTTTTTTTTTTTAATTTCAGAGATAAAACAGGAGATGGTTTACTATTAGTTTTAAATTTATTGTCATTTTGAAGCTAAAGTAAGATCTCTTGGTAAAACAGATGTAGTGATGAGATAAGAATAAAACTATTTATCAGCTGTTCATACAGCTTCCCCTATCTGTCCCACCCCACTGCCCCATTTCAGAGTCTTTATCCTTTGTATAGCATGAAGGAAGGGAAGAGATGGTTAATTGGAACAATTTGAAAGATTATTTAGGCAAAAGTTTGTGAACTTTTTAGACTCAGGACCTGTGTACCCTCTTAAAAATTATTTAGGACCCTTCCAAAAGCTTTTGCTTATGTGGATTTTATCTAACAATATTCACCATATTAGAAATTAAAATACTCAGCATTATTATGAAAATAGTTCTGACCTTGAAGATGCACTGAGAGGATCTCTACAGGGGACTTCCCAGGAACTGAGGACTACACCTTGAGAATCACTACTGTAAGCATTTTAATACAATATTATATTATTGCCTGAAGTAAGTGTCAGGGGGTTAGTTCATCAGATCCACATATACATACATACATACATATGTGTGTGTGTGTGTGTATATATATATATAGTACATATATATGTGTGTATATATATAGTAGATATATATGTGTGTATATGTATATGTATACATACACTCATATATATATATATATATGAGTGAGAGATTTATTCTATTTCAATCATTGATATATGTATGATTTACTCTATTTCAATCATTCATCAACAATAACACATGAAGGTGATATCCAGGTAAGAAAACTGGCCTTCATTAAAGAGATGTTTTAGAAAAATTTACCACTTTTGCAGTTCCGTGCATGTTTGCTAATCCTCAGGAACCAGAAATGCCTGATCTTTTCCAGCAAATAGAGCACTAGATTTGGAGCCTGGAAGGTGTGACAGCAAGGACTCTGTCATACACAGGAGAGCCTCCTATACAGGTCCTTAGATCTGCTTTTCTAAAAGGAAAAAAATTTTTGAGGAGTCAACAATATACTTTAATCAAGCACATATATCATTCATTTAGATCAGCAGAAAAAGTCAGCACATTGAACTTCAAAGAAAATACAAACACAGAAATCAAGACCAACAGTCAGGGCTTCCAGCTGTCTGACTATAAGCAATATATACATCACATATCAACAGACAGATCCCACTGTCTGACTATACATACATATATAGTTACCAGAGAGAGAAGCACCAACATCTGAGTTTTCAAAATTGGGGTGAGGGGGCTCCTTAGTGGCTACTCAGAGTTTGACCAAACAAATATTTCCAAGGAGTAAGTCTCCCCCAAAAAACTTCACCTCACAGTGTATGTATATATATATATATATATATATATATATATATATATATATATATATATATATATATATATACTTTTCAGAGCCAGAGGGCATCATAACCCTCGAGTATCAGTGCTACATTAGAAATTAACAAAAGGTATGGGCCTTCCTACAAAACAAAGCTTCCCTAACCAAACTTCCTTTAATGGTCAGGCCCATTAATGGGTGGGGAAACTCTTTAACTCTCATTAACATAATTAATGTTACAGAAGACTTGAGTTCAAAGTCCTCCTTGAGTACTACTAATATGATTCTCTTTAAGTCACTTACATTCAATCAGCTACTGTTTTCTCATATTACAGGGTAATTTTGAGGATCAAATGAAATTTTATATATGTGTATGTATACATACACATATATACTTGTATAATCAAATATATTAAAGTACTATAGAAATGTTAGTTCTTATTATTTTCCATACTTGTTAGAAATAACATCTTGCTGAGCATTGTCTATAAAGTGATTAGGAAATGCCTATCACTAAACTGTACAATTAAGAGAGGAAGACAAAGAAAATTTCACTATACATGTTAATTATTTGAAATACTTTAGAATTTTATTTCATTTTGCACAGAAAAATAGTGTGAGTTGAATATAGTTCTTATTTCTGACTTTAATATATTCAAGTAATCCAAGAATTCATTTATTTTCTTTGAACTTAGTATATTGGACTTAGAATTGGAAACAACATTAAAAGCCATCTAGTCTAACTCACTAATTTTACAGAAGAAAGTGATTCTGAGAGTCTCAATAACTTACCCAATGATGCATGACTACTTGTAGAGCTGACATTCACCCAGGTTGTCTGCCTCAGAGTCCACTTTGAAACATCTTTTCAATACACTGTACTAACAGAATCCAAATTACTGGAATGCAACAATGTTTATTAGCATTCTTCAGCAGTTTTTCAGTGGTTTTATTATAGTCAAATTGATTGGATGGTGGTTCTGCCCATTAAGATGACCATTGATTAACATTGTAATATGATGAACTGCTGTCCTATTCTCTATATCTACATAGAACATTTTAGCAAATATGCTTGTTATTTGAATTGTTGACATGTCACATGCAAGTGTAGCTACAGATAGGACATTTTTCCTTGTGGTATAAGCATTGGTTGTTGGATTTTATGATATGATCCCACTCATTCCAATATGAGTAAAAAACAAAATTAGAAATTCAAAATGGTGAAATTAAGTGGGATATTATACAATTTAATTAAATTTAAATGTTTTTATTGGAAAAGAAAAAAGATAATATAGTAAAAATGTAATAGAGAAATGAATTCAAGCTTATGTGAACATGTGAACTCAAGATAGAACTGTTAGACCATGAAAAGTTACATACCACATTGAAGGTATGTAGTAGAGTCAGGATGTAGGCAATATGCTTTAGTCAACCTCAAACATCAGTTTACAAAGACATGCTATCTTCCTGTTGTGAGATTTGGCAGTCATCAAAACAGTTGTAGAAGCTATACTCATGTGAAACTGAAACTAACCTCTTTAAAATCACCCTTTACAAGTTCTAGAAGTGACCAGGTCAAATCATGCAATACATTCAATTATCCTACCCTTCTCTTTTACCAGAAAAATATAATGTGTCATATTCAAATACAAAGAACATTTTTGGTTCCATGAATAATGAACATTCTGAACACTTCCTTCCCTGAGAAATAACCATCTAAAATAGACGATCTAAACTTATACAATTTTCTGTATATGTATGCATTTTACTAAAACATTCCATAAATATGAAGGATTAATCATTTGCTAGTTCCTAACATTCTAGTGTAGTTGAAGTCATTTTAAAAAGGAACAAATTAAATTTGAATGTAATTAAATTTACATTAAAGTTGCATATTTTTGTGATTTATTAAAGTAGCAAGGTATTTTTCCTTGCAAAAATCTGAGATGCAAAAATGTTGTGATTGATAAAGTGCCAACCTGAGAGTTATCTGAGTTCAAGTACTGCCTTTAATGGAGACTAAATTTGGGACCCAAGGTAAGTCACTTCAGTCTTCAATTTCCCAGGCAATTCTCTCTAAGACTATAAAGTTGAAAATATTTTTTTTGGCAATCTACATTGGTGAAGGGAGATTCCAAACCATGAGTTCCTAACACCCCTGAAGGTACAGCTCAAATCTGTCCATACCAAAAGGTAAACAAAAAGGAAAGCAGGGATAGAGTTTTATGATATAAACTAGCTACGTTTAGTGTTTTCCACGTGTTAGTTAATAGAATATATGTTGGTTGAGTATTACTTTGCTTCTATAGAGTCCCTGGTTTTTAATCAGTGTATTTTAGTTTGTCTAAACCCAAATGAATTCCAGGTATATCTCCACCTGAGCTTTCTTTTGATAGCTTCTTATCAACTTTGGTCATATATTCTTGGGAAATTTTATTGAAACAAAGATTTCTTCAATAAAATCAGGGCTCAAGACTAATGATGATATGTATTTAAAGAGTTTAAATACGTGTATGTATATATATATGCACATAAATACATAGAAATTTCTAATTAGAACTCTATCTATATAGATGGATATAGGTGCTGAAGGAAAATTATCTGAATCTAGATTCATCTCTTTGTCTAGAAATCTGTATTCATCTTGAGGTCTATCTCTCTAAAAATAGATCTAAATATTCCAAATATTCATAATGTTGTTTTTGCTATTTTCTTCACATTTCATACTTATGCAGGTAAATTCTATTCTATTTGTTACAAATGAGAGTAAACTTCCCAGTTTAATAGTTAGGACAAGGTAAAAAAGCTTTGGATTTGTATTCAAGAAGACCTAGTTTCAAATCCTGCCTCAGATAGTCGGATATTTACCAGTTGCAGGCAAGTCACAACCTTACTGATTCTCAATTTCCTCATTTGTGAAATAGACATCTATGGCATCTATGTTTGAGGAATTGTAGTGAGGGTAAAATAAGACACCATATATAAAGTGTTCATCAAGGCTACTAAAAATAATTCATTTTATTGATGTATTCTTCTCATCTTTATGTTGGATGGATTTCATAAAGAAAACATCTTAGGATAAGTCACCGTCCATTATGTTTAATGCTTGAAAAACCATTCCATGGTTTGATGCAGTAATTACAAAAAATAACTAAGTAAAAATGTTTGTATGCAGTTTCATGATATTTAGTATCCCTGCAAATATATTCAAGAAAAATCCTGGAGCAACAGAATGATAGGGACGTTGCATACTTCTCTCTTTTTACACATGGTTTTGATTTCTTCTGCTAGATCTTTATATTTTGAGATTTATGCATTTAAAATTCATTCAAAATGTATCCATTCAAAATGGTTTGAAGATCATGGCTTTTTAGTATAGAAATTAAAAATTAAATATGTATTGATCAGTGTTATTTGTAGGTAAATTTTTGTGCCATAATACTCTAAATCTATGAATGTGTTGAATTCTCAGACATTTTGTTATTGTGATTATTGTTAATAATAATATCTTTATAATAAAAGGAAATTTCACTTGGCCATTTCAAAATATTAAAGATGAATTAATTTCCCTCCCTCCTGATTTTATACATGACTTCTGTTCTAAATCCTCCATACTGTTACTTAACATTCAACATTATCTAAAATTCTCAAAAGAGATATGTTGCTAGGGATTTGCAAACACCTACTTGTATTTCTTTTTGACTATCAGGTACCTTTCTTAAAAACATAATTTAGACCCCTATTGTTGTTAGGAGAAGATAATGAGAATGTAGAACCCTAATAGGCTCAGAGGAATAAATGTTTAATTTGTAGTTAGGAAGGCCTGGGTTTGAATCTTGCTTTAGACATGTTCTAGCAGTGTGACTCTGGGCATACTATTTAATTTCTCTCAGCCTCAATTTCCTCATCTGCAAAATGAAGATAGCAATAATATCCAACTCACAGAGTTGATTTGTGGAACTAATGAAATAATATATAAGACATTTTAAAAATCATAAAATTCTATACATAAGATCATAATGATTATAAAATAGAAGATGTGTTGAGAACAGGAATAGGTTGTTTTGGATTTTTTTTTTTTTTGCATTTGAATTCACCACTTTGAATAAAATTATTACAAAGCAGTTTCCTTATCAAAATATCTTTCTTAGAAAACTTTTTTTTTTTAAATTTGTGGTCTTAAGCTCAGACTACTATTCACTCAACATTTTTACTTTAAGAGATGAGACTATCCTTCTCTTCTTACAAATTGTCATGGGTCTGATTTTCATCTACTCCATATACTTGCATATCACACCCATGTGCAATGCTTATATCATGGGAAACTTCACAAGGCCCTCCATACGTTGAGTGGAGATACAAGTAGGCAGATAAAAAAGAGTAGGGAATTGATTCAAAGTTAACCAATAAATAAATGATCTCACAGCACTTTGCAAAAGTTGGTTTTGGAAACACTGAGTCATTCGTATTTACTTATTTAAAATTGCCTCTGTAAATTAAAATCATAGAATTAGAATTGGAATTCAATTCCCTATAATGATACCTTTCAAGTGGATAGCCAATTTGCCATTTTCCATGTGTGGATTTTACATTTTGTTGATTTTTCTGTACTATATGTTTTATCTTTAATTTGTTGGAGTTTTTTCCATCTTCTTGTCACATTCCCTATTTTTCTCCTATTTACATAATATTATTCAGGAAAATCAAGCTAATTTTAATACTATATCAGCTAAAGCAAGCATAATTAGAAAGGCTAGACTTTTTGAAAGCATATATGTCCTGAAGTCAAATATAAATTATTTTAGGATGTGTTGTTTCCTTTATCTGTGCCTTGGGAATTCTATCAGTATAAAGTATAGAGTTGACTAGGCTTCTTAGGCCAGTCATAGAAGTGAGCATGGCTTAAGGCATAAATGAAATGTGTTTGGTTCTCACAGAAGCAGGCTGAAAGAAAAAAAACAAAAACAATTGCTTGCATAAAGAATTAAAACAGAGCAGTTGTCACTGTTATTTTATTTCTTCTGGGTTACTGCTGTTTACTACCACTAGCTGTGTTATTCCTTCTCGTGATTAAAGATAGGGGAGGGGGTATTAGGAAGAAAGAGAACATTTTGCCAGGAATTTGTAAGGATAGTCTGCTGTACTTTTACTGCATTCATTGTGCAGTTTTTGCTGTTGGTGGTATTTTTTTTTTTTTTAATGATGTATAGCTATTAATCTTTTCTACGCTGTTGTAGTCTGGTCTTCATTTGAACATGTGCCCAGTATTTGTAGAGACTCTGATTATTTGTGGAAAGTCTTTCTCCCTCTCCTGGATCTTCTTAGAAAAATACACTATCCCTGCTTTATGCAGCCAGAATTATTTGGTTGTTATCCTGGGCTGGACATGACTCAGTCTAGTACCCTTTATGGTAGATATTGGCACAAAATGAGACACCCATAGGTCATTCAACATATAACAAAGAAGATTTATCCAGAACAGGAGAAGAGTATTCAACAAGGATATGTACTAAGAATACTTTAATTCAGCTTAGTGAAGACCTCTGGCCCTTCATAATATACCAGCTAAGCATCAGAAATGTCTTAAGAGTTCCTTGAGGTTATTTTATATTCAGATAATGAGCAAATGATGTCAACAGGTTAAGTATTTAAACCCCTGGCCCAACCAGATCTCTGGGGGGGGTCTCAATACATTTTTATGAAAAACTTAACCTAACTTTCATGGGTTCATGGAGTTAGGATTTTGATCCTACTACAGTGATATAATTGTACAGTGGAAAAACACTCTATTGGAATCTAAGGACCTGAATTCAAATTCCACCTCTGATGCCTACTGCATGTTTAACCTTGGCCTAACCTTTTAAGTTTCCCATGCTTAATGTTTTTCACCTGTACAATAATTCAGTTCCTCTGGGTCTCTGATTTCCTTCCAGTTCTAAATCTATTATCCTCCTGTATTTTGCCTAAATGTCTCAGATTGCTTTGCTTTAAGTAAAGGTATGGAGTCTCTATATGAAATTCCTTTAAGTTTTCTTAATTAGGGCTACTTAATTAAGCCTACTGCTATACATATGAATTCCAAAGGTATGACATTCAAAAGTCCCATTCATATGGTCAACTGACACAAATATCCAAATACAAAAAGGAAAAGAAGTTCACTGCTAACCAGTAAATGAATGATCTCATGGCACTTTGCAATTCTGTCTCACCTTTCCCTCTGCTCTCCCCTTTGAAGTTATGAGCTAGAGAGCACTAAATCTGAACTATTAAACTCACTCTGGGTCTTTGGGATGGTGATCCTTCTTGCTGTTCAATTGTTAAACATTGTGTGCGTTCATCCTTCATTGCCAAAGAAACCATCAGAGAAATGACGACATTACTTGCACTTGACTTTGGTTTGAGTGAGGGAGGGCTGTGCAGGTCACCAGCCTCACTTCTCCTCCAGAGCCATCTGAACCCAGTGACCAGATATTCATCAGGATGACTGGAGATGACCCAGGATGAGGCAGTTAGGGTTAAGTGACTTGCCCAAGGTCACACAGCTAGTGAGTGTCAAATGTCTGAGCTGATATTTGAACTCAGGTCCTCCTGACTCCTGCACTGGTGCTCTATCCACTGAACTACCTAGCTGCCCAATAATTGTTAAACATAGTTTGTAGACAAAGGAGTGCTGGAGCCAACTCTTACAAGTTTGAGAGAGTAGAATGTAAAATTGTCAGGTTGAGCATTTTGTTGTTTAAGCCATTACAATCATTTCTGACCCTTTGTGACCCCATTGGGGATTTTCTTAGCAAAGATATTGTAGTGGTGTGCCATTTCCTTCTCCAGTTCATTTTACATATGAAGAAACTGAGGTAAACAGCATTAATTGATTTGCCTAGGGTCACACAGCTAGTAAGTGCCAGAGGTCCTGAATTTGAACTCAGGAAATGAGTCTTCCTGATTATAAGCCTGGCATTTTGTCCATTGCACAACCTAGCTGCCCCAGCTGAAAAACTGGTAAATGCTACAAATTTAGGAGTTAACTTTGCTGTTTCTTTGATTGTCTAACCTTAAGAAAGTGACAGGGAAAACATTGATAATGCAGATTAAATTTTAAAATTGATCTTTCATAACATTGTAGATAGCTATTTTTTAAAAATATTTACCAACACATTCTTACTTGTAGATGGCACATCCCAGTTTTGTAGGTAAGATGGTGTTGAGTGTAGAGAGATGACTTCAGAGCCCATAAGACAACCTCTGACAAACACCATGTGACCCTGAGCAAATAATTTCACCTCTTAGTGGTCTAGGCTAATGCTATCAAATTCAAAAATGGGAGTCACTAATGTAAATAGATAGATAGAAAGATGATAGATAGATAGGTATAGGCTGCATAATTGCATGTTTGTTTTTAAATGTAATATTTTCTAGGTTTTATTGTATTTTTTTATTTTATTAAATGTTTCCTAATTACATTTTAATCTGGTTTGGACTTGTTGTTGGCCAGGAGGTCATATGTTTGACATATTAACTCTCTTAAGACTCTAAGTTACAGGAGAAGTGCCATTCCGAACTGGTAGAATTTCTTGTCCAAGTGCTCCTTTAATCTTGAAATCATAGGTCCAAACCTTATCCCTTCTTTTGTTTTAACATAAAATTTTTAGTACTTCAAAGGAGCATTGTGTTCCAAATCAGATCGACTTGATTTCAAATCCACTTCTGCCATTAAATAGCTGTGTGACTCTGGACAAGCAATTTATCAATATCCTCCAAGTAACTCCCTAGGGCTCATCTACTAATTCTTAAAATATTGTTAGCTGTAATGATGAAGGGATGTTCTACAAGAGGTCAGAATCCTTCCTCTATTTGCATATCAATGAGACCCTCTTTTCTTATTGGATGCTTATATGATTTCATGAGTGAGGAGGGCCCCATGAGGAAATTACTTCTAAGGCAAATCCACAACTTCCCTGTAAGCTGTTGTCTTAAATAGATCCCTAGGAAACTTAACGGTACAATAACTTGTCCAGGGACACATTGGTAGTCTGTGTCAAAGAATGACTCTCTATATGCTACCACCTTGCCTTAAGTTGAAATCTAAGGAGGTTATTTTTGTGAAGTGATGTGTAGTATCATTATAATATATTAAAATATAATGTAGAGAAGAATCAGTGCCATAGCCCTTAGATTTTGATACCCAGTCAAAGCCCTGGGTGCACGACTCTGCTTATAGCTCTGTAACAAAATATTATTCTATGAAGAATTTTATTATTTATTATATATTTTTTATTCATTATATATATATTATTATTAATATATTAATTAACATAATGTTAGTTGAAGAAAGAAAATAATGTTAGTAAGAAATAATATTAGTTGAGATTAAGGAAAAAAGAAAGTAGAGTGATTTAGGTGATAATGCTTCTTAACGGAAGGACATACCTAGCAATGTTTTCAATTATAGGAAATTCTTCCATCTGGTACAATTCTGGCAAAAAAATAAATACTCAGGTGGAGTACAGAATCTCATTTTACTGCAATAATAATAATAAAGTATATCAATGAGCTCTTCTTATGTGCTCATTTATTTTGCAGCAGCACACAGCTGGATTATATCTCTGTACCTATTCTATAACATTTTAGGTCTCAGTTTTCTTTAAACTCTGACCACTGAGTTGTCTTACATCTGGTTCTATTTGGTAAAACAGTTGAAAGAGTGGAAGAGGCTAGTTGACTATATCTCTGCAGTTACATGGGACATGAGACAAAGAGTATGAATTTTTTCTGGAAGAGAAACTTTGCTTTCTGGGTACCCTGAGGCAGGAGATTCTTTTTGACTGAAGTCCGAATTCTATTTTATTATAATATTAGAGAAAGGATAAATATTTACCTACCATCCTAGGTCTGGAATGAGTCAGGAGCCTGAATGATACTCACGTCATTGCTATGATATTGGCCTGACAGCTAGTTATTGATATTTCTAACACTGTAACCACGATTGCCTGATTGCTTGGCCAGTGCTTCTTTAGTACTAGAGCTCCTAATGCAGGGTCAGAATGTAAACTCCTTTAGGTCATATTGTTTTGTTTTTACCTTTGTATTCCTAACACCTAGCACAATGTTTGGAATATGTAGAGTGGGGGTTGTGTTCATAATAAATTATTAAATTGAGTTTTAATGCTTCAAGTTGCATTTAATTTTGGAACATTGAAATATTAGATGCACTACACCCCTTCTCCAATTTACATGTAAGAGAGCTTAAGCCTAAATTTTATAAAACTGTTGCATTGATCAGTTTTTTAAAAGAAAACTGATATTCTCTAAGTTTCTTTCCTTTGTTAAATCTATGATTTAATATGCTAAAATTTTCTCTAGAACATCATACTTTCTTACAGAGTTATAAATGGGGTCCGGTACCCAGGGCTTTGTATGGCTATCAAAATCTAAGGGGTGTGGCATTGCTTCTTCTCTATATCTTTTGCCATTCAGTCTCCTACCAACATGGGTCCCCATAGGGGTTGTGGATGGGGAATTTAGAACCAGTAAATGGGAAGAGATGGGGCCATCAATGGTGGAAGTCTAGGGAGGGAAAGTGTGGTCCTCCCAAAATCTGCATTTGAGTTAGATCAGTCCCTGGTCCAATTGCCCTCCCTCCACCCCACATACTTCAAAAACCCTCTTGCTTATTATTCCCTTAGAACTCTTCCTCTCAAATTCCTTCCATCTTCTGATATTCACTGAAACCTAGATTTCTCTGGATATCTCTTGGCATCATCTTCAAGCTCAGTGACTTCTTTCATATCCCTTGACACACAGAAACAGGGAAAACATATGGCATTCTCCCAACCCATCACATTTTCATTTTCAGAACCTTCCTCTTCCACTATTCCTGAGCAATTTCCTTTCCTACTTTACAAGCTGACATCATGCTGCCAAGTTTTTTGATGCTGTCCTCTATGTATCTTACATAATTATTTTTGTTCACTTTATTTTTCAATAGATAATCATTTATTTTCATTTCTTACCAACACCAATTTAGAAAAAAAAGAAAAAAATTCATTGTAACAAATGCACATAATCAAGGCAATTCTCACATTGATCAACATGATTATCACCTCATTCTTTATCTTGAGTCCAGCTCAATTCTGTTAGGAGGTAAGTAGCATGCCTCATCTTGGGTCATATGAAATCATGAGCATGCATTTGTGCCATGTCTGCTCTGGTTGGCTCTCCCAAAGACAGTTGAGCTATGTCAACCTCTCGAGGATCTAGAGCTCCATGAGGCATTACGGTGGACATTTTGTGCTGCCATTTTCTCTGCTCCAAAGGCTTTGTAATTCAGGGCATCAATGGCTAAAACCCCAAGGCTGAACACAGGTTCTGGAATGCTAGCGTGCCATAACACCCTCATGAAGACTGGTAAAACTCACTGTGTTGTAACACTCCACTCTCTTCACCTGAAATGGAGAATAACAAACAAAAAAGTCAAAAACTATGTCCTTCATTCCTAAGTATGTTCTCAAACCTAAAGCAACAAAGGGGAGGAGGCAAACATTCCCTTTTCTTGTTTTCATTTAAGTTAGTATTGAATGTTATCTTTTAATATCACTATATGCAATACTCAGAACTTCCTATAATCATTATTTTGGTCTTCCCTCTGTCCCTTTCTTTAGAACTTAAAATGACTCTTTTACTTCTTAGATTTTAATAAAATAAATTTATTCTTCTGAATCTGTCAATTACAACCGGTATCACCATTAATTAATTTCTCAAATGAGACATAACTGTCACTGCATATATTTACATAGCTAATGAGTAATGAAATCAATAATTTTTATAAACTATTTCTGGAAACTGGTATGAGTAGCATGGGTCCATTAGCACGTATTGTGTATTTTAGCAAGAATCTGAGGTGCTGTTTGCTGCTTTATATTTCTTCCCAGTTTCACAGGGCACATAAGCACAGGGTTTTTGTGGCATAGAAATCCTGACTTCAAGTTAGGAATCTGAACTGGTCACTGAGGAGCCGATTTATCTCTGCCAGGAAGGCTGATATGTTCTGTAATATCAACTACCTTTGGCTTTAAACTTTGAGCTCAGGTATCTATGGTCGGATGTAAGTTTGCTCTGCAGAAAGAGATATCAGTGATATGAAGGAAAGAGCAATGGATTTGGAGTCAGAAGTCCTCAGTTTGATTATCAGTTCTGCTGCTTCCTTTGTGACTTCAGGCAAGTCATTTAACCACTCAGGTCTTCCTTTATCAATAAAATGAGGATGTGGGAATGGGTGATTTCTAAAGTTTCTTCCTGTTCAGCATGAAAATTCTCTTGGGGAATTGGAACCACCCTGCCCTTGTTTAATTTCACCAAAAAAAAGTCCTCACCCAGCAACAGAATTGACCATAGATATCCTAGTCAACACTTAGTCTCATGTTCAGTTCACTCAAAAAAAAGTGAATTTTTGAAAACAGAGTTGAATAAACATCTTCATTGAATTCCAAATTTCTTAAATTTTTTTTTTCAGTTTTGCAAGGGGTTGTCCTGGTACTGACTATCTCAAATATTTACTGCTAAGAATTTTTTAGAGTCTGCCAATTCTGTTAGGAAGGCACTGTATCAGCACCGATATCTACAAAAATGCTTTCATCTCCAAATTGATATAGATAACACAGTAATTTGTCAAGATTGCTAATCTATGATTTAAATGGGAGTATGAGAAAGTATTTGTGTTAGCAATAATTTGTATACTTTTCCCATTGTTTGCAAAAATTAATCGCTTATTGATGTCACTTGTTTTCAAATAATTTTTACTCTTCAGTTTTATCTTGAGCCAAAAGTGCCTGGTTTTACTTGTGTTGCTTTTGCTGTAGTTGGTTTGAAAAGAATAATTTAGCACTTGAGTGAATCCATATTCTCATCTCTGTGGGGGTTCCATCCAATGGTGCAAACGACAGTCAATCCACACTTTCTCCTCCTGAACTATTCTTGTTTATACCTTCCCAGAAACCCTCCATGGTAGATCTATCCACCTAGGGTTTTTCACAAGTTTCATAGATCCTAGGGAAATGTTTTCTTTTGCACTGAAGGATAGTATCCTTTCAGATATGTTCAATATTAACCATGAATTTCCATTAAGTAATAATTTGATATTTTTTTCTATTCTGAGCCCATGAAATTCTGCAACCCCCCCAAAACAAAACCCAACAAAACTGTAACTCTGGAATATATGTGGGCTCACCACCAATAGGAATTAGCACTATTTTCACATGGGATCATACAATCAGTGCTAGAAGGTCTCTCAGAGGTTATCTTGTCCAATAGCTTCTTTTGCAGATATGGTGGTGGGTCTGAAGATGGGAAAACATGAGTTCAGATCTGGCCTGAGATGTTTATTCACTGTGTGACTCTCAGTCAGTCACTTATCCTCTTTTTACCCCACTTTCTTCAACTATAAAGTGGGAATAATAGTATAATAGAAACTTTTAATCTATATATATATTAATAATAATTGAATCTTCATTGAACTTTCTTTGGTCCCCAAATCTTATCATCCCTAATAGTTTGTACCCTGTTCCTCATCATATTATCTTGTATTTAACAGTATGTGCTTAATAAGTGATTATTGGCTGACTGACTCTATAAATGTAACCACCTTCCTCCCTCCTTAACCACTCATGTATGTAAAGTCTTTGAAATTAGAGGTTATTTCTTTTTTGTCTTTGTGTCCCAGGATCCCAGGTGTCTAGCATAGTACCTTATGCATAATAGGGATTTAATAAATATTGCTTGAGTAGAATAATTCATTGGTGATATTCACTGTACAACACAAAACAAGCTAGTCAGTGTAAATTGTTTCCAAGCACCTTCTCAATTGATCATATGACTGACTGAGCTGAATAGTTAAGTTTGATACAACAGGCAGTTTAATCAAACATGCATTTGCTTTTATTTCCCCCATTGAAATGACTAAATCATTTCAAGTAGGATAAACCCAACTATACTCTCAGCCTATTCAGTTATTTTTTTAATCCATTAAGCTGATTACTTGATATAAATGACTATAAAACCAGTTACTCTGAGTGCAAAAGAATGATAGATACAAAGATAGATAGACAAAGTGATAATCTGTGCTAGAGCCAGCTGAAATCTTCAGTATGAGAATTTGCACCTCAGAAATCTATAAATGTTCCAACTCAGGCTTGACTTATTGTTTTCTTGATTGCCTAGAAGAATTAAAAACATGATGGGCAAAATATTAATAAATCACACTGAACTTAAACTGTACCCCTTGTACATTTTTGGGGGGAGAGTTGTTAAATATATCAATAGAGCCTTTGTTAAGTACTTACTGGTATGTGCTGGTAACTATGCTAAGCCCTGAAGGCACAAATAGAAGAGTCCTAGCCTAAAACAGAGACAGCCCTTGCCATGACTGGCAAGGAGGTGGAGATTTGAATCAAGAATGAATAAACTTTGCTAAGACTCTTATTTAAAAGATGCTCTGGACTATGCACTCACTAGTAGGAGAGGTAAATATAACAGAGGCGTCAACATGCCCAAATCCAAGTCTATATAAGGTATATAAAGTTTGAGTACAAGGTACCTGAATGGAAAGGCCCTGGCAGTTTGGGGGACAAGGAAAATAGTCCCATAGGAGGTAGAGTTTGAGCTGAGTCTTTTAAAAAATCATATATTTCAGAAAACAGATGTATAAAGGAAAAGTGCTCTGGGAAATGGTCACAGCTAAAGCAAAGTCATGATAGGAAATGAAATGTCATTTATGGGAGTTGGCACATTGGGCAGAGTGGCTTAACAATAGAAAATGTGCAGGGTACTCATAAGTAGTTTAGAAAGGTAGGGAGAGATGAGGTGGAGAAGATGTTTCAATACTAAAAAGGGGAGTTAATATTTGCTTCTGACAATAATTTGAAGACTTGAAGTGTATTGAATTGTAGAGAGACACAGAGGTAAACGTGATTTGGACAATTAAATTGGCAGGTATGTACAGAATGAGTAGAAGTAGATCAACACTTAGGGAAAGGAGACCAATTAAGAGAATACCCTAATAGCTGAGGTAAGAGGCAATGAGGCTCTGAAGTAAGGTGGTGATTCCGAGTGGAAAAAAAGGGGAATATCAGTGAGAAGCAGTGGAGATAGAAATGATAATATTTCACAACCAATTCACCACTTCAACGTGGGGTGATCACAGTACAGAGGCAGGGATGACAAGAAGGTTTTGAACCTTGGTGACTGGACAGACAGTGGTGCTCTCAATAGCAACAGGGAAGTTTGGGATAGACATGGATTTGGAGACAAATATATTTATTTGTTTTAGATGTGTTAAGTTTAAGATGCTGTATGTCGGTCAAAATGTCTAATAGGTGGTTTATGTTGTAGTATTGGCACATAGAAGAGAGACTTAAGTCTGGATAAATCATTTGGGGAGTCCTCTGTATAGCAATGTCAGCTAAATGCATAAAAGCAGATAAGGTCTCCCAGTAAAGAAAGCACAGAGAAAAGAGAGAAGTGGTCAAAGGTAGTCTTTAGTGCTTAGTGCTTAGCACAATGCCTGACACAGAGCAAGTGCTATATGAATGCTAGCGTAAAATTGTTGTTGTTAAGAAACCAGAAATCAGATTACAGAAAATTAAGAAGAGATTGAGAAAAAAAAATAGAAACATGATGCCCCAGAGGAAGATCCATCTGAAAAGACCAAGAGGAGCTATCAGAGAGGTAGGAGGAGAATCAAGAGGGAGTATCACTAAACAGAGCAGAAAGAATCTAGGAGAAGAAAGTGGTCAACAAGGCCAAATATTTTGGTGAAGTAGAAAAAGCTAAAAATTCAGGAAAGACAATTATTTTGGGCAATTACTATAGATCAGAGACTTGGCAAAAGTTTCAATTAGAGCAGTAACTAGGTGGCACAGTGACTAGAGAACCAGGCCTGGAGTCAATTAGACCTGAGTTTCCATCTGGCCTTCGTCTCTGTGTGAGCCTGGGTAAGTCTCCTGTGACTCTGTTTCCTCTTCTGTAAGATGGAAATAATAATAGCATCTACCTCCCAGGGTTGTTGTGAGGATTGAAGGGGGTAACACGTGTAAAGCGTTTAGTGGCAACGCCTGACGCAGTAAGGACTATATGAATGTTAGCTGTTGTTGTTAAGAGGCCAGAAGTCAGGTTACAGAAAGTTAAGAAGAGATTAAGAGAAAAAAACAGAAACATGGAGTTAAGTGCAGTTAGATTTCTCAAGGAGGTTGCCTGAGAGAGAGATAAAAGATTATAGTTAGTATGAATGTAAGAATCTAATGTGTGTGTTGTGGTGTGTGTGTGTGTGTGTGTGTATGTGTGTGTGGTGTGTGCATGCTTTATGGATGTGGGAGACTTGGACATGTTTGTTGGGATCAGAAAAGGAAAGGACAGAGAGAGCCAGTAGAGAGACTCAAGGTTAGAAAGAGAGAAAGGGGTGATGGGGGGCAATCTGATGGAGAAATGGGAGATGATGGGGGTGAAGCATAAAGAGAGAGGGGCAGACCTTAGAGAAAAGGACCACTTTTTCATTAAAGAGCAGAGAAAAGGAGGAAATGGAGGAGGGGAAAGTCAAGAGGCTCTGACATGTGCAGGATGCATGAGGAAATTTGTAGTAAACGACCTTGAT
Organism: Bettongia penicillata ogilbyi; assembly: GCA_023548195.1. Taxonomy (NCBI): domain Eukaryota; kingdom Metazoa; phylum Chordata; class Mammalia; order Diprotodontia; family Potoroidae; genus Bettongia; species Bettongia penicillata. The sequence continues at coordinate 5,440,046 of JAJHZJ010000049.1, read as the reverse complement.
TTTACCTTAACTGTGAGGCAAAGTTTGAGAGATTTAATTTTATTCCCCTTTCAAAACTGAATCAATTCAATTTACCCTACTCCTTCTACCTCCTGTTAAGTTTAAACTCATAATATCATTGATTATGGTGAGGTCAGCTGATCTTCCCATCCCATATTACTCCAATTCCTATTAATTTTATTTACTGATATGTTTATACATTTATGGAGGAGATCCCAGATCTTTGCATGATCTTAAGCAAGTTCTTGGCCAGTATTTTTCTCACTGTAAAATAAGAGTGTTGAACTAGATTATGTCTAAGGTAAGAAGTTTAAATCCTTACTGTATACAGTTGCAAATATTAAAAATTTACAGATTATATGCTTCATTTATCCTACAATTAAATGCCAAGTTTAAAAAATTAACCACGTATGCAGATGAAAAAATAAATCTTGTTCCATATTTATATTATTTACTTTTAACTTCTATTTTTATCTTTTACTTAAAAATATAATTTTTAGCAAAAAATTTCTAGGGACATGCTCCTTCCAAAATACTCTGTTTTTCTCTTCTACATAAGTAATCACCGTCTGTCTTCCCATCCAATCTGTTCTCTTTGGCCTTCAAGTGCCTGATTTCATTGATAGCAATTTGTCAGGGCCCTTCCCCCATAGGTTTAACTCACACATTGACAAACTCAAACACATTTTTCATGAAGCCCCTAGTGAAAGAGATAACACAACATTAAGTCTGGGCTTGTGTTTCCTCTGGATATATCGTCATTCTCTTTTCTGGCATATGTTTTATTTCTTGTCTGACAAAAGAGGAGTTGACAGTAACTTACTAAAAATTCAGGTAATAAATTTACATGTGGAACAGCAAATTTATCCCCTGAGTAATTGACCATTCGATTCATATCAATAAATAAAAATGTATAAATATTTGTTCATATATTTTTCTTATAGGAAAAATGTATTTTTTCTTTTTTCCTTTTTTTTCATATCCTGAGGTATGATAACAAAAAAGTAAAAAATACAGTGTATCAATATAACTTTATTTGAAGTTTGTTGTTTCATTATAACTTTAGTTGATTAACTACACAAGCAAACACTGACCCCAACTTATTTTTCCAGAAAAGAAAATGACATTTTCACCTCTCAATGTTGGGGTGTTGAGTTCTTTTTTATATCTCAATAAAAATATTTCTTAAAAGAGGAGTTGAAATCATTAATTCCATCAGTGTATTGATCTATTTATTTAACAAGTCCAGGGGTGTTCTTTATTCACTTAATTCTAGAAAATTATTGGATTCTCTCATTAAAGAAATTTAAGTTTGATTAATAATTTTCTTTACATATACAGGAAAAGGATGGAAATAATTAAAATAATTAAATATTGATTAATACAAATGATATCAAATTCTTTTAGTATTACAATTAGTCATGCAAAAGAGGGATGATAATTGAATCTATCTAAAAAGTTTTCAGATTTAAGATTTTTTTTCCATAGTTTATCTGTCGATAATTTTAGAATGTTTAAATTCCCAAATCTAGGTTCTATGTGCTCTCTTTTAAGCTCTTTATCTTCTGCACAAAACAGCAGATCGATATATAATTCTACTTAATCAATGAATGCCATCAGTTTAGAATGAAAACTAAGATATCTGTGATTAAGGGCTAGAAAGCTAGTACTTGTTGTATTTTAGTGATTCATTGCATCAAGAAATAACACCCACATCATATAGATAAGTAAAATGTACTGTCTTTTAAAAATGGAATTCAGCAATATTATCATATCATAGAACAAGGAAAGACAGCTACAAGCAGTTCTTATCTACACAACTGGAAGAGCCCAATAATTTGGATTGTTTAGAAAACATTCCATAGACCCAAACCTAGCAGTATCCCATGTTATGAGCTAGACAGAAAAAAATTAAAAAGGGGACACAAACCTATCTGAATGGAAAAGAAGAGATCTACTCCAGTTAGTAAGATGAACATCCTTCTGAATTACTCCCAGTGAGCTGCCTCGGGTCAGGTACTATTTTATTACTGCTTCTATATCCCCAATTGCAAATATAGTGTCCTTAATAAATGTTTGTCTTTGAATTTATTAAGAAAGTCTACCCTAGGAACTGACTGGGTAATAAGGCAAAATAAATAAGCTGCAGATTTTAGAGAAAATAGAGTAATCTATTCAGAAGGTCAATTGGACAAATAAGTAAATAATATCTTCTATTTAAACGGTTATTTTATTTCAATAATAGATTAATTATACCCAAAAAGTCAATTAAAAGATGACATTTTAATGTGTCATAGTTGATGAAATACAATGTTTATTTCCATTCTATGAAGCACTGTTAGAGAAGGCAATATAGATAATAATAACTAGTATTTATTTTGCAAAGCACTTTACAAACATTGTCTCATCTGATCCTCTCAACAATCCTAGGAGGTAGGTGCTGTTAGCCACATTTAGCAGTTGAGAAAACTGTGTGAGGCAGGCATAAGTTAAGTGATTCTCCCAAGGTCACATCTGTCTGAGGCAAGATTTGAGCTCAAGTCTTCCTGACTTCAGATCTAACACTAAATCAACTCTACTAACAATCTAGATGAAATTCTTGAATCTGCTACTTGTTTTTTTATATAAAAAATCTAACCTATCCCTTTAAGTATGCTTAGCACAATTACATCTGAAAAGAGCCCTAATTTTATTGATCTGAGCACGTCCACCACTAGATCACATCATAGACACTCCAAAACTTAGGTGACCATCTTAAAGGAACTGTTGTTTGAAAAACAATTTTTTTCATGTTGTACGACAAAGTTCATTATCAAACCAATAAAGGATCTTTTCCTGTTGGTACTTCTTGACAAAGGTTATAAATCATTCATCTAGCTTTTTGTCAAAATCATGAACACTTCTATTCTGCACAAAGCATTGATCAATCAATTGACATTTATTAAGCCCCTACTATGTGCCAAATGTTAGTGCTAGGGGTACAAAAAGAAGCAAAAACAGTCCTTGCCCTCAAGGACAACTGATGCAGAAAAGTTTCTACAAAGCAACGTATGGACAAGATAAATACTTAACAGGGGAAGATGTATTGATTAATTAATAAGAGACACACTAATTAATTGATTAAACACAAAGGAATTAAGATGCATTACAGGAGGCTTCCTGTAGAATGTGGGGCTTTAGTTGAGACTTAAATGAGGCTTTAGAGGAGGAAGCTGTGGAGAGAGTATTCTGAATTAGAGTGTGCCTCAGGGAGTATATGTAAGAACAGAGAGGTAGGAAGGGGCTAAACCAGGGGCAGGGAACCTCTTTTAGTCAAAGGGCTGCACTTGAGAGCCTGGAGGATCACATGTGACCTTGAGGTCACAGGTTCCACAGTCCTGGAATGGTCTACGAATGGCTTTGCCAAATAGACCATTTTGTGTTTGCTCCTAGAAGCCATAGGAAGCCACTAGAATTTATTGACTGCAAACAGGGGTGAGAACAGAGCTTTAGGAAAATTGTTCTATTGGCTGAATGGAGGATATAGATTGGAGTGGGTAGAGATTTAAGGCAGTCAAATCCCCCAACAGGTATTGTAATAATCTAGAAATGAAACGATGAGGGACCACATTAGCGTTTTGGCAACATCAGAGAGAGAACAGGGGTGTATTGGAGATATGTTGAAAAGGTGAATTTAATTGGCCTTGGAAACAAATTTAATATGAGGGAAGAGAAATAATGAGGAATCCAGGATGACTTCTAAGTTGTAAACCTGAAGGATAGGGAAGATCTTATTTTCCTCTACAGTAATGGGAAAATTGGGGAGGGGGAGTTTCAGGAGAAAGTTATTGCATTCTGTTTTGGACATAATGAGTTTAAGCCACCTACTAGATATCCAATTTGAGATGTCTGAAATATAACTGAAGATGCAATATTGGAAGTCAGAAGAGATTGAGCAGAAAAGGTAGATTTGAGAATCATCAGAATAGAGATGGTAACTAAATCCATGGGAGCTGAAGAGATGACCAAGGGAAGTAGTCTAGAAAGAGAAGAGAAGGGGGGGCAGGAGAGAACCCAAGGCTTACTTATGGTTAGAGGGCATGATTTTGAGGAGGATCCAGCAGAGGAAACAGAGGTGAGTGGCCAGATAGGTAATAGGAGAACCAGGAGAGTAAAACCAGTGAGATAGAGACAGACCGAAGGAGAGAGAGAAAGAGACAGAAAGGATGAAAGAGTGAATGATCAGCAGTTTCAAAAACTACAGAGGTCAAGGAGAATGAGAACTGAGAAGAAGCCGTTGGATTTCTTCAACTAAGAGATCATAACTTTGGAGAGAACAATCCTGTGGAACAAGCCAGATTTTAAGAGGTTGAGGAGAGAATGACATGAGAAAAAGTCGAAGCACCTATTATTAATGATCTGTTTGAGTAGTTGTACTACGAAGGGCAGAAGAAATATAGAACAAGAGTTAACAGAGAAGGAAAGAGCTAGTCTTCTGAGGATAAAGACATGGACATGTATGTAGACCATAGGAAATGAGCCAGAAGACAAGGAGAAATTGAAAATAAGTGAAATTAAGACTGAAAATAAGTGGGGATGGCAGACAAGACAAACTGTGAGGAGATAGGATAGAATGGGATCACTTGAACAAGTAGAAGGGGATGCCTTCATAAGGCCACTTCATCATCTGAGGCAGGAGTGAAGGAGGAGAAAGTGGAAAAAGGCATCTGAGTGATAGGAGGTGAGGCAGAGGGAAGATAAGGGAGCTTATAGGGAATGGCCTCAGGTTTTTCTGTAAAAAGTATGGCAAAGTTCTCAGTTGAGAGAGTGGGGAGGGGAAAGAATGAGAGGTTTAAGGAAGAATGAAAAGGTTTGGAAGCGCCCCTGTGGAGAGTTGTGAAAATTGAACTTGAATGATGGAATATTTAGTTGATTTAATCAGTACCTTTTCTATATGATATAGTATATTATCATAATTCATATGCATATATGTATGTATGTATATATGTATATATATTTCAGTACAATTAACATTATTCTGATCTATAGTTAACAGAAAAAAATGATGATATAGGTAAGGAACTGTTAGTTATTATAATGATCCAATAAATTAAAAAGAGCCCGGAATTTGAGGAATTTTAAAACCAGGAGATGTTCCTTTTTTCCTGCTTAGTTCAGTAACTTCATTTACTGGCAAACTCCTCTCCTCATGAGCAATTATGTGGTAACATAAGCATCCACACTTGGCACAGTAAAAGGAAGTCTAAGCAGAAGATTTATATGTTCAAAGGACATTTGACAGAGAATAATCTTAATAAACAGCAGGAGATGGAAGTGGTATACTGCAGGCATCCAAGTATACCTACAGATTACAATGGTGTGGTAGCTCCAAAGATTTCCCATCTTTCCCTTTCTGTACTAATCTCAAATGTTAGAGATGATCTCTGCTTTGAGAAGATTTCAGGATGTTTATTGATGAGCAACACATTATCTGCTATCTTTCCTTCTAAATATTTTCTTTCAGGTTTTTGAATTCAATGGTTATAGGCAAAGAATGACCAGAAAGGTCCTGATCTGACCAAATCAGATGTATCTTTTGTATCTCTGGTTCAAGATTGGAGTAAAATGAGACCCTCATAGTGCATCTGACACTTAACAAAGGATGTTTACCATAGCAAGTGAAAGATATTTAGAGCATGTAAGGGAAGTTCATTGAGTGCATAGCTTTTTGACTGAGCACAGAATAGCTTTCTTGGGTGGATGGTGCATATACTATACATCTATTGCTGAAAGCCTGAGAAAGTTACTACAGTTCATTTGCCCTAGTCTGGTACTCAGGCTGCCAGAAATCATCTCTTTTCTACAAAATACATAGGAAATGTCATCTCCTTTGTGACCTTTCTCTATGGATTTGAGAGAACCAAAGGCAAAATATGAATCCAAAATATGATGTGGTTATTCTCTTCCTTCAAGGACAGGGAAGATGACAATTCCTTTTGCTGTGGATTTTAGAACACTGAATTTAAAATATAGGTGAAAATGACATATTAACCAGAACAAGCTAAAGCAATCTTAAGTTGAGTTAAGAGATACAGAAGCCAAGGGAAGCATATCATCCAGTTATATTGGATATCCCCAAAGTCTGAGTACAGGTTTAAGTAGCTGATGAGACTGCATCTTGAGTGCTGTGCTCATTTGTGGGTGTCATACTTTGGAGATGTCATTGACAAACTGGAGATCCTCCTGAAATTAGGGCTTAAAATGGCAAGATGTTATACCTGGAGAACAAAGAATAAGAAGGAGCTACCTTCACACACTTAAAGGATTGTCATCTAGATAACTCTCATGTAGAGTTACTTTTAATTTTTCCAAACTAGTGTTTTATTTAATTAGGGGTTTTCCGGTAATTTCAGAATATTTTGATTAAAAGGCAAGGATTCATTTTTCCTATTGCTTACATTAGTTGTTTTTCTAGCTCAAGATAAAATAATTGTTGCATGCTTAATGGTTATTTCAATTTTCCTGTTTATTGAATTCCATTGGGAACATGTAATCAATACTCATTGAAGTTTTTTTCTTTTAATTTCAGTGATGTATAAAATGTGAAATTCTTTCAGTGCATATGGAATGAAATTACTTTCGCCACAAGAAAAGGAAAATTATCTAATTAACTGACAAATGTTTCAGTGATCGTCATCTGCACACCATACTCTAATGAAAATAGCATTAACAACCTATATTTGGGAAGGCCATGTGATGCATATGCTTAAAATATGTTTATTTGCTGGTTTTAGTCTTTGTTTATAGTCCTCTAAGAATGAATCAAAAAGCTCCTATATAACTAATTTGTTGCCTTACATACACAAAAAGAGAAATAATAATACCCAAGGTAGATAACATCCAAATTTTATTATAAATCACACAATAGGAATGCCTTTTGCAAAAGTTATTTTGGTTTTATTTATCTATGTAATCCCTTAAAAGTGAATAATACCTTTACCTCCTTACCAACCTCCCCCCACTCTGGCTGAATAAATGGGTAAAATTGCTGAGATAAAACTCTTACACAATGGAAACCCTGCCATTGTTTGTAAGCTATAGAGATTTGCTCACCATCACTGGTTTTGGCAGATCTTTTATGTTCTAAGAGAATGAAATCATTAAAATGGGAATCTATCCTTTCCTTTTGTGTCCTCCTAGATTTTATAATCTAAGTGATGTTATCCATGGACCTCAGGCAAGTCATAATCTACCTGTTTCCTCACAGTTTCCTCAATTATACAATAAAGGGCTTGAACCATATGGCCTCTGCAATTTCTTTCAACTCTAGAATCTTTATCCTATGATCTCCTAAAGTTCATTATGCATAAATAGAATGGGGCTTCTTATTTTAGCATCTTTTCTAATATCATTGCATTTAAATTATTTTCTTCTAACAAATATACAACTGTGATAATAGAATTTATCATTTTATTTATGGTTAAATAGATGACATAAATTTGTCATCTCTCTTGGACTAATTGCCCTTGTGGAATTTAGGCAAAAGATATAAAACTTGTGGGGAGGCAATATAGTACAATGGATAGTGTTATGTATGGATTTCAAGTAAAAAATCTGATTTTAAATCCTAGCTCTTCCACATACCAACTATGAGACTTCATGGAAATTCATTTAACTTCTCTAGGATCACTTTCCTTATCTGTAAAACAAGGAAATTGGACTCAATGGCTCTTTTTCAGCTTCCTTCAAATATGTTTAATTTGTTCCTTTAGCAAAACAGAAATCCCTTCTTGTCTCTTAAACTACATGAACCTATCATCCCATATCTCCTCTTTTTCTGCTAACCTGCTTGAATAGCAGTCTATTCTACATCTGAGGCCTCTACTTCCTTATTGCCCACTTGTAATTCCTTACAGGTTAATTCCCTACAACCTGTAGAAACTACTTTCTCAAAGGTCTTCAATGACCTTCTAATTTTCCCATCCAATGTTATTTTCTAAGGGCTCTTCTTCCCTGAACCATGTCTCTGTAGCATTTGGCAATAGTGACCAATTTAGATAGTGTACAAAATTTCCTGTTTCCACTTAGATCTGAAACCTGAATTGGATGCCTTAATAATATCAATGTCAATTATCATTTTTCTTGGTTTTACACATTTATCAAACTAAATCATAACATTCTAAGAAATATCTCAGTTTTTATTTAGACATTCAATTGCCATTTCAATCATTCCTCAACCTTAAAGAAAGATTTGAAAGCATTTCATTCTTTAGTGGTGGTGGTTACAGCTAATCATTTACACTAAACCCAAAAGAGATCTTTTCTCCAGATGATAGAGATAACAGTAGTAAGATCAAATCTGTAAATGAGCTTAAGCATCACATAGACAAAAAAAAAGAATCTTTGAATATGGAACTGCAAGATCACTTGCTCTTTTAAAACATATACTCTGTTCCACATTTCCTAAGACCATGCCTCTTCTGTTGACTGATTCTCTTTGGGCACCAGGTATTAAATTCATCATTATTAATATAATTTCTAACTTTTAATGAAGATTGCTTTCTCTTTTTAGGATTGATTAAAGAGAGGAAATTTCATTGGAAAGGTCTTCTTGTATCTAGTAAGAAATTCAAACTCTTGTTTAGTTGCATTTTTTTGTATTGATTAATGACTTTGCTCCTAAGGCCATGTTGTACACTGTTACAGTAAACTCTCAAGAGATTAACAGTGCTGTACCATAAAGCTGTTTTGTAAAAGTGCTTTCTGAAGCTTTCTGTGTTTGCTGTCAGATTCAAAACATATGGAATATATTTAGGTCTAGTTTGGATTAAGGAGAATTAACCAGCTGTTTGACACTTGTTGGAAGTTATTCTCCCTTCTGATGATTGAGATCTATTCATTGGTCCCAGCTGTGTTAAGTGGTTGATGACAATAATTGTGGTTATCTAGTTCCTTACTATTAACACAATGACTTCTGCTCAGTTTTAGAAATATTTTTGTGGTGTCTCTCAGAAATCATTTATCTTCTTCAACAATATCCATCTTAGTGGAAGAGTTAATTATCTAATACCAATGGAAGTCCTGGGACTTTTTTGGAGTGTTGTGAAATAGGAGCCAGATCCTCCTAGTAACTGAAGCACTAACTTAATGCTTAATCATCTGAAGGATTTCATCAAGACATTTCCACTCATTCTTTCACTGAATCCTTAAGACTTTCTGGCCTTTCTATCCATATTGCTGAACTTTCTTTTATATGTCATCTACCTTAATTGAGGTGAGTCTCTTGAGAAACTATAGAATTTTCTATGTGTATTCCTAGTGGTTAACACAGTTCTTGGCACATCTAGCTGGAAAAGAGGGGCATACACTCTTAAAAAATGCAATTAATAATCAAATGTAGCATATGACAAGTAAGTAACAAAGAGGTGAAAAATAAAAGTGTGAAAGGACCTCAGAGATGGAAAAATTCACCACAGAGGGGCCAGGAAAATAAGAGTTGCAAATTTCATGAAGAAATTGACCTAAAGAAGAGATAAGGAAAGAAAGCGAACAAGCATTTGATAAGCTCTTACTAGGTGGCAGGCACTTTGATAAACAGCTTTACAAAAAATTATCTGATTTGATCCTCACAATAACCCTCTAAAGGAGGTGCTGTTTTTGTCTTCATTTTACAATTATTGGAATTGAAGCAGAACAATTCAGTCCCTTGCTCAGCACCCCATAACTGCTGTTGCAGGCCAGATTTGAACTCAGGTCTTTTTGACTCCAATACCAAGACTCAGACTATGTCACCTAACTACCTCCAAAGAGCAGGATTCTGATAAGCAGACAGGAAACTGAGAAGCCATTAAAGAAAACCTAAGGAGGAATGAGGAGGTAGAAATCTGCTTGTTGTGCTTGAGCAAAAGAGAAAAGAATGATTGCAGTAGATGATTTTTCTCCAAGGGTAGTGGCGGATGAAGTTGAAACTTTAATATAGAATATAATCAATCAGAAATTTATATATAAGATAGTGGAAGAGCTAGGTACTATATAGAATATCAAGAGAAAGAGGCTAATTTTTATCTGAAATCAATGCAGCAAAATTGAGAGTATTTCATAAATGAATCATGTCTTCAAGTAATCGTTTCATGACATTCTGTGTGTGTTTGTCCTTCGTTGCCGAAGCAGACCATGCCATCACAGAAATGATGACATGATTTGCATTTGACTTTGCTTTGAGTGAGGGAGAGCTGTGCAGGTCACCAGCCTCACTTCTCCAAAGTCATCTGAATCCAGTGACCAAATGTTCATCAGGATGGCTGGAGATGACCCAGGATGAGGCAATTAGGGTTAAGTGACTTGCCCAAGTCACACAGCTAGTGAGTGTCAAGTGTCTGGAGTGAGATTTGAACTCAGGTCCTCCTGACTCCTGCACTGGTGCTCTATCCATTGCACCACCACTGCATAGTAAAGATTACACAATGAAATGCAATTTAGACTACAGGTCTAGACAAGATATGATAGTGGCATTAACTTAGTACTTTTAAAGCTGCAAGATTACCAAATAGATCAACAAAGGGATCTCTAATAATCAAATCTAATGTCTTTTTTCCCCTTGATCCCCATTATTCTTAACCTATCTTCATTTGACATTATTGACGATTGTATTCTATTAGATGTTTGCTCGTTTCTGGGTTTCATAACACTTTTGCCTGATTCTGTCTGACCGCTCCTGCTCTGTCTCCTTTGCTAGTTAATTTTTAAAATTTTGTTGAATATTTACCAATTTAAAAAATAGCATTGATTTGTTTTTAATTTTCTGTTCTAAATTCACTGCCTGTTCTCCCTACTCCTCTTCTTTGAGAGGGCAAGTGATACGTTGATTATTCATATGAAATAAAGCAAAACTTATTTCCATATTAGTAATGTTGCAAAAGAAAACACACATATATGCACACACAAAGGAAAAAGAAAGTTTAAAAAGTACTCTCAGAGTTTATTCATTCTCTCTTTGGGGTGGATAGCATTTTTCATCATTGGTTCTTTAGAATTGTCTTAGATCACTGTATTGATCAGGATAGCTAAATTTTCACAGTTAATGATCCTGCTAGTACTATGTACAATTTTCTCCTGGTTCTGTTCATTTTACTTTGTGTGAGTTCATATGTCTTCTCAGGTTGTATTTTTTTTAATGATTCTGCTTATCATTTCTTATAGCACAATAGTATTTCATCACAATCATATACCACAATTTATTCAGCCTTTCCCAAATGATGAGCATCCCCTTGATTTCCAATTTTTTGCCACCATAAAAAGAGCTATATAAATATAAGAGATATAAATGTTTTTGTACAAAGAGGGCCTTTTCCTTTCATTTTATCTCTTTGGAATACTGAATAGTAGTAACATAACAAAACAGAAAAATGATAAATGCTGGAGAAGATGTGGGAATATTGGAATACTAAGGCATTGTTGATGGAGTTTTGAACTGATCCAACCATTCTGGAAAGCAATTTGAAACTATGTCCAAAGGACTATAAATAGGTGAATACCCTTTGACCCAGCAATACAACTTCTAGGCCTGTATCCCAAAGAGATCATACAAATGGAAAAAGGATCCACATGTACCAAATACATTTATAGCAGCTCTTTTTGTGGTGGCTAAAAATTGGAAACTGAGGGGAGCCCATCGGTTGGGGAATGGCTGAACAAGTTGTAGAATATGAATGTAATGGAATACTATAATGCTATAAGAAATCACGAGCAGACAGACTTCCAAAAAAACAGTGAAGGTTTATATGAACTGATGTCTGAGTAAAGTGAACAGAACCAGGAGAACATCATACACAATAATAGCCACATTACATAATGACTAACTTTGATAAACTTAGCTCTTCCTAGCAATGCAAGGATCTAAGACAACTTCAAAAAGAATCATGATGTCAAATGCTGTCCACATCCAGAAGAACTATGGAGTCTGAATGCAGATCAAAGCATAATGTTTGCTCTCTTTTTTCATTTGTTCCTTCTTGTTTGTCCCATTCTTTTACAACACGACTAATGTAAAAATAGGTTTTAATATGGATGCATATGTAGAGCCTATATCAAATTAAATGCTATCTTAGAGTGGGGGAAGGGGAAAGTTGGGGAGAAAATTTGGAACTCAAAAATCTTATAGAAGTGAATGTTGAAAACTAAAAATAGATTAATTTAAAAAAAATTGTAATATTACTGAGTAAAAAAGTATGCATAGTTTTATAGCTCTTTGGGTTTAGTTCCAAATTGTTCTCCAGAATGATTTGACTGGTTCAAAATTCCACCAGTAGTGCATTAGTGTCCCAATTTTTTTACATCACTCCATCATTCATTATTTTCCTTTTCTGATAGGTATGAAGTGGTCTGAGTTATTTTAATTTGCATTTTTCTAATCAATAGTAATTTAGAGCATTATCATATGATTATTGATAACTTTTTTTCTTCTTCTGAAAACTATCTGTTCATCTCTTTAGACCATTTATCAACTGGGAAATGGCTCTTATTTTTATAAATTTTGCTCTACTACCTACATATTTGAGATTTAAAACTTTAGAGAAATTTGCTATAATTTTTTCCCAGTTTCCTGTTTTCCTTCTAATTTTAGCTGCATTAGTTTTGTTTATGTAAAATATTTTAATTTCATATAATTAAATTATCCATTTTTGCTTCCTGTATGCTTTTTCTCTCTTGTTTGGATATAAACCTTTCCCTTATCAAAAGTTTTGGGGCACATTTTTCTCTGCTCTCCTAATTTACTTATGATATTATCCTGTATGTTTAAATCACTTATCCATTTTGACCTGGTATACAGTGGGAATTGTTGGTCTATGTCTAGTTTCTTCCCAAATGCTTTCCAATTTTCTCAGAAACTTTTGTCAAATGGTGAATTTTTATCCCAAAAGCTTATATCTTTGTGTTTATTAAACAGTAGATTAGCATGGTCATGTACAACTATGTATCATATACTTGATCTATTCCATTGACATACCACTTTATTATTTAGCCAGTACCCGGTTGTTGTGATGATTATCAGTTTGTAATGTAGTTTAAAATCTGGAACTGCTGGGCCATCTTCTTTCACATTTTTTTCCCATTGATTCTCTTGATATTCTTGACTTCTTATTTTTCCAGATGAATTTTCATTATTTTTTGAGTTTTATAGAATAATACTTTGATATGGCATTGAATGCACAAATGAGCAATGAATATTTCTTCAGTGGTTTATATCTGTCTTTATTGGTGTGAAGTAGTTTATTAGTTCTTGAGTCGGTGTTGACTGGTAGATTACAAGTATTTTATATTCTCTGCTATTTTTTCAAATGGAATATCTCTATCTCTTACTTCTGGGCTTTGCCACTAGTTTATAGAAATACTAATGAAGTATGTGCCTTTATTTGATATCCTTCAACTTTCCTGAAATTTGTAATTGTCTCAATTCGTTTTTTAGTTGGTTCTCTAGGATTCTCTAAATATATCATCATGCCATCTGCAAAGAGTGTCAGTTTTGTTTCCTCTTTGCTTATTTTTATAACTCCAATTTCTTTTTCTTGTCATTGCTATAGCTAGCATACAAAATTGAACCAGAGTCTTGATAATGGACATTCTTGCTTCACACTTGATCTGCTTGGAAAGGCTTCATGTTTATTTTCATTACAAATAATGCTTTCTATTGGTCTTAGATACTATTTATCATTTTAAGAAAACCTTCTTTGATTCCTCTTCTTTCTAGTATTTTTATGAAAAATGAGTATCATATATTGTCAAAGCTTTTTCTGTATCTATTGATATAATAATATGATTTTTTTTATTGTTAGTGATATGGTCAGTTATGCTTCATAGTTTTCCCAATATTGAACCATCCCTGCATCTCTGGAATAAATCACACCTGGACATATTGTATAATCTTTGATATAATATCCTTGCTAGTATTATATTTGTATTTTTTGTTTTGATGTTCACTAAGGAAATTGATATATACTTTTATTCCTTGATCTTTGTTTTCCCTGGTTCATATATCAAAATCATATTTGTATTATAAAAGGAATTTGGTAGGACTCCTTCTTTACCTGTTTTTAAAAATAGTTTATATGGTAATGAGATGAATTGTTCCTTAAATGTTTGGTGGGATTCATTTATAGATCGATTCATCCCTAGGGGTATTTTCTTAGGGAGCTCATTTATGACTTGGTCAATGTCTTTTTCTAAGGTATACCTATTATTCTGTTTCCTCTTCTTTAATCTGGGCAGTTTATTTTATTTTTGTAAATATCCATCCATTTCACTTAGATTGCCTATTTTACTGGCATATTATTAGACAAAATAACTGCTAATAATTGCTCTAATTTCATTTTCATTGGTGGTACATATTACCCTTTTTTGATACTGGTAATTTAGTTTTCTTTTACAAAAAAAATCTAATTAACCAATGGTTAGTGTATTTCATTGATTTTTTCATAAAACCAGTTCATACTTTTTTTAGTTCAAGTTTCCTTCTTTCAATTTTATTAATCTCTCCTTTGGTTTTCAGGATTTCTAATTTGGTGTTTAAATAGGGACTTTTAATTTATCTTTTTTCCAGTTTTTTTATTTGCCTGCTTAATTGATTAATTGATCTGCTTTCTCTCGTTGATTGATGTAAGCATTTAGAGATATGAATTTTGCCCTAAGTATTGGTTTGGCTGAATCCCACAAATTTTGGTATTTTTTCATTCTTGCCATTCTCTTTAAAGAAATGTTGTTTTTCTGTTTGTTTGGTTTTTTTTTTTTTACTTTATCCACTCATTCTTTTAAGGATTAGATTGTTTCCAATTAATTTTTAATCGCTGCCTCCACAATTCTTCATTAAATGTAGTTTTATTTCTTATGGTCTAAAAGTGGTGCATTTAATCTCTCTGTTTTTCTTCATTTGGTTTAAGGTGTTTATGCCCTAATACATGGTCACCTTTTATAATGGTGCCATGTACACCTGAGAAAATGGTATACCCCTTTCTATTGCCATTCAGTTATGCCCAGAAGTCTATCAGATCCAAAATTTCTAAAATTCTATTCGCCTACCTAATTTCTGTCTAATTAATTTTCTGGTTGCATTTATCTAGCTCGGAGATGTGAAAGTTGAGGTCTCCCAACAGTATAGTTTAACTTTCTATTTCTTTTTATAATTTGTTTAATTTTTTCTTTAAGAATTTGGATAGGGAGGAGCCAAGATTGCAGAGTAGAAAGATACACATATGCTAGCTCCTCACCCACAGCCCATAAAATACCTGTAAAGAAGAATTCCCAACAAATTCTGGAGCAGCAGAAGCCTCAGAACAATGGAGTGGAGGAGATTTCTTTTCCTGAGAGGCCTAAAAAACCAACACCAAAGGTCTGTCGCACACTGGACCGGGAGCACAGCACAGCCTTGCCTTGGCCACATAGAACCAAGGGAAGCAGATCCTAGCAGACTTCAGGGGCAGAATTTCCAGTGGCCGCGCAACTCCCTCCACACACAGGTGCCAAAGGTCAGTGAGAGGGTCTTTTCAGCTTGCCAGGAGGGGAGTGGGGTATCTCCATAACTCAGGCCCCCTTGGGAGGCAGCAGTGGACAGGAGCTCCCAAAGCAGACAGGAGCTTGGATCCATTGTTGAAGATCTCCACATAAACCCCCTGAGGTAACTAAGCCCTGCTTGGTAGCCCTGCCACCTCCTGAGCAACTGAAATTAATCTCACATTGAATAGCAGCCCCACCCACACCAAAAGCCCTGACGCTGGGAAGCAGCATTTGAATCTCAGACCCCAAGCACTGGCTGGGCAGATCTGGAGGGGAGGTGAGTGTGGTAAGGAATCTCAAAAGTCAAGTAACTGACTGGGAAAATGCTCAGAAAAGGGAAAAAAAATTAGACCATAGAAGGTTACTTTCTTGGTGAGAAGATATCTCCTCCCACCCTTTTCAGATGAGAAAGAACAATGCTTACCATCAGGGAAAGACATAGATGTCAAGGCTTCTGTATCCCAAACATCCAAAATAAATATTCAGTGGGCTCAGGCCATGGAAGAGCTCTTAAAAAGGATTTTGAAAATCAAGTTAGAGAGGTGGAGGAAAAACTGGGAAGAGAAATGAGAGAGATGCAAGAAAAGCATGAAAAGCAGGTCAACACCTTGCTGAAGGAAATCCAAAAAAATGCTGAAGAAAATTAACACCTTGAAAAATAGGCTAACTCAACTGGCAAAAGAGGTTCAAAAAACCAATGAGGAGAAGAATGCTTTCAAAAGCAGAATTAACCAAATGGAAAAGGAGATCCAAAATCTCACTGAAGAAAATAGTTCTTTAAAAATTAGAATGGAACAGATAGAGGCTAATGACTTTCTGAAAAACCAAGAAATCATAAAACAAAACCAAAAGAATGAAAAAATGGAAGAGAATGTGAAATATCTCATTGGAAAAACAACTGACCTGGAAAATAGATCCAGGAGAGACAATTTAAAATTATAGGACTACCTGAAAGCCTGAATCAAAAAAAGAACATAGACATCATCTTTTATGAAATTATCGAGGAAAACTGCCCTGATATTCTAGAACCAGAGGGCAGAATAAGTATTCAAGGAATCCACCAATCACTACCTGAAAGAAATCGAAAAAGAGAAACTCCTAGTTACATTGTAGCCAAATTCCAGAGTTCCCTGATCAAGGAGAAAATATTGCAAGCAGCTAGAAAGAAACAATTCCAGTATTCTGAAAATACAATCAGGATAACACAAGATCTAGCAGCTTTTACATTAAGGGATCAAAGGGTGTGGAATAGGATATTCCAGAAGTCAAAGGAATTAGGACTAAAACCAAGAATCACCTACCCAGAAAAACTGAGTATAATATTTCAGGGGAAAATATGGTCTTTCAATGAAACAGAGGACTTTCAAGCATTCTTGATGAAAAGACCAGAGCTGAAAAGAAAATTTGACTTTCAAACACAAGAATGAAGAGAAGCATGAAAAGGTAAACAGCAATGAGAAGTCATAAGGGGTTTACTAAATTTGAACTGTTTACATTCCTACATGGAAAGACAATATTTGTAACCCTTGAAACTTTTCAGTTTCTGGGTAGTTGGTGGGATTGCACACACATACATGCACATGCACACGCACACACACAGAGACAGAGAGCACAGAGTGAACTGAATAGGATGGGATAATATCTTTAAAAAATGAAATTAAGCAGTGAAAGAGAAATATATTGGGAGGAGAAAGGGAGAAAAGGAATAGGGCAAATTATCTCTCATGAAAGAGGCAAGGAAAAGACTTTTTAGTGGAGGGAAAAAGAGGGGAGGTGAGAGAAAAACATGAAGTTTACTCTCACCACATTCCAAATTTTCTCCTTATTTGTCCCCTCCCCCCACCCCAAAACAGCAAGCATTCTAATTGCCCCTATCACCAATCTGCCCTCTCTTCTATCATCCCTCCCTTCCCTTGTCCCCATCTTTTCTTTTGTCCTGTAGGGCCAGATAACTTTCTATACCCCATTACCTGTATTTCTTATTTCCTAGTAGCAACAACAATACTCAACAGTTGTTCCTAAAACTTTGAGTTCCAACTTCTCTTCATCCCTCCCTCCCCCCCATTCCCTTTGGGAAGGCAGGCAATTCAATATAGGCCATATCTGTGTAGTTTTGCAAATGACTTCCATAATAGTCATGTTGTGTAAGACTATCTATATTTCCCTCCATCATATTCTGCCCCCCATTGTTTCCATTCTCTCTTTGGATCCTGTCCCTCCCCAAGAATGTTGACTTCAAATTGCTCCCTCCTCCCATTGCCCTCCCTTCCATCATCCCCCGCCACCCTGCTTATCTCCTTCTCCCCCACTTTCCTGTATTGTAGGATAGGTTTTCATACTAAAATGAGTGTGCATTTCATTCCTTCCTTTTGTTGAATGTGATTAGAGTAAACTTCATGTTTTTCTCTCACCTCCCCTCTTTTTTCCCCCCAACTTAAGTTAAAGTTGAGTTTTATTCCTGGTGTGGAAGAGGCATTGTCCCAATCTTCAGGGTTTTTCACACTACTGTTTTTTAGAGCTATCTCTAAAGGTTGGGAAATTTTTAGTACTTGTGAGGTAGTGTAATCTGGCAAGAGATGTGTTCACTAGTCTCCTAGTCTGAGCTCTGGTCCTTACTCATAAAAGACCCTGATCTCTTGATATTGCTCTCAGGGTACCTCATCTCTTGTGACCAAAAGTGATACTGCTCCTCAGGGACCCTGAAACAACAATAACAATCACTGGGGTCCCCAACCTCTTTCTGACAAGTTTCCAGGTCCCCTTACCATCTCCAGTTTGTGAACTCCTGAAGCTGCTGCTTTTGTCACCATCACTTCCTCCCACCATTAGTATTGTAATCACACTGGCTGTGAGCCAGCCTCTAACTCTGTGTCACAGGTCTCTCCTTCCAAGTTATTCAGTTTTTTGAGGGCTGGAAGAATGCCTCTCCCAGACCCCTTTTTGGCTCTGCCATTCTAGAATTCAATTTGAGGCATTATTTTTAAAGTACTTTGGAGGGGAATGGTGGGAGAGTTAGGCTGAGTGCTTCCTCTACTCTCTGATTTTGGCTCTGAACCCCTAGTTCATTATCCATATTGTACTCCTTTACTCTAAGCAGTGCCCAAAGTTCTGCCCTGGGGTCTCTTTTCCTTTGTTCTTAGCTATCTAAGTAGAATGAAAATGTTCTTAATACCAACAGTTATACACACATCACACACAAAGTTTTCTACAAAAACTTAACTCAGAAAAAATATGCCTTGTTTCAAAAAACAACAAAAAAGTGTCTTCTTTTCCCTTCTCTGCTTCTATTTTGAATTATACCTAATCTTTCCAAAAGCAAACATTCATGACTGGGTTAAATTTGAATATTTTGGCTATTTGTGCATCATGCAGACATCTGTATATATGAGCCACCCTCTCTGGAGGGTAATTAGGGATGACTTTCTTGACTGTAAAAAGAAAAAGAACATTCTCTAGCTCAACAGAAAGATATGTTCTTTGTCTTAGTATTCATGGGAAGGTTTATGCTCAGTTTCCTTTCAGACTGAAAAGAGAAAAGTCAAATATACCACTGACTTGGCTAGGAAGTAGACAGATTTATATCCACACCAAGAAGCATTTATGGGAAGCAATTTCTACCTATCTGAGGAGAACTCCCTGTAAGATGAATGAAAAAGAGTGTTGTGTTAAACGTGCTTTTGATTTCTTTGTGGTATCGTTCATTTCCCCCTTTCCCCTTTGTCAATTGTTAGTTCACTAGGCAAGAAACCCATTTAAGTCTGGCATTATGAATAGTGTTTAGTCATAGTTTATATTAAGGGAAATATAAGCAGTACCATTTTTTAGATGTACTTGGATACCCTTCATTTCAGTGTGTGAGCATATTGTGTGTATGTGTATGTATGTGTATCATATATATATATATATATATATGAAAATAGAAGAATTAAGGTTATAACTGTATAATCAGCAATTTAAGGTTCTTACTCATAATTTAAAAAATAGGAGATGACTACAACAGCTCAGATGATTTTTCTTTGCATTTAAATTACCTTCTAATATTTAAAGATTGCCTAGTACAGATATGTTTATTTCTAGTAGTAGCTGTGAAAATAAAGTATATCTCTATTATGTTGTCATAGCTATCCAGTGAAATTGGAATAAAACATTAAACAAACACTCCTCCTGTGCCCTGTGTAGCATAGTAGCCTTTTTAGTATGTTGCTATACCATTTCATAAATGGTTCAAGTTGCTCTGCCACATGAAATGTGGAGGAAAAAAAAGAAAAAAGGAGATGTATATTTGTTGTTTTATGGATTTAAAGTGATTCATTGTAAAGTTCAATGTTTACAAAAAAATGAAGCATACATGGTAAGTTTAGAGTGCTCTCTGATGTTACTGACAAGTATGTTTCTATTAAATAGATTAGTAAACAGGTAATTAAATCATATCTGTGAATTATACTATAATTAATTTTGTAGAATATAAAAAAAGACCACAAATCATTCACTTAAAGTAAGCCTAAACTATAATGCAACTTGTAAAATGCTCCATCTTTAAAATTGATGCATACTTGAAGTGAATTAAATCTGATCTCTCTGTACATTTGAGAAATAAAGTCGTTTGGAAGAGCAAATTTGTACCCTCTTCATCTTATTATCAAAATAGAATTCCCATTTCAAAAGTAAATGTGTTTGAAAACCAAGAATATTAAGATAGATGCAAAATAGCACCAAGTTGGTTTTGAGAATCTCTTAATCTCCTATCCTTAAGTCAAAAAGCTGAAAGAAAAAAAATGTTTTGGCCGTGATTTATATAATTATATGAAAATAGTCATTTTATTTAAAAATATTCATTCTTATTCATAGAAAGTGGAATAATTCTTTTACATCTATAATGGGCCACAATTATAGCCCATATCTACCTCTAGATAACAAGATCATTTTATGAAAAATATTTCCTTCGTCAGCATGTATTCAACTTGATTTAGAACTGTCTTTTGTGGCTTTTCAAACTCTGGCCAAAAAATAGCTAGCAAATGTATAGTTATTCATAAGAGACTGATCTGTTCTTTGACAGACTTGGGCAGGAATGGGGGTTTGGTGCAAAGGGATAAAATACATCTTTGAACACTTATACAGTTTTACTTTGCAGATATTTCATGAGTCATCAAAGATTGGCCTGAGGACCACACAAAGACTAATGTGGAAAAGATTTGAGAGATTTAATGTAGTGAAATTTCCTACTGTTTCAGGCTTTAAAGTTTTGCAGCAGGTTACAGCTATTAATTCCACCTTGTTTATTGGTATAGAGTGTATTCTTTATAAATAACTCTTTTTAAATGTAATGAGTAACTCTGAAGTTAATTTTCAGGAGTAGATTTGTGAATTTTTCTATTAAATGTCAATTTTTTTAAAAAAAACAAATATTTGTAAGAATCAAATACCTCCTCTAATGCAAATATTAAGACTTACAAGTTAAAATTCTTGGCATTTGACTTTATTTACATTTTTTTGAACTACATTGAATTTCATTGCTTTTTTATGTACAAGTTGCATTGTGTATTAAATTGTACTGAGAGTATTTCACAGATGACAAGGTGCCAAGAACAGCTAATTAATTTTCATTAGTACGAGGAAATTAATTCTAGCATTATGATAGATTTTTTTTCTACTGACCATTGAATTGAATCGTTGAATTAAATTATATTTAGAGATAGCAATCTATGGCTCAAATACTCAAATGAATTTGATCCCATAAGTATGGTTCTCCCTTCAATGATATGTATCACCACCCTACATGCCTGTCCTTCCAATGTGACCATTGTTCATTTTCTTCCATAAATCAGTCAGTCAACTGGAGTTATGAAGTACCTGCTATGTGATAAGCACTGGGCTAAGTGCTTACATGGTTACATTGTTACAAAGAAAAACAAAAGACAGTTTCTGCTCTCAAGCCCTCTAAAGGAGGAGACAACTTGCAGACAACTATCCAGAAAAAAAACAAAAAAACGGAAAACAAAACTATGTACGGGATAAATTGGAAATAATCAATAGATGGGAGGCATTAGAACTAAGGGTGACTAGAAAAGGCTTCCTTTAGATATGACATCACAGAAGACGTGAGACGGAGATGAGGAAGGAAAGTATCCCAGACATGGGGACCAGTCAGTGAAAATGTCCTAAATTGGGAGATGGTACGTCTTATTCAAAGAACAACAAGGAGACCAGTGTCATAAGGTCAGAGGACACCCGGGGGAGTGGGACAGGGGGCAGGGGGCAGTGTGGAAAGAAGAAGTACATAAAATGTAAGAAGGCAGGAAAGGTTGGAGAGGAGGGGTGGACAGAGTAGGTTATAAAAGCTTTGAATATCAAAGAGGATTTTAGGATAGAGAACCACTGGACTATATTGAATAGTAGGATGTCCTGGTCAGACCTGAGCTTTGGGAAGATCACTGACAGCTGAGCGGAGAATAGACTGCAGTGGAGAAAAACTGGTATAAGAAAGACCAACCAGCAGCCGATTGCAATGGTCCAAGCATGAAGTAATTAGGGCCTGTATCAGGATGGTGACAATGTGATATATAATATATAATATATATGTGCTGTGTATATGTGTGAAGGGAGTTATGGTCTGAAAACTAAGTGAATGAATGAATGAAAAAGCATTGATTAAGTGTTTTCTGTGTTCAGGCACTTTGCTAAAGTGACAAAGGAAGGAGAGAAATAAAAAGGAAGGAAGGGAAGGAAACAAGAATTTAAGTGCTTTAGAGACTGTTGTAGTTATACTTGTCCTTCATTCTTGAAGAGGACAGTGACATCAGGGTGATGACATGATTCACACTTGACTTTGATTTGAGGGAGGGAAGGCTGCGCAAGGTCACCAGCCTCACTTTCTTCCCCTGAGCCAGTTGAGTCCAGTGGTCTGATATTCATCCGGACAACTGGAGATAGCCCAGGCTGCGATGTGGGACCTTGGCCATTTTAGGCTAAGATCTTATCAGACTCTCACTTTGAATAAGATACACCCATTCAATGAATAGGCTTCTTTAAGCAGTTACTCAAGGGATGACCCCTGTAAGAAAAGAAAGAACAGCAACAAACAAACAAAAAAAAAATCAAACTGGGAGGGCAAGACCCTGAGGGTTCCTGGGTAAAAGGGAAACAAGCTACTATTTAGTTATTACATTCATTGCGCTAGGTAGGCAGGGACTTGGTGTCCAATTTACGAGCTTCCGAGTGAATTGGACTTAAGGTTTGCTCTTTGTAGGCAGCCTTGGCTATGGAGGTGTACCTTTCCTTGGGTTGAGCACCTGAGCAAAGGGGAGAAGTGGGGAGGAGAGGGGAGAGCGGAAGAGAGGAGAGGATACAGGTTGTTTTTGTCCTTCCTTCTGGAAGAAGACCATGACGTGATTTTCACAGTCCTATCTATTCAGATAAAGTTACCTAGTTAAATGTTATTATTCCTACTTTGCAGTTGTTGAAGAAACTGAGGCAATCAAGGTTAAATGATTCTCTCCTGGTCGGTCACACAGCTGGTAAGTATTTGAAGCTGGATTTGAACTCATGTCTTCTTCACTGCAGGCCCAGCACTCTATCCAGCACCACTGGACATACCTCTTCTAGTGGCAATGGTAATCATGATTTAATTACAGTCTAAAAACAAGATATGGAAAGGGTGTAATGGGGAAGAGGGATGATAATATTTCGTGTCAGCTAAGATGGTCTCTGGTGGTCTGATTTGGAGATGCCAGTGACCATAGTGCAGAGGACAGAAAACAGTGAACTTGAAAGTGGTGATACGTGATTTCAAGTAGAGTTAGCCCTGGACAACATTCATTTTAAGTGCTCACAGGCATACAACAATATTGCTTAAAAAATAATAAAAAATAGTAAAGTGATTAAAAATGGGCTCATTACTTAGGCAGAAGATTGTTGTTTTTAAGTTACAATTTACCATGGGAAATCCAGTCCCCTTATGCTGAATGAAGTAAGGTATTTAAAGTAAGCAGCAAAGAAAGCAAAGTAAGACAGTAAGAGATAGAACATTAAAGATGTTAACAGAGTTCTAAAGAATGAAGATGGAATGGGGCATCCAAATGCACTACCCAAGATCATAGAAACCTCAGTAGTCATTCCACGATTTGTTTCCTTTTTTTTTTTTTGACTGATTTTCAGAGTTAAAGATGGGTTTGTGTTCCCTCCTCAAAAACCACCTTCCCTTGGGAAAAGAAGAAAAATAACTGTGCTTGCAAAGGTCTAAGCACTAAATGACCTTAGAACAATCTGTACAATGATATTCAAAATAATAAAGAAAGCATATAGCAAGAAACCTGATAAAGAAGGATAAAACACAAGTGATGATTCTATCATTTTCTAGATTACATCCCTTTTTTTAGTAATAATAACAAAGTGAAAGAAACCTGGTAGTGAAATATTCTGACTAGTAAAGAAGCAATTATAATATCTGAAAAAAGAAAAGAAAATGAGTAAATACAACAAAGTATTTTAGTCACTCCAATGGAAAAGATGAGAACACAGCAAGTCAATTAGCATCATGCTGGAGTGCAATAAATTGAAATATAGAAAGCAATGGGCTTCTTCAATTTTGTATTTCTCAAATATATATATATATATATATACCCCCATAAATGCGAAATATTATAAATATCTGCCCATATATGTATGTATGTGTATTATATTCTGAAAGTCTCAGAGCAGTTATAAGTTTTAATGAGCTTATTAAAATACTTAATGTGATATTTCTTTCTGTGGTATTTTAAATGGGCAACCAGGTGGTGCAGTGGGTAGAGCATCAGACCTGGAGTCAGGAAGACCTGAGTTCAAATGTAGCCTCAAACTCTTACTAGTTGTGTGATCCTGGGCAAGTCACTTAGCCCTTTTTGCCTCAGTTCCTCATTTATAAGATGAGCTGGAGAAGGAAATCAGAAACCACTCCAATGTCTGCCAAAAATAATGCTAAATGGGATTGCAAAGAGTCAGCTACGACTAAAAAACAGGACAACAATAACAAAGTATTTTAGATGGGCCATCCACATGAATGGACAGGATTTAAATTTTAATGGCTTAAAACTGCACTTAGAGCATGATGCATATAGAAAACGCCTTTCAGAACCTAGTTATTCACTTCACTCTTACTCTTTCTCCTCTACTTTTCCCTTCATTGAGTACTGGTTTGAAACCTATCTAGTATCTTGCCTAGCAGGATGGGTTGTAACCTTTGTGCAAGGGATGACCCTACATATGACAACAGATTCAGAGTACACAAAAAATACCCAGCAACACAATATCTGGACTATAGATCTATTATCCACTGGAATAGAACCAGATTTCCAAATTACATGAAATTGGTTTAATGCTATTAAATACATTAAATACTAGTTAGAGAAATAAGGAAAAAAAATCCATAAAAGCATCTTAAACATAATAGGATCATAGATTTAGAGCTGACAGTGAACTTAAGCCTCACCTAGCCCAATCTCATCATTTTATAGATAAGGAAACGGAAGCTTTGAGAAGTTGATTTATCCAAGGTCACACAGGTGGAAGATCAGGGATTTTAAAGCAGTTCCTTTGACTCTCAGATTATTACTCATTCTACCGCATCATAGTCTTGCTATCTCAGTATAATAGATGGCTACTACTATTCCCTGTCTCCTCCATTCTAGTCTGTCTTTCCCTTTAGTCTCACTCAGTCCCTCAACTTTCATTCACTCTGGTAGGTTGAGGTCCCCCAGATGGAGTAGTGACTGGACCTAGGTTCTGGGAGTAACTCTGACAACTTTTAAGATTAAAGTTCCTGAGCCCTCATTAAAGTCCTTGTGTTTCCCATTAGCGAAAAAAGTCAGACAATTTAATTTACTTTTAACAAAAAACATTTATTCAAAAAGCAAAGCAAGAATAATAATAAATTCTAACCATAAACTTGGAGTAAACTTTCTCACTAATTCAGACACAGTTTGTGGGGGAAAGTTGGCATGTTAAAAATACCATAGTAATGAGCCATATATGGTTCAAATCTTGTCTTTGATAATAACACAGCCTCATCTATACGACCATGGGTAAGACCTTTCATATTTCTGAACCTTAGTCAATTTTCTAAGGTTCTACATGATACCTCTCTGTGGTAACCCAATTATAGAACTTGCTTAGTGAACCAAGTGTCTATGTGGACAGCACACATCTCTGCTATGAACATGCATGATGAACTGTAATTCAGAGATCAGAGTGGGATGATTTCCAACTTTATTTTCTATTAAATTTTACATCTATTAAACAACCATTTTATACAGAGAACTTTGGAAATTGCTAAGTAAGTTAGAATGTTTAGATAAAACACAGGCTCTGACATCACAGAGCTTATTATCTAGTGTAGGAGATGTGACACTTGATTACAATTGTACTACAAAATAATTTAAAATGAATAACAAAGAAAAGAAAAAACATTCTTTGAATAATTTAAAATGAATAACAAAGAAAAGCAAAAACATTCTTTGGCTTCATGGAACTCACATCCTATTGGAAGAGACAATTTGTATAAAAATAGGTAACTACAAGACACATACAAAATAGATAGAAAGCAAACTTAGAAGAGAAAGTATTTTAAGGTTTACATAACAATTTGGAAGTTATAAAGGAATTTATATACATTATCTTAAGAGGCTTATAATGCTATAACCGTAATGCTTGAACAACATACATTTTTCAAATAAGTAACTGAAATTGTACAAAATTTATTTGCTAGACTTTTCAAGATGATATATTTGCCCCACCCCCAGCATTCTTTCCTTCAGTGTCTTAAAATCAAGTTCATAGCTTTATAATTAAGTTTTTTAAATGCCAATGTGAAAACCATGTACCCATGCATTCTGTCTCAGAAATACCATTCTGCATAAAAGATTACATGCTGAGGAAAATAAATTGTCTTGCAAAAGCACAACTCTGATTTATGATTCAAGTTCATGATTTTCAGGGCAAAGCCTATTCTTCACCAAGTTTGCATTCAATTATATTCTTAAAAAATATTATGACTAATGTTTTGTAGTCATGTAGCTGAACCCGACTCAGAATATACTTCATGTGATGGATAAGCAGGGAATAGAGGGCGTAGCAAACTTAAGGTCAGCTTATAGGGGAGCATTCTTTTTCTTAGTTTCTAAAGAATTAGCAAGCAGTTCTCTGTAACAAACACCTATTTTCCCTTCAAAGAAGGAGAAAGGATATTTTATAGGTATTGGACTAATTATTACCTCCCTAAAAGAAGTCAGTCACTGTTAGGAATACTTTAAGCAGTCAAGAACCATTAGATCATAGATTTAGAGCAAAGAAGGACTCCAAAGGTTATTTCCTCTAACCTTTCCATTTGACCAATGCTATAGACAAGGTTTATAGATAGACTTGTGAGATTTATTCAGTGACTTGACTAAGGTCGTAGAAGTAGCAAAGTTGAGATTTAAAATGCAATCAGTGCATATTCTACTGTAACATGCTGATTTCAGGGAGACAAACACTTGGGTATTGTGTCTCTTATATGACAAGCACTATGCTGGACACTGGGTATACCAACAAAAAAAATATCGCTGCCCAAAGTGGTTTTCATTGTATCAAATAAATAATATAGACAAAATATATGGAATGAATAAATTTTACAGGAAGATTAATGAGGTCAATGGATAACCAGTACTTTATTTTCAGCAGAAAAGAAAATTTAATTTCAGGGAAAAATTCTCAAAGTTATAGGAACAATTGAATGTAAAAATGATCCCCTCCCCAGAAAGGAACTCTTTCATCTGGAAGTATTGAATAGAGCCTGAGGGATATTAATAGAACACAGCCAGATGGCTTGGCACAAAGAGGGCAAAGTGTGGCAGATCTATAGAAAAGAAGAGACCCAGCCTAGTTTCTTTTAACTCTACAACTTCATAGCTAGTCCCATGTAGTACAAGAATTATCAATGAAGGCAAAGGAACCCCAAATATAGTTGTGACCTCTCAAGAGATATTAATGCTAATGTTCATATATGCTTTGGGGTTATTATTAATTCCATTTAATAGATGATGAAACTGAGACTTAGAAGTTAATTGAATTGGCTAGCATCACACAGCTAGCAAGGCATGATTTGAACTCAGGGTTCCCTTATTCAAAGCCCAGTGTTCTACTACACAAAGCTGATTTTAAAGTATTTTCTAAGGAAGGACCTAACAGATGCCACTGGTTGAGAGCCATGGCAGTATATGAACAGTAATCCTAATGACAGCTATATAAGAGGATTAAGAATTCCTTGTAGAGGAACAGTCAAGAGAAGAAGCAAAAGATGAACAATCACCTGTCTTTTACTGGGAGTTATGGAGAACCACTACAAAAAAAAATAAACCAGAAGAAATGTGAAAGGCATCAGTAAAAGACATGTACTAAGGATTCCTACTATACAGTTGAATCTAGTCCCTCTAGCCAGTACAGTATTATAAAGGGCTAAAACCATAGAGGTCCCTGGATTTGCCACCAACAAGTACCGATGCTTCAATGGACGTTTTTTTTTAAAGAAATATATTTCCTTTTTTTTCTTAAATAAATGAGTTAATGAGCATTCATAGCAGGTCTTTTTGTGGTGGCAAAGAATTGAAAATTGAGGGGATGTCCATCAAATGGGAAATGACTAAACAAGTTGTGGTATATGAATACAATGGAATGTTATTGTACTATAAGAAATGATGAACAGGCAGACTTCAGAAAAAACCCAGAAAGAACTGATGCTGAGCGAAATGAGCAGAACCAGTAGAACACTATACACAGTAACAGTCACATTGTGCAATGATTGACTTTGATAGACAGCTCTTCTCAGCAATATTAAGGATCTAAGACAACTCCAAATGACTCATGATGGAAATGCCATCCACCTTAAGTTTGATTGCAAGTGAAAGCATACTATTTCCTCTCCTTTTCTTTTGTTTTCGTTTTTTTATTTCTTCTTTCTCATGGTTCCTCTCATTAATTCTTCTTTACAAGATGATTAATGTGAAAATATGTTTAATATGAATGTATATGTAGAGTCTACATCAGATTGCATGCTTTCTTGGGGGTGAGGGATGATAGAGAGGGGGAAAAATTGAAAACTCAAAATCTTGTGGAAGTGAATGTTGAAAACTAAAAATAAATTATTTTTAAAAATGAATTGATACCTCAGTTTATGCAAAATACTTTTCAACTATCATTTTCTATTAAATAGTCTGACTTACAAGATGATTTAGATAACTGATATTTCTAAATACTGTATCCAATCTCTAGTTTACTTGAAGAAGTCTCTTATCCTTACCATTCTATTATTTTCTTTTTTCTTTTTTTTGCATTACTCATTTAAGAATATCTTCTGTCTCCTTTCTGTTCTCTGGAATTTTGCATAAAGTTGGATACATCTTTCCCTTTCATTTTCCTTCTTTCCTCAGTTATTTGTAAAACATCATTGGAGAGCCATTTTGCTTTCTTGTTCTTTTTCTTTGAAATGTTTTTGTTGCTGCTTCATATTAATTTAGATCATACCTATATGGTCTGATGGTTTTCATTATGTTCTTAAATTTGTCTGAACTTTTGTAGTAAGAAGCTCATACTCTGAGCTACACTAAATTCCAAGTCTTCTCCACATTTAGTTTCAAAGTACATCATCAATCTGATTTCTATATTAACCATCTGGCAACATTCATGTGTAGAGTTGCCTTTTGGGTTGTTGAAGAACAGCATTTGCTATGACCATCAAGTTATCTTCACTAAACTCTATTAGCCTATGCCCTACTTCATTTTGTATACCAAAGTCAAATTTGCCTGTTATTTCGTTATCTTTTGACTTCTACTTTGGCCAGAATTCTAGAGTTATCAAAGGAACATTTCATGCAAAAGTGGGCATAATAAAAGATAAAAATGATGTGGACTTAAAAGAAGCAGAATTAAGAATTAATTAAGATTAGAGCACCTCAGAATTGATGCTCTTGAATTGTGGTGCTGAAGAAGACTTATGAGAATCCCTGGGACAGAAAGGAGATCAAATCAATCAATACTTAAAGAAATGAATTCAGGCTATTCACTGGAAGATCACATACTGGAGCTGAAGCTCAAGTAGTTTGGTCACATAACGAAAAGATAAAACTCTTTGGAAAAGACCCTGATGTTGGGAGAGATTGAAGGCAAAAGGAAAAGAGGACAGCAGAGGATAAGAGGGATAGATGGAATCATAGAAACAACTAATATGAACATGGACAAACTTCAAGAGATAGTGGAGAATAGAAGGGCCGTGGAGTCCCAAAGAATTGGACATGAACACAACAAGATTTCCATTCTTAACGAAATGTTTGAAGAATATTGTGGAAATATATTTAAAGCCAAACTCTTAAAATCTTTCTCCACTCCTCCCTCCTTACTCATTCTAGAATCTTGACTAAAAAGAAACCAAAAAAACCAAACAATTGCTAGATAGTCTAGGAGCTATTGGAGGTACTGGATTACCTTAGTACAAATTATGTATCCTTATACATGAAGCAAGGACTCTTCCCCCTCAAGCACAGGAACCTGAAGATATATCCAGTTTCAAGGCATATCTTCAATTAGCTTCTCTTCAAATGCTTAGCTCATCCTCCAATGTTTTCTTTTTTATCAGATCAAAACAAATGTCACATTAAGAAAATTAATTATTCAAACAATAAATATTAGTAAAATTCCCTAAATGGAAAATATGAAGAGGAGCACTTCTCTATGTGTTCCCATGCCACTGATGGGATAGGGAAAATGTGTAGACTAAAATACTCATGCCCTCAGAGTTGCATCCCAGATAGAATACCTTTCATCCTCTAGAAATGCTGCTTGCTGTTTCCCGCCACGAGCTGTCTGAATCAATTGCTATTCTGCGGCTATCTTTAAAGTATTGCCTTCTTTTCTGGTTCTACGCTGAGCTACCATCAGCTGGTTCTGCCCTCTCTTTCTACACTGAAATCAGTTGCAAAGTTTCTTCTATCTCTAGGGAAATTTTCCTTGTGCCCCCTTTGATTAATACTCTTTACTTCATCAATGGAATCATTCTTGTCAAGATGAAGGTTTGAGATTAGATAGCTTCTGAGAGTCCTGACAGGTATAAAGCTGTTGTTCCATTGTTAATATTGTTATGGTTTAGTTGTTCATTCATGACGCCATGGATCATACCATGCCAATACTGTCCATGGGGTTTCCTTGGCAAAGCCTTCTACAGTTGATTAAGGAAAATAGAGGCTAAGTGACTTGGCCATAGTCATATTGCTACTAGATGTCTGAGTCTGGATTTGAACTCAAGTCTTCCTTACTCTAGGCCCAGAACTCTAGCTACTGAGCCACACAGCTGCCCCATTATTCCATTAGACTTTTTCAAATGCAGAATCATGAAATTACAGAATTTTTGAGCTGGAAATAATCTTAGAAATGATCCTGCAAAAGCTTCATTTAGACATGAAAAAAAAGAGCTCAGAGAATTGTGACCAGCTCTTTATTTGCACACTTGATTCCACTTCTCACCTCCTTTAGGACTTTGCTCCAGCATTTGTGTGCCCTCACCCCCAGTCTCATGGATCTTCAGTCATACTCTGGCCCATTTACTCCACCCCATCTGCCAAGAAAGTTGTCATGTACCTCCAGTTTGGGAGGAAAAAGTCTTCCCTTGATCTTTCCTTGTAACACAGTTGTTATCATATCTCTCACAATCCCTTAATAATGAATTTCTTTAATAAAATTAGTCAATCTCTCTATTTCTTCAGTATATATTTTCTCATCATTTTCTTCCAGTCAAGATTATGCCTCAAAAACAATACTGTATTTGCTTTCGCAAAAGTCACAAATGCTTTTTTTTTCATTTGGCAAGACTATTGGGGTTAAGTGACTCTGAATGACTTCGTAATAGCCAAGAATATTTTTTTCAAAGTATCTATTTCCATTAAACACTCTGTTTTTCAGGATGGTACTCACTTCCTTTGTTTCAGAGTTTCCTAGGTTCTCTTTGTTCTCCTCCTACATTGCTAAGTATTCCTTCTCAGTCTCCTTCACAAGAACTTAATCTCATTCTTTAAAGAGCATGTTTCCCAATGATAAATCCTTGGGATCTTCCTATAATCTCTCCCTTGGCTGTTTCATTCACTCTCAGAGCTTTAACTACAACCTCTATGCAGAACTGTATATTAATGCTTCATTATAAATAGCAATAGCCACCAAGAGAATCAATTAACTTAATGCATAAAATAAATCAAGTTTTTTTGTCATCCCTTCTAAGTCTCCATCAGCTTTCTTTGTACATTGTAATTGACTTTTTCTTTTATGTGGTTAATATGTTTTCATTGTGTACTCTTTTTATGGGTCTGTCTTTTTTCCTTAAATTATTTCATAAAGATCTTTCAAGAATTCTTTATATTATTTATATTTATTGACTTTAATTATACTATATTAATCCATTGTATTTACTTTTCATGATTTACTTAATAATATCTCTCTCATTTGAGATTTAGGTGGCTTTCAGTCCTTTTTAAAAAATATAATTACAAATAATGCCACTATAAGGCAGTTAGATGTAGTAGATAGTGAACTGGCCTTGACCAGTCAAGCCCTGACTCTTACCCATACTCTCTCTGTGGTCCTGATCAAGTCACTTAGTGTTTCAGTATCCCAGACAACTCTGTGAGACTATAACTTGAACAGAAGATACCGCCTTGAAGAATTCAGAATTGAGGGGATGCCCATCAGTTGGGGGATGATTGAACAAGTTGTGGTATATGATTGTGATGGATTACTATTATGCTACAAGAAAATCATGAGCTAGATGCTCTCAGAAAAACCTGGAAATGCATGAACTGACAAAAAATGAAATGAGTAGAACCATGAGAATACTGTACATAGTAACAGCAATAATGTGGGATGATCAGCTGTTAATGACAGCTATTCTGAGCAATATAATGGTCTAAGATAACTCTGAAAGACTTATAATGAAAAATGCTCTCCAACTCCAGAAAATGAAGTGATAGGGTCTGAATATAAATTGAAGCACACTTTTTAAATTTTATTTTTCTTGAAGGGTTTTTTTTGGTCTGTTTTCTTTTACAATATGACTAATATGGAAATACATTTTGCATGATTGCACATATATAACCTATATTAAATTGCTTGCCTTCTCAAAGAGTAGAGTGAAGAGGGAGGAAAGGAGAAAAATTGAAACTAAAAATTTTAAAAACCAATGTTAAAAATTGTTTTTACGTGTAATGGGAGAAAAATAAAATATTAAATAAAGAATGACAACAACAGAAAATAAAAAACACAAGGACTATGCTGACCTGGATCAGGAGAGGAAGTTCTTCATACCAATGTAATCACAGATCTACTTTCTATCCCTATAAAATTTTGAACTGATCTAAGTTGGGCTGAGAAGGAGAACTCTCAAGAGATTCACGTCTTGACTTAATAATGTTGATCCCAAAGTCAAGGAGATTCTCAGGGTAGTAGTATGGATCGGACATGCTATTACTGAGTTATAGAAGTAATTTTTTTTTTCTGATTCTTAG
This sequence comes from Bettongia penicillata ogilbyi, assembly GCA_023548195.1. Lineage (NCBI taxonomy): Eukaryota > Metazoa > Chordata > Mammalia > Diprotodontia > Potoroidae > Bettongia > Bettongia penicillata. The sequence goes on along the minus strand of JAJHZJ010000049.1, from coordinate 5,406,966 downwards.
AAATGCAATTATAAAATCAATAGACATAACTGCTATCATTCATAGTATTACAATTTAGCTATAATTTAATTTCATTCTTATATGGATATACAGTATATACAATTTCTTCCTTTTTTATATGTATATAAGATTTCTTTTTCAATTTCTGGAATGTTTGCATGTATACTTGAAAAGAATATGAATTCTCTGCTTTTACTATATACTTTTTCTGGCATTTCCTCAAATGATTTTCTCATAGCTCTTCTCTCTGTCTCAGCTAAATTCCTAGAAAGTACTGGATAAACTTGTTGCTTCAACTTCTTACCTCATTCCCTTGTAATTTATCTTTTAATCCCATCTCTCCTCTGAAACCTCTCTGTAGGATTGCCAAGGGCTAATTTGTTGTAATTCAGTCATTTCAGTCACGTCCAACACTTTGTGGCTCCAATTTGAAGTTTTCTGTGCATAGACGCACAAGATGTGCAAGATTTGAACTGATCAAGATCCGTCTTCCTGATTCCCAGCCAAGTACTCTATGCCTTGTGCCACCATAAATCCATGTCTTATTCTTAATCATCATTGAATTAAACCTTTTTTTGATCATTATCACTCCTTTTTTAGCCATTCTCTCCATAATACTGTTTTTTTCATGATTTTCATCTTACTTTTCTGACTTTTCCTTTTTATTCGCAGTTGCTATATCATAACCATTCTTCTGTTCACTATTTTTGTAACTTTTATTGCACACTGTCAAAATAGTCTATAGATTTACAGTAATACTTGTTTCTCTACAACCTCATAATTTCATGGAAATTGAAAAATAATTTATTAAAGATGTATAAGGTGCTTTTTCAGAGAATGGGTAGCTAGGCAGTGGGTCTCCATCCACTACAGAATGCTGGATTTGAAATCAAGATGATCTGAGTCAAATCCTGCCTCAGATATTTAGCTGTGTGACTCAGTAACTTCGTGACTTTAGGCAAATCACTTAATCTTTATCACCCTCAGTTATCTCATAGGATATTGTGAGTATGCAATGTGATAACATATCTAAAATACTTTGCATTACATATATAGTCAAGTGCTGTATAGATGTTAGCTATTGCTTTGATATTATTATTATTTTCTTATACTTTTTTAATGTAGGGGAGATTTGCTCTCTGGCCTTGGATACATGACCATAAATCTTTGAGACAAGAAAAGAGTCTATCATTGAGTACCAGAAATATCAAAACTGAAAGGGAAGATAGGGAAAAGACTGTTCAAAAGTTTTGTGTTAAGGAACTTGAAAGGCCAGCACTTGTATTTATTAAAAGCAGGTTATAATATGTTTGTAAGTTGATGGAGGGAAGCCTTGTATTTTTTATCTAGGATTTCATATATTGTTGATAATGGTATGCTTTCCCTAACTAAGTGTATGGGATGCTAAAGTACTAGCACCTTTGGTGGAGGGCTTACTGAGCCTTTTTTCAGGGCTGTTCATCCACTTTTGGTGTCTATCTGGCACTCAGCTCTCACCTGTGGCTCCAAGAAGATGTAGTATATACAGGGGCCACATCCTAGTAAACTATCTTGACAAATGGCCTAGACCAGGTTGAAGGTCACCGAAAGGCCACAAACCCATCAGTGAGTTAGGCGAGTGTCTACTATGAAGACTTTTCCTAGCAGATGAGAACAGTTTGTTCCTTTGGCCATGCAAGTGATTGAATCAGGTTCTGTGAAGTGCTAAGGGCTTGGTCACACATCAGAATTACCAAGGTCATCCACTGTATCAATAGTTTTCCTGACTTTTGTTTTACCACTGGACTTCAGTAACTCTGAAAGAGAGACTGAAGCTGATGACCGAGCAATTCTGCCTCACTTAAATCCAAATCACACTCAAGTTAAGACATCACTCCATAATGTCATTGGTCCTCTTTGAAAACACAGGACAAACACCTCCCCTAATTTCTAAAGTATTGGATGTCTAATATTTAGCAGCTTGGGAGGAGGAGGGGTGAAGCTGGGGAAGGGACTTTTATCCAAAGAGAAAGGTCAATTCATTACTTATTATAGCAACATTCTTGATGACTTTTAAATTAAAAAAAAGATGCATATTTTGAAATACTTCTTAATGTTCCTTAGCTCAGGAATATAATAAATGAGGAAAGTAGTGTGGTGAACACAGAGGAGAGGAACAACTCATTGTGACTTTGTCTCTTTGGTCCTTGTTTCCTTACTAGTTTTTAGATATTGAGGTTAAACCTGGTCCCAAAGACTCTTTCTTTATTAACGGAGATGAATTGCTTGCCCTTTGTGAGAATCAGGGAGGAACTGGTGTATTGACAAGGACCCCAACATACACAGGAGGGTCTGCTGTATAGGTTCTTAGATCTGCTTTTTTAAAAGGAAAGCAACTTTGGAAAGGGGTCAACAATCACTTTAATCACGCACATATATCATTCACTTAGTTCAGGGGGAAAAGTCAGCACTCTGAATTTCAGAGAAAATACTGAGAAACAAAGATCAACTAATAGAAAGGGCTTTCAACTCTTTGACTGTAAGCAATACATGCATCGCAGATCAACAGATATATCCAACCATCTGACTATATAAACAAAGTTACCAGAGAGAGAAGCACAAACATCTGGGTTTTCAAAGCCAGGGGACTCCTTAGCAACTACCCAAGAGTCTTCTCTGGCCAATCAAACACTTCCAAAGAGAAGGCTCAAAGTAAAACCCCACCTCAGAGTATTTATATGCTTTTCAGAATCGCAGGGCATCACAACCTCTGAGAAATAGTGCCTCAACGGAAAATTAACAAAAAGTACTTGAGGCCTATAAATGGATGGGGAAGATCCAATTAACATTATAGTTGGAGAGAATAAGAGATCTCCAGCTTCATTTTATTGGTCTTCTTCTTTGGGACTTTTGCAGTTTCAAGCCATTTCTGGTGATTCTGGATTCCAGTTTTCAGAAGGAAGAAGAAAGAGGCCAATCTTTCTTCAGTTTGCTGAAAAAAAGACTCTGAAAGTAATGGGAGGAGCTAACAATCTCCATTATGTCCCTCTCCCCAGCTTGATTCACTCAAGATTTCAGGGAGTTTCCACTTAGGTGAATTCTATGAGTCTCTCAGTTGAGTTGAGGTTATCTCCCTCCTTTTTATATTATCTGGTGTATGTTATGCAAACCTTCACTGATTTTTTGTTTTGCTATAATTTGCATAAATTAGCTTTGCCATTCTGTATGTTTATTCATTGTAGAACTGCCATTAGGTAGTAAAGGGGTCAAGCCTTGGATATAGAATTTGTGGGACAACTTCTCCCCAATAATGAGAAACAGCAATCAGAAGTGAAATTGAAATTGATCATGTTCCCCTGAATAATAATATTTAAGTGAGCAGATGGATATAATTCCAGTTTAATACTTCTCTCTGAGGAGAACAGAGTGACCTCTGGCCCCAACTTCCTGCTTCCCTTCCTAGAAGGAATTAATATCTCCCTTTGAGAAAAGTTGAGAGGAGAAATGACTGGATATAGCCATACTGTGTCCTTTTGAGCCTCATAACACCTTCATGCTACAGATGGGAGGGGGTACAGGCTCTTGCCATCATGGAACCTCACAATATATGAACCATCTCTATCTGTAACAGATTTCGAAATCTAGATCCTAGTTCCTAATAGAAATTTAGAGAGGTAGACAGTCTGAGAATTTGCAAATCAGTGTCTAGAAGCAACTATGAGAACCAGTAAGTTTCTAAGATGTGCTCACAGAGCAACATAGTCCAAGAAATGAATTAAGGATTTTTATTAGCTTCAATAAAAGATTGAGCTACTTTCTATTTTACAGATTTTAGAGACAGAGAAATAAATAAAGAGGCAACAAATCCACCTGGGTTCTTCTCCTACTGTGAGGACAGTGTACCAAGAATGAAGAAAGATCAGACTCTGGGCTAAAGGGAGATAGAACAAATGTTTTACTGTTATGGTGAAAAATGATGATTATGTTCTCTGTTGTTTGATGTTTTGTAATATTACAGTGCTGTGGGCTTTAAATACATTGTTCATTTTGCAAGAAATAAGATGAAGTCAAATGATTCAATAATAATTGGAATGAGAATGAGAAAACTGAAGGACTTAAGAACTTTAGCTTAGCTATTGAGCCCAAAGCCAGTCTGATTCTTAGGGTTATAGTAGAGAGCAGATACATAATAATTGAGTTAAAGATGTAAATTTTTAAAACAATGTGATACTTAAATTTTTAAAAAATCAATAACAATTCTGGTTTCTGTGGTAAAGGTTGTAGATGAGAAGGAAAAGAGAAAAAATATTACCTGAATGCAGAGACAGAAATTTTTTTGGTGGTTTGAAGGAATATGAATTGTAAAGAAAGTAAGAGATTCAATGTGAGGAGAAAAAAATTTGACAATTGAGTAAAACATAAACGAAAAGAATTTCCAGGTCTAGATTTGAATTCTAATGTGTTAAAAGAAGATTGAAAGAGGAGAACCAGAATTAAGGAGAATTGTAGATTAACAAGGGCTGCTAGGTGGCATAGTAGATAGAGTACTGAACCTGGAGTCAGGAAGATTCATCTTCCTGAGTTCAAATCTGGGTTCAGACAGTTACTAGTTGTGTGACCTTGGACAAGTCATTTAACCCTGGTTGCCTCAGTTGTGCATCTATAAAAAGATCTAGAGAAGAAAATGGCAAACTACTTCAGTATCTTTGCCAAGAAAACCCCAAATAGGGTCATGGAGAGTCAGATGTGATTGAAAAATGATTTAATAAAAATAGAATGAGCAACTAAAAAAGGCTCACAAAAGAAGGAAAATAGAAGACAGCAAGGGAAAGGAAAGAGAAAAAATAAGTGGAATGAATTAATGTATAAAGTATCATAGTATAGATTGATGAGTGACACACATTCGTGAAAATTGGTGGGGCAGTGTCTTCCAAAAAATATTCATTAAAACATTAGCTAACAAAACAGCCCTATTTATAAAATTGTTTATCATCACCAATAGGCTCTAGCTCAACATCAGTTTCTACTTAGGATTAAAGATCTCATTTCCTACTGATTAGACAATTCTAGTGACTCTGTTTATTTTCTAGTCTCTGCCCTTTCCCATCTAACCTTCAGTTAACTATAAAATCAATATTATTAAAACGTGGTCTTGATCATCTCACACCACCAGTATGGTCAAAAAATCTTTAAGAGCTCCTTTTTGTCCCTTGGATAAAATGAAAAAAATCTGAGGGAGGGCAGAACCAAGATGGTGGAGTAGAAAGACACACCTATTCTAGCTCTCCCCCCATAGCCTACAAAATACCTGTAGAAAATAACCCTAAACAAATTCTAGAGCAGCAGAAACAAAGTAACAGAGTGAAAGAGATTTCCAGCCTAAGACAGACTGGAAGACCAACAGGAAAGGTCTACTGCACCAACTCAGAGTGGAGTACTGCCCTTGGAGCCCAGCCCAGCCTTGACCATGCAGCAGTGGGGAGGGGAAGACTGGAGTAGGCCTCGGGGAACAGAGTCCAGGGTAGCAGCTGTGATTCCCAGATTACTCAACACACAAACACCAAAGGCAGTTTCAAAGGTCAATGAGAAAGTGATTTCACCTGGGTAAGAAGGGAACATGGTCTGGCCCCAGCAGCCCCATGGCGGCACCGGTTTTTGCAGCACAGCATCCATTTTAGGAACCTCAGCCTAAAGACCCTGGGGAATCAAGTAGCTGGTCTGGATCTCAGCTCTGAATAGTGACCCTGGGGTGAGGAGGAGCATTGGCTGGTGAAGTTGGGGGAGGCTCTGGAGAGGGAATTCTAATCAGAGATCCTGGGCAGAAAAGCCTGTGGTTGCTCCCAGACCAGGGCACAAGCCAAGAGAGGAGTAAATTCCTCTCCCTTGATTGTGCCACCTTGGAGGTCCCCAGAGTATACCCTTCTCTTGACAAAGGACTCGAAAGTCAAGTAATTGGCTGGGAAAATGTCCAAAAAAGGGGGGAAAAAAAGACTATAGAAGATTACTTTCCTGGGGAATAGGTATTTTCTTTCATCCTTTTGTGTGAGGAAGAACAATGTATACCATCAAAGGAAGACCTAAAAGTCAAGGCTTCTGCATCCAAAACCTCCAAAATAAATAAACAATGGTCTCAGGCCATGGAAGAGCTCAAAAAGGATTTTAAAAATCAAGTAAGAGAGGTGGAGGAAAAAAATTGGGAAGAGAAATGTGAATGATGCAAGAAAATAATGAAGAGAGAGTCAACAGTTTGCTAAAGGAGACCCCCAAAAAATGCTGAAGAAAATAACACCTTTAAAAATAGATTAACCCAGTGGACAAAAGAGTTCCAAAAAGTCAATGAGGAAAAGAATGCTTTAAAAAGCAGAATTAGCCAAATGGAAAAGGAAATTCAAAAGCTCACTGAAGAAAATACTTCTTTAAAATTAGAATTGAGCAGATGAAAGCTAATGACTTTATGAGAAACCAAGAAATTACAAAGCAAACCCAAAGAATGAAAAAAATAGAAGACAATGTGAAATGTCTCATTAGAAAAACAACTGACCTGGAAAATAGATCCAGGAGAGAATTTAAAAATTATGGGTCTACCTGAAAGCTAGGATAAAAAAAAATACCCTAGATATCATCTTTCATGAAATTATCAAGGAAAACTGACCTGATATTCTGGAATCAGAGGGTAAAATAAATATTGAAAGAATCCATCAATCACCTCCTGAAACAGATCCAAAAAGAGAAACTCATAGGAATATTGCAGCCAAATTCCAGAGTTCCCAGGTTAAGGAGAAAATATTGCAAGCAGTCAGAAAGAAACAGTTTGAGCATTGTGGAAATACAATCAGAATAACACAAGATCTAGCAACTTCTACATTTAGGGATCAAAGAACTTGGAATATGATATTCCAGAAGTCAAAAAAACTAGGATTAAAACCAAGAATCACCTACCCAGCAAAACTGAGTATAATATTTAAGGGGAAAAAAAGTCATTAAATGAAACAGAGGACATTCAAGCATTCTTGATGAAAAGACCAGAGCTGAGTAGAAAATTGGAATTTCAAACCCAAGAATCAAGAGAAGCATGAAAAGGTAAACAGGAAAGAGAAATCATAAGAAATCATACTTATTAAAGTTGAACTCTTTACATTCCTACATGGAAAGATAATATTTGTAGCTTTTGAGACTTTTCTCAGTATTTGGGTAGTTGGAGAGATTATATACATATACACAGAAGGCACAGGGTGAGTTGAATAGGAAGGGATTATATCTAAAAAAATAAAATCAAGGGATGAGAGAGGAATATGTAGCTAGGAGAAAAGGAGGAATGGAATGGGGCAAATTATCGCTCATAAAAGAGGCAAGAAAAAGCTTTTTCAATGTAGGGGAAAAGAGGTGAGGTTAGAAGGAAAAAATGAAGCTTACTCTCATTACAATTTGGTATGAAAATCTATCTTACACTATAGGAAAGTAGGGGAGAAGGGGATAAGTGGGGTTGGTGGGGAGGATGATAGAAGAGAGGGCAAATGGAAGAGGGAGTACTTAGAAGTAAGCGCTTTTGGGGAGGGACAAGATCAAAAGAGAAGATAGAATAAATGGGGAGCAGGATAGGATGGAGGGAACTATAGTTAGTCTACCACAACATGACTGTTATGAAAGTCTTTTGCATAGCTACACATGTATAGCTTATATTGAACGGCTTACCTTCTCACTGGGAATAGGTGCAGAGAGAAGAAGGGAGAGAGGTTGGAACTCAAAATTTTAGAAATGGATGTTAAGAATTGTTTTTGTATGCAACTGGGAAATAAAAAATACAGGTAGTGGGGTATAGAAATCTATCTTGCCCTACAAGAAAAGAGAGAAGATGAGTGTAAGGGAAGGGAGGGATGTAATAGAAGGGAGGGCAGATTGGGGGAAGGGGTAATCAGCATGCACAATGTCTGGGGTGGGGGAAGGGGAGAGATGGGGAGAAAACTTGGAACTCAAAATCTTGTGAAAATAAATGTTGAAAATTAAAAATAAATAAATATTAAAAAAAAAAAAAACAGAAAAAATCCTTGGTCTGTCATTTAGTATCCACTTAATCTAGCTCCCATCTATTTTTCCAATCTTATTTGATATTACTCCCCTTTACACACTCACTATTCTAGTTAAATTGGGTTAGTAACTTTGCCATTTCATGTCCTGTGTCTAGAATGTATTCTCTCCTCACCTCCACCTTAGAGAATATATTGTTTCCTTTCAAGCTTTCCTCAGATGCTTTGTCCTACAAGACTATTTCCTTATCCCCATAGCTATTAGTACTCTTATCCTCTTAAAAACTAGATTCCAGTTTTTTCTTTGTTTGCCCAGTCTTTGGTATAATACCTTGCACAGAGTAAGCACTTAATAAATGTTTCTTAAATTGAAACTAGGTCCCTTCAACACAGATAATAAAGGGGCTGGATCTGTGATTTAAATGTCATAAGGAACTTGGAAATGAGGAAATCACTCAAAGAAGCCTGGCACCTTCTTCTCAACTTATAGTCCTAGGGAGTTACATAGAGCACTGAGAGATTCAGCACTGATAGCATTGTCAGAGACCAGACTTGGGTCTAGGTCTTAAGGCAGCACAACTATCTTTCTACATAGACAAATAGAGAGATAGCTAGAGATAGTTATCCAAGACATATAGGGAACTAATATAATATATAAGATCTAGAGTTATTCCCCAGTGGATAAGTAGTCAAAGTATATGAATAAATAATTAATAAAGCAACTATATGAAAGCTTGCTCCAAATAATTAATAATAAAATATGCAAATCTCTACATTTTCATCTCACATCTAGCACACTGGCAAAGTTGAACACAGAAATATTGTTGAATAGGCTACAGAAAGATAAGGCACACTCTCAGTGGAATATGCATTGATTTAAAATGAGGAATTTTGGAAAAACAAATTAGAGTTATGCTTAAAAAGTCATGAAAATGTTCATATTCTTTGACTTGAAGATTTCACTGATAGGCATGTACCTCAAGAACATCAAAGGCAGAAAGAAAGATTCTATTACATTCAGTTCTGCTATAAAGTATGTTTTGAAAATGCAAATGCTTTCCAAGAGAGTTGATTTATTTGGGAATATTTTAAGAATAACAGGAATTTCTAGTTTTTTTCTGCCTGATTTCTTCTGTAAGAAAAGCAAGAAAACATAGAAGACCAAACCACTTCACTATAACTCACAGACTGCAATCCTTTCAACACCCACTTCCACAAGGAAATTTCAGGTCTTTCTCGAGGTAAAGCATCATATTTATTGTTTAACTTCTAGTACAGTAGGAGCTTGGACCAAGACGGGCTGGTCTACACCATACCATCCCCACCCCATCACCTTCTGCCATAGTTCTGAGACCTAAAACTTGGCCTGCCCAGCATGTTACTGCAACCCCAGGCACAGACCTAGCAAGAGCCGATATTTCTTAACCATTTGACATGTACAAAACTACATGACTGTTTTTATTAGGTTCTGTCTTGCTTTAATTGTCATTGACAACTTTCCAGTGTTTTACTTCTAATCTCATTATCCTGATAAAATCTGTGTTTTTTATTGCACATGTTTGCGTATCACTGTACTTTGGGGGAACATATATGTTGCTTTGTAGAAGAAATATTTGGACACAAACATACTCAAAGCAGAATTTTTTATTTTGTGTGTGTGTGTGTGTTTGTATGTTAGTGGTAGCAAAGAAATGGAAGCAAAATAAATGACTATCAACTGAGCAATGGATAAATAAAATGTGGTACAAGAATGTAATAGAATATCATTGTACAATACAAAATTAGCATAATTCAGACAAGCACTGGAAGACATATGAATTGATTCTGAGTAAAATAAGTGGAGTGAGGAAAACAATGTATAGTGATAATACTATAAATGGAAACATCTCTCTCTCTCTCTCTCTATATATATATATATATGTGTGTGTGTGTGTGTGTATAATACAGTGATAATAATATAAATGGAAATTAAAAAATGAAACTGAAATTTTTGTAATTATAATGGCCAAGTGTGATTCAGGAAAGAAATAGAAATTAGGGCTGGGCATATCTATATCTATGGAATATTGTATATAAATTTTACATATATGTATATACAGATATAGATATATATGTACACATAAAACTCAATTGATGGGTTAGGTTTTGCTATATTGATTTTTTTCTTTTTGTTTTTAGTTTTTTTTAATATATAATTTGTTTTTCAGTTCTCAACATTCACTTCCAAAAGAATTTGAATTCAAAATTTTCTCCCCATCTCTCCCCACACCCCACCCTAGGACAGCATGCACCCCATCCACTCCTTCTTCCAGTCTGTCCTCCCTTCTATTACCACCACTCCCCTTGTTCTATCCCCTTTCCACTCCATCTTCTAATAGGGAAATTGTTTTTAGTTTTGTTACAAAGTATTTCTCACTAAAAAGGGGAGAGGGCCATATTTGAAGTCAAGTAGAAACAAAAAAAATAGCAATGTGTGTTTTTCTTTAATTCAAGTCTTTTCTAGATCTAAGTTTTTCTAACTCAATCATTTCATTTGTTATTATGAAAACAAAGCTAGTTTCTAATACATTCAATTTTTGAATGAGTTGATAGTCTATGATGAGAAACAGGGGATCTCTTTTTTTTTTTCCTGGAACCATGGAACCAGAGCTATCATGGAGTGGAGGGGTCTCTGCATATTTCAATAAAATCACAGATTGCCATTTCTATTAGGATAGAATTTTTATATATGCATTTATAACATTGATGCATATATAACATATATATATATGCATATGCATATATATGGTCATATATATATTTACATAAGAACTTTTCTTTGAGTTGGGGAATCTATTAAATAATATTTTGACCATAAATATACTGATTTTTGAAATTTGATTCTGGAGGTTCTAATGAAGGAATATGAAATGTATAAAACAGTAGCCTTTAGACAGTCTTTAGAGTGTTAATGAATCTAATATACTCAATGCATTTATTTCTAAATTTATTGGCTAATCTTTCAGAGTAAAATATTTATGGAAATTTAGTATTTGTGGGTTTTTTGTGGTTAACTATTCAGTGCAATCATAATTAATGTTATATCCACTTTGAAGATTAAGAGAAATAAACTAGAAGGGTTTATGTTGATGGTGATAATCTCTTTCCATGACATGGTAAACTTTGAAATATTTTGAATTTGGCAAAATACTAAAAAAGGGATTTTCATTCTTATCAGCTTACAATAAATTGAGTTTGAGTTGTATCTCATAGACTGCTTATTGTATTTTTTCATTATAATTAGTAGTGAATGTTTTATATGTGTGTGTATACATATTATACAAAATATAATACATATCTTACTGGACCAGTCAAATAGACTATTTATTCTTGTATTTTGTCTTTAATGATGGTACCAGGGGACTTTTGAGGGAAGAAAGATATAGCCTGAGGCCCATTACTCCAAACATTGAGTTTACATGGACTAGGATTAGTTTTATGGCACTTCCCACAAATTATTCTTTCACTTTTTGATTCAGAATTTTTCCCCGGAGACATAAGCATTAAACTCATGTCTCGGTCTCTACAGAAAGGCTAAAAAGACCCTCAGCTTCATACATGCACTTAAGCTAAAAATGCATCACATACAACGCAGTCTTTATTTCACTGTACAAAAAAAATGTGAACATACAAATGCACTTCACTAACACCTGAGTCCAGAAAGAGTGGAGGCAATTCTCTTTCCTTCACTGGTAGCTGCACCACTGGAGATCAAGACGATCTTCTGCACTCAGAAGGACAGTTGTTGTTGACCTTATCATACTTATTAAAGTGATACTTTTAAAAAGAAAAAATATAGCTATTTTGGTTAAGTTTCCCCTAAAGGGGAAAACAAGTATCCTATTTCTTACCTACCAAAGGGAAAAAATATTTTCAGTCTCTATAGAGATGTTTCTTTACCTTTCCATTAGCTATACTTCCTCTTGGATACCTATATTATCTTTCAGACATAAGGCTACCCTAAGGTTGAAGTTACTCTTTGCAATTGAAGTGTTCCTGTGCTTTTGGATCTGGACTGGACTGGACTGACAGTGATAATGGAGAGTAAAGTTCTGATTTGCTAAACTATTTTAAATGTTCTTTGCATCTCTAGGGTCACTTGGTTTCTCCTTCCCTTTCTAAGAAGCATTGTTCAGGAACTCTTTATACACTTTTTACTTTCTCGGAGGCTCTATCCAAGAATTCAGTACCCTAGGTCCCCACAGTGAGCTTGATCTCCAACAAGCCACAGTAGTTAAGTATCTCAGTGGACAGATTGGGCCCTGGAGTCACAAAGATCCAAGTTCAAATCCAATCTCAGATGCTTTTTAGCTGTGTGACCTGTACAAATTACTTAACCTCTATTTTCTTCAATTTCCTCAACTCTAAAATGGGGATAGTACCTATCTTAAATGTTTGTTGTTAGGACCAAATGCGATAATATATGTAAAGTCTTAGCACAGAGCCTGGCACATATTAGACAGCATACAAATGTTTACCCTCTCCCTTCTCATCTAAGCTCTTCTCTGGTGATTATTCTTCCAGGAACTCATTTGCTACTCTGCCACTACCTCCCCTCAAGTGCCAATTCTGGTATTGAAAGGCTCCCTTAATAGCGATTAATTGATACACAGACTTCCCCACCCCTAGAGACCCAAATCTGTTCTCTATGGTATATATAAAGCCTCACATAGAGATGAAAATCAGGATTGGTGTTAGAATTTCACTACAGTCAATAACTAGCTCTGAATTTGATCAGCTGCAGCAAAGAAAAGTCATTCAGTCCTGATGCCAGTGCCTACTATACTTGAGCTTTTCCTTCAACTCATTTCCCTTTATGATTCTATTTCTATTTATGCCGAGAGGACAATAATAACTCAAAACTCTCCCACTTGTTTAGGGTCTCTTTCTTCACAACATTTTCTTCTATAGAAGAAAATTTTCTCATTTCTCCTTAATGTATAAGGGGACATTGGTCATTTAGCCTGTTACTTATGAATATGCTCAAAGTGCTATTGACACAATTCACCCAGTAAAGAATGCTGAGAAGTGTGCTTCTGGAAGAGTCATGATGACGTACTAGGAATGCCTTGGAGTGATTTGGAAGCCAATATGGACATTCTGTAACTGGCTCCAGTCTGGTCAAATTTCTAGAGGTAGTCTTGAAGGATTGGGGTATCTCTTCTCTAACACGATCTGCTCGAAAACCTTCCCCCTCTTCAAGGTCAACATTTGGTCTGGAAAACATGGCCTTCAGTTCTTTGACTCAATATTTGTTCTTTCATTTTAGGTGACAGAGATTAATCTGCAAGGTTTGAATTTATGAGTTTTGAAAATCCAGTTAGGTGAGCAATCCAAAATCCAGGAGTCCCATAATAAAATATGTGCTGGATTTGCAGCTAGCTCATATTAATACTCTGAGAAGCTGTCTTCAGGACGTAGCCCAGGAGTAGCCAAGCCCAAGATTCATATTTGAATATGAAGTTGGTAGGAGCAATGCTAAATAGAATCTGCATTGAGTCTGAATCCACTCTGCCCAGAGAAGGGTGCTTTTTACCAGTAGTAGGGAGGAGATATTTCTCTCTCACATCTTTCACTTATAGAGCCCAAGGGAAGCAAAGAGAAGCAATCTAGCAATTAAATGAGAATAGAAGACTTTGCTTTAAGCTCTCATTAATGAAGAAGGGAGAAACAGTTCCAATTCTCTAGGCTTACCCAATATGAATTCTTTCTTTATCCTGTAGCCAATATCAGATTGATCCCTCAGCTTACAATATCCACTATCCATAGCAGCTACCTACAAAGTCTCCTATGAAGATAAATGTAGAGCTCTAATCTTGGTCAGTCATAGTCCTCTCTATGTCTAGGCAAGAAGAATTCCTGAGCCCCATGTCTCATCTTGGCATCTTTCTCCCATACTGAGTTTAATATCTGAGGCATTTGAGAATTCTCGATAAATATGTTTGCTTTCTTACTATAATCCATTCTGTCATCTCATATTTCCATATCATATTCTCTGCTGCCTTTTCAAGATTAATCCTGAGATTTAGATGTATATCCAAAGCGGCCAAGAATAAATCAGCAATCACCAAATTCCATGACCCAATATATCATCTCCTTGTGGTACCAGTGGGCAAGTGTACTCACTCACATTCCAGCAAAAGGAAATCATTAAAGTTTGAGATGTGGTATCAGTGGGGAAGCTCATACCTTCCTTAGAGAGAGAATTTCAAAGCCAGAACAAATATCTCATCCTTTAAACTTATTCAGATAAGAAAATATATTCTGGTCACAAACTCTATATGGGTAGCTATCATTTATAGCATCATTTTAAAAAGATAATATATACATTTTGAAAATCCTTTAGGTCACTATATAAAGTGTTTTTAATTTTAGAGACTTGTGGGATATAGATGTGTTACTGTAAGTTATAAAACTACAAACACATTAACATCTCAACTCTAGTGATTCTACACCCTTTACTCCATCCTGTTGCCAGTTTTTCTCCTTATGAAGGTTTTCTCTTCTCCATTTCTTCTTTCATTGGGTTAAAGGACAGTCTAATTAGTATGTTTTATAATATATTCCAATTTACCAAAATATTAAAAAACAAAACACTTTTAGCTTAGACTCTGCCCTTACTGCATCACTTTTGTATTGGGTTAGTTTCCTCTCTCAAACTCAAATCACAAACTTGTAGGCTTAAACAAAAGTCAATTTTAATAGCCATATCATTTATTCGAAATAAGTAATATGATAAGTAAATAAGAAAGAATATTTAAATAATAATGTAGGTTGTGATGGGAATTTCAGTGTTTGAGGAAAGAGAGAAAAAGAAAGTTGTTGATTGAAATTCTTCTTATTAACTGTCACAGTTGTTGGTTTAGCCTGGTCCAAGGACTAGAACATTCCTCTGCCACATTTCTTTTTTTTTTTTAATTAATTAATTTCTTTTTAGTTTTCAACAGACACTTCCACAAGAATTTGAGTTTCAAATTTTCTTCCCATCTCTCCACTCTTCCCACCCCAAGACAGTGTACATTCTGATTAGCCCTTACTCCACTCTGCCCTCCCTTCTATCTTACCCTTCCCTTCTCTTATCCCCATCCTCTCTATTTTCTTGTAGGACAAAATAGATTTCTATACCCCATTGCCTGTATATCTTATTTCCCAGTTGCATGTGAACACAAGTTTTAACATTTGTTTTTAAAACTTTGAGTTCCATCTATTTTCCCTTCCTCCCTCCCTATCTATTCTCACTGAGAAGGTAAACATTTCAATTTAGGTTATATGTGTAGAGTTATGCAAAAGACTTCCATAGCAGTCATGTTGTCAAAGACTAACTATATTTCCCTCATCCTATCTTGTCCTCCATTTATTCTATTCTCTCTTTTGACCCTAACCCTCCTCAAAAATGTTTACTTCTAATTATCTCCTCCTCCCATTTGCCCTCTCTTCTATCAACCCCTACCATGCCATCTTCCTCCAGCACTGCTTATCCCCTTCCAGGGTGTGGCCCACATTGGACTGCACTTTGCTCCCAATGTGGCATGACAGACACTTCCAAAAAACCTTTCAGGCTGTCTTGGGCTGCAGACCTGCTTCACTCCATCTCTGTGGGTTCTGCAGCTCCAGAATTTGTTTAGAGTCATTTTTTATAGATATTTGGCTAGATTGGGGGAGAAAGTGCTAGCAAGTCTGTGCTATTACTCCACCATCTTGCCTTCACTCTTCCCCTGCCACGTTTCTATCCTCTCTTTTCCAGCTCTCAGGTTGACATGCTATGCTTGTGTCTGACTCTTGCCTCACTATCTCCTTAAATTCATAACGGAAGAAAATCTCTTTCTCAGATTCACTGGAGCCCCCAAATTATCCTGAACAGAGTTTTTCTCAGAATTTCTTTTCATAATCTAGCCCCAAGGATTTTCTGTTTACTCATAAGCCCTCAATATAGCCTCTATGAACTTGGATCTTAGCAACTTGGGGTTACAAAATAATCATTTCTTAGATCATACATTGAAGTATTACATGACAAAAATAAATCTTAATTTTTTCCATTTTCCTACTATGTACAGGCAAATTAGCAGATGAGTCTATAAGGACTTAGATGTTTGGCATTGTGTGAATGTATAACATGAAGCTATGACTATATTAAAATATCCCTTCATAAATTGAACCAAAAATATTTAATAATTCAATACTTAATTTTCAGTACTAAATTAAAAGGATTTATTCATAACTATGCTTAATTGCTCCCATATCTTAAAGGGATATCTATACTTAATATATTTTTCTATTGTCATTTTAAAAAACACACTTTGAGAGGTGCATATCTGGAAACTGTAAATGAACTCCACTTCTTTGAATCACATAGGACAGACAAAACATGTATAGCCTTGGTTATTGATAATAAAGGGCTCCAATACACTGTGAGGGATTTGTTTATTCATCTTGGATCATATATTTCCCTATTCAAGAAAAAAAGTAATGTCTTCACAGTATCTATACTAAATTGGTACCAATTATCTAGTTGTAAGTCTGTGGATCATAACACTACCTGAAGAAGTTTGTTGTCTTTTTTTCTGGAATAACCAAGAAAAACAAAACATTTCTCAACAGTAATTAAAGAACAATCTTCTGTCAAAGATCTGTGTAAATTCCCAACTATTTATAATCCTCAATAGGGGATTTACTTTCCTGTTATGGTTTCTAGCAGATTGTTTTTGACATTACACTAAACTCTTCTCGATTAGTGTGGCCCCTATTAGGTGATTTTAGCTGTTTTTCTCTGATGATCTATTATCTATCTGTTGTACTTTCTAATGACTGCAGTGATATAGTTCTACAGTTACTTTCAATTCTTACTCGTAGGTGCCAATGTCTCATAAATGTTTTTTGGACAGACTAAACCAAAAATCCCTTTCTGTTCAAATGTAGGGTCAATCTGAGTTGTTACAAGGGAAAACTATTGATAGCTTGCTTTCTCTGTGCACAGCTATAATTCTTTATATAGAGAATTATAATTCTAGGGATGTGTAATTATATTGAAGAATTTCTCTTATATCTATAAAATGGAGTTATGATTAGATGATCTCTAAATTCTCTTCCAGTTCTAAATCTTATGAGACTCTTCTCTTTCATTTAAAGACCAACAGTTTCTGATTTGCATCATTTCCACATGCAGACATTTTCTGTTGCAGCCAAAATAGCCTGTATTAGCTTTTCCCCAGACTCAGCAATCTGTTTCCTACCATTCTTTTTCCTGAAATTTCAACTCATTCATTTATTAAATTTATAGCAGGTATTATACTTGGAAGATACTGAGGATACAAGGGTCGGGGATAGGAGTATGACAGTCCTTTCATTCAAGAAAATTGTAAACTTCTAAGAGGAAACTATCAATACTGATTTTTGTTGTTCAGTATTTTCAGTCATTTCCAACTCTTCATGACCCCATGTGGGGTTTTCTTGACAAAGATACTGGAGTGTTTTGCCATTTTCTTTTTCAGCTCATTTTACAGATGAGAAGACTGAGGCAAACAGGATTAAATGACTTGCCCAGGTTCACTCATCCTTTTAGTGTCTGAGGCCAGATTTGAATTTAGGAGGATGAGTCTTCCTTGACTCCAGGCCCAGCACTCTGTCTATTGCATCACCATAGTAGGAGAGTAAATCTCCTATTAAAGATTATAAATAGTTGGGAATTTACACAGATCTTTGACAGAAGATTGTTCTTTAATTACTTTCTGAGCAATCTGTTTTGTTTTTCTTGGTTCCCCCCCAAAAAAAAATGCCATTCTTTTTTAGGTAGTATTATGATCCACAGACTTACAAGTAGATAATTGGTACCAATTTAATATAGATGCTATGAAAACATTACTTTTTTTCTTGGATAGGGAAATATACAATCCAAGATAAGTGATACACGTAATTAAGTACAAAATATTAAATAGAATCATTACAAAGTAATACGAGGGTAGGGGACTACAACTAAAATTTTGGAAGATCAGAAAAGTCTTTATGTAGGAAGTGAAATTAATTGGCCTGTGTGGGAATCTAAGGACACTAAGTACGTGGCAAAAGTACATGTTGATTAGAATTCCTTTCAGTAACTGTCACAACTCAGAGAATTGCTAGGAAAACTAAGACGTAAGTGAAGACAACCTCTTTGAAGGTTCAGAGGTAAGAAATACAATTTAATGTAGGAGGATTAGTCTTGGCAGGTCATAATGGTTATTAATTATAGTAATAATGATGATGATAGGAATTCAAGAGGAACACTGTGTAGACTTGAATTAGTTCACCATGGAGCAAAGATGGGGAGAAGAGGAGAGAATGGATAGTGCAAAGGAGATGACTTGCAAAAGAATCAAGGGGCCAAGAAATTGAAGGTCACAGTGTGGATGAAGGGTAGAGTTTTAGCAGGGAGGTCAGGGGGAGAGGTGAAAAGCCAATAGATTATGACCAGATAAGGGATTTCAGAATTCTTGAACACAGAGGTGGTTTATTTAAGGGTGATGGCGAGATCAAGGGCATGACCATCTTTGTAGGTGGCTGAGGTTGGGTGGAGAAGTAGATCATGGGAGGCAAGTAGGCTGAGGAACTGAGTAGTTGGGGTATTTGAGGGAGAATCAACATGTATGTTGAAGTCCTTTAGTAAGAGGGCAAGAGTTGGGGAGGAGAGGACAATCACGAACTGGGTATCAAACTTACTGAGAAAAGGAGGGTAATAACATGAAAGTCTGTCCACAATAGCTTCCAGAATTTTGATTGCATGGTAGACATAAACAGCAAAATCTTCAAGGGAAGAGAGCTTTTGTATGAAAGGGAGAGCACCTGAAAGTGGCAATGAGGAACAAGGAGTATTCCAGCTCCCCCATTTTGACTAGTGAGACAGAAAAGAACAAGTTAATGTGAAGCCAGTACTGGAAGGGTAGCCAGGAAGGCTGTGTCATTGGGGGAATCCAGGTTTCATTATTATTGGCATAACTTCATCATTAACAACTAGCAGATGGAAGGAATGAGAAAGGAAAAAAAATTAAGTTGAAGGGAAGTTTGTTGCCTGTGAAAATTTGTGGTGGGAGAATTATGAGTGATGGGAATGATGAATTGGATAGTGGGATATGCAATAGGGCTTTGATGATGATCTGAAGTAATTCCAAGCCACTAGAGGGTGAAAGGTATGACCAGGTATGAAAATGTTCATCATTCAAGGGAGGGCTCTGCTCCCCTATCCTTAAAGGATAAGCATAACAGTAGATAAGAGGCCTGAAGTCAAAGATTATTCACATCAATTTTTGGAGACTGGGTTAGCAGTAGGAGAGGGGAGTTGCTTTGTGTTGGCACAGATGAAATGGCTGTTTTGGGGCAGATGGAAGATGCAGAGCCCCAAGCAGCCTTTCTTCACAGGAGGCAAAGCATCCAGCAGAAAATGAGAGCACAAGATACCAGCACACATTTTTGGTTTTTTTTTTTGGTTGTTGTTATTGGTGGTGGTGGTAGTGCATGTGTGTGTGTGTGTGTGTGTGTGTGTGTGTGTGTGTGTGTGTGTGTGTGTTGTTTTTTTTGTTTTTGGTGAGCAGATATTGTTTTATTCTGTGTCATTATATCCCCAATCCCTAATGTAGTCCTGACCCAAAGAAGGCTTTTAATAAATGCTTTTTGATTGTGCTGTTGGAAAGAAATAAAATGTCCAAACCTGAAAAAAAAATAGAAAGAATTTTATTACTTCATTTTGCAGAGAAGAAAGCTGGCTTGCTCCACAAAGGTGTGGCTCCTCTCATCTTTAGGAGGTTTTATTATGAGTTCAGACAAGTAGTTACATCCATTTGCCTAACTGGCCTCTTAGGCAATAGGCATTTTCCAGAAAAGGGTAGTTTGAGATGTGTGTCAGCAGGTAAATATAAACATTTAATCTTATTTGGGGAGGCCAAAATGCAAGCTTTGGGTGAGCCCAAAACAACACCTTTCTGGGATCTAAACATTCCCTATGGCAATCCAGCTTCCCTGGAGCATCTCTGCAGTCAACCTGACCACTTTAGTAAGCAATTTCTAACCAAATAAAGCTAGGTTGAAACAGCACTTTGGTTGTTTGTTCAGTCATCTCACACTCTTCATGACCCTATTTGGGATTTTCTTAGCAAAGAAACTGTAGTGGTTTGCCATTTCCTTCCCCAACTCATTTTCCAGAGGAGGAACTGAGGCAAACAGAGTTAAATGACTTGCCCAGGGTCACACAGCTAGTAAGTATTTGGGGCTGCATTTGAACTCAGGAAGATGAGTCCCCCTGACTCCATGTGTGACATTCTATCCATTGTGCCATCCAGCTGTCCCAAACAATGTTAATAAATGACAAATAATAAAGTACTTTTTCACAATTGATGGAAGGCATCACAGAATTTTTAAAAATTGTCTCATAATTTCTTATAGCACCAAAATATTCTGTCACACTTATACAACAATTTGTTCAGCCATTCCCTGATTGTCACCCCACCTCTTGTTTTGCAGTTTTTGTAGTTTTCTTCTTTTGTAGTTTTCTTCACCCTCAGAAAGTGAAGTTTGTTTTGTTTGGCATTGTTTCTTCCCCAGTATTATCCTCCCCTTTTATGGTTTTTCTTCCTTATACTCAGATGTGGGGCTTAATTTATATACCAGATTCTTTAAGTGTGAATGTGTGTGGGCATTTAACCCTCCTTAGTCGGGTTTAGAGAAGAGTAAAATTTGTCTGATGCTCGTTCCTCCCATACCACCCCTTCCTCCAGGTTTGTATAGTTTTCTTGCAATAATCCACCTCATTCTTGCTCCTTTCTACACTACTGCATACTTTTACCCACCCTTGTTCCTTCTTCTTTCTGAGAAATAGAACTGATGGGTCCCAAGGTCCTTTATTTTTCTTATTTAATTGCTCCAATAACTTTCAAAGAGATTAAGGTTTCT
The DNA here is from genome assembly GCA_023548195.1 of Bettongia penicillata ogilbyi. NCBI lineage: Eukaryota > Metazoa > Chordata > Mammalia > Diprotodontia > Potoroidae > Bettongia > Bettongia penicillata. The sequence goes on along the minus strand of JAJHZJ010000049.1, from coordinate 5,386,009 downwards.
TCCACTATTAAAATATTAATCCTGCATTATCTCAAAGCCCCTTCTAAAAGCTAAAGTAAATTATTCTTCTAGGTTTCTCTTGACTTTTGTGTTTGCTTTTCATATTGTCTAATCAGCTCTGGTTTTTTCATCTGGAATGACTGAACATCTATTTTCTATTAAAACAGTAGTTCTTAACTTGTTTTATGTCATATACACATTAACAATGTGAAAGCCATAGATTCCTTCTGTGAATGATGCTTTTAAATTAGTAAAATAAAATGCAGAAGATTAAAAAGAAAACCAATTATAGTGAAATATAGTTATTAAAACATTAAAAATTCTAAGTTCTTAATCACCTAAAATAAATTTATGAGTTCCTTAGGAATCCATAAAGTCTAGACTAGGAATTTCTAAAGAAATAATATAGAATCACTGGTGAAATAATAACAAATTTAAGTGCTTACTATGTGCCATACATTATACAAAAGGCTTGCAATACAAATATTAAAAAAAAGTCTATGCCCTCAAGGAGCTTACATTTAAGGAGAGTGGGGCACAACATGAATAAGAGAGTAGTGACCATGGAAGAAATGTAGGTCTTGGGAGTGAACTGATGACCAGGAAATTTCAAATACAATAATACTGATGGGGTGCTTGGACCTCAGCCCTATGTCTGGCAATCAGAGATAGATGAGGTCTTTGTGCTGGGAAAAGATATGGTCCTAGGCCTGGGGTCCAAGTGCCCTATCAATACTATACATTTCATTTGATTATCATGTCCAGAGCAAGAAGCTGAAGAGCCATGGAGCAAGACATACCCAGTTGCAGACCTTATGATCAGATGTACTGGGTAGACAACTGGATAACATTATATGAAGGTAAAGTTTGGCTTGGGGAAAGACAAATAAGTGGGTTAAGTTTGCACTCAGTTACCAACTGACACCTACCTGTCCTGCTTTGGTACTCCTCAGAATGCCTTCTCTACCATGCCTCTGGAAGGCCATTACTGTGATAATCTCATCATCCTGTAAGGTCTCACCAGCCTTGGCACTCTACCTCATCACTACCTTCGGCCTCTCTGATTGGAGGGTGGGATTATGAGCTTCAAATACTCATTTAATAGAGATCAGCAGCAGCTACTTTATTTGAGCGTTTCTCTAACTTCTTCACTATGTCAGCTCCCTTCTTCTCCTCCCTCTCCACCAACCCCCACCTCCTGTCCATTTTTCATCATCCTTTTGTGTATATTCTTCCTTTATTATGTACTAAACTCTTTGAGGGCAGGGACTATCCTTCTTTCTTTGCATTTTTATTGCTAGTTTTTAGTACAGTTCCTAGAACAGAGTAGACATTTAATAAATATTGAATGATTGAACATAGATTGTTGCATTCCAGCATGGGAATTCTAAAGAAGTATGGACTTTTTGAGGACCATGGATTCTAGAAGTCCAGCACAGAGTTTTTAGTATGGAAGACTGTTGTAAAGAATGTTGGTGTAGATGGGTAGGAGCAGAGCTGCGATAGCAATCAGGTGATCTGTTTGGGCTGCTAAATGGTTTATGACCTGCACTTAGATGAAATCAATTTGGCAGCTTTGTGAATGGCTTGAAGACTAGGAAAACTGAAGTCAGGGAAACCAATTAAAAGACTATTGAAGTGGTCTAGACAAGAGGTTATGAAGGTCTTCACATCCTGGGTGCCAATCTATACTTCAAACCTTATAGATCATTCTTCTTCATGTGTTCTATAGTTCTGTCAAAATAACCTTCTTGCTATTCCTTATATACAACACTAAATTCTTCATGTCCGTGCCTTTGTACAAGCTGTATTTATCCCTGGAATGTGATCTTTCCTCACATTTTCTTCTTAAAATTCCTATTTTCAGTGGAGTGGATTCAAGATGGCAAAAAAAAAAAAAAAAAGTAGGGACTTGCCTGAGCTCTCCCAAATCTCCCTTCAAACATCCTTACATAATGCCTAAAAACAAATTCTGGAACAGCAGAATCCACAAAATAACACGTTGAAACAATTTTGTAACCCAAAACAACTTAGAAGATCAACAGGAAAGTTCTGTCTCACTGGGATGACAATAGCATGCAATCCAACATGTGTTGCGCCAGTACAGGAAACACCACAGGAAACCAGCAGTAGTCCTTGGACATGATTGAATCATTATCTGCTTCTGGAGCTCTCTGCCTACAGATGGTGAAGGAGTCAGACAAATGGTCAGAAGGAGACTACAGGGGTCTCTTTAGTAGCACTAGGTCCAGGACTCTGTTGCATACTTGGATTCTGGTTGCCATCTTGAGTCACAATCCCAAGGAAAAGAGAAGCACTAGGATACTAGAGGTGGACACACAGGAAAATGAGGACCCTGGTCATAGCTTGTGGATGGAAAAGAGTGCTTGTGGTCATTCACAGACTAGAGCATAGGCCAGGAGAGGAGTAAACATCCTTCACTTGAGATTATTCCACTTTGGAAGAACTGAAAGCTTACAGACCCACAGAAGTGGCTCTGAAAATAGTTGCACAGAAAAACCTGATGCTTGAGACAGTATCTTCTCCACCCTAGAGCAGGGCCTAACTTTACTGTAAAACTAAAAATCAAGAATTATACTGGAAAAAATGAGCGCATAACAACAAAGATCCCACCATAGAATGTGACTGTGGTGACAGGGGAGATCAAAACACCAACTCAAATGAAGGCAACATGGCTATATCCTAAACCTCAAAGAAAAATGTGAATTGATCTCAAGTCCTAGAAGAGCTCAAAATGGACTTTTAAAAAATTAAATAAGAGTAGTGAAAAAAATGTGAAAAGAAATTACAGTGATACAAGAAGATCATAAAAAAGGACTCAATAGCTTGGTAAAGGAGGCACAAAAAAAAATTGAAGAAATTACCACCTTAAAAACCAGAAAAGTTTTTATGTTTAAGAGTAAAAGACGAACAAAAAAATCCCATGATGGGAAGAATACTTTTCAAAGCAGAAGTTACCAAGTGAAAAAAAAATGCGCAAAAATTCATAAAAGAAAAGAACTCCTTAAAAGCAGAATTGGACAAAAAGGAAAAGGAGGTACAAAAGCTCAATGGAGAAAATAATTCTTTAAAAATTGGAATGGACAAGTGGAAGCTGATGATTCAATGTGATGTAAAGAAGCATTAAAACAAAATTAAAAGAACGAAAAAAATAGAAGAAAATGCTAAATATCTTATTGGAAAAACAACTGACCTGGAAAGTAGATAAAGGAGAGATAATTTAATAATTATTGGATTACCTGAAAGCCATAATCAATATAGAGACTAAATATCATCTTTCAAGAAATTATCAAGGAAAACTTCCTTGATTTTTGAGAACCAGAGGACAAAACAGAAATTGGAGACATTCACCAGATAATGGTGCAGTAAATAGATGATGGCAGAGTTAGCAGTAAATTGCCATAACTCCTATATTCACCTCCAGTAACCATAAAATAGTGTCGTAAAATAAAATAAATCTTGGATCAGCAAAACCAGCAAAAAGGCAAGGTGAAACAATCTTTTAACTCAAGACACTTGGAAGATCAGCAAGAAATGTCTGTCTCAGGTAAAATGAGAATGCAGTCCAGGACAGAAAAAAATGACCCAGCAAGCCTCACCTCAGCAAATAGTGGGAAATTCTGAGCCACATGTAGTGGAGGAAGAAGATTCCAATATCAGCTACCACACATGCCTCAACGTAGTCAAGTGAATTAGCAGATTCTAGGTCCAAGGACTACCATGTGCTTCAGTATAGTACCTGACAAACAGGTAGATACCACCCTACAGGCATCTAAGCAAAGAGGTAGCTTCCAATAGCCAGATCTACACATGCTTCAGTGTAGCCCTCGGGAAACACAGAAACACCCCACTGGCCTCAGGACATGCCAGACACCAGCACTAGGATCCGAGTGCCACACCAGTAAAGCTGCCTTACCCCTATCCAGTAGCATCCAGCAGCACCAGCCATCCCTCACTCCCTTAGTGCTGGACCAGCAACAAGGGTCCCCTTTTGGATCTCAGGACAACATCAGTGCAGCACCAGGTAAACAGCTAAGGCCTGCAGTACCTGACAAAAGAAGCTGGAGACAGTATCCCTCCCACTCTAGGAACAGAACTCAAATTTAAAAGAAAGGAGGAAAGCAAAAAAAAAAAAAAAAATGAGCATAAAAACAACAAAAAATGAATCTGACCATAGAAAATTATCTTGGTGATAGGGTGTATCAAGACAAACCCAGAAGAGAACAATGTCAAAACACTTGTGGACAAAAGCCTCAAAGAAAAATAGGAAATGGTCCCAAGCTCAGCAAGAACTTATGAAAGAACTCAAAAAAGTAACTTAAAAATCATGCACCTGAGATAGAAGAAAAATTGGGAAAAGAAATGAGAGTGAATGATGCAAGAGAATTATGAAAAAAAGAGTCAACATCTTGGAAGAAGAAAACAACTGCTTATAAAGTAGAATTGGCCAAATGGTAACTGAGGAAAACAACTCCTTAAAGAGTTGGGCAAGTGGAAACTAAAGACTCTATGAAACATCAAGAATCCCTCAATCAAATTCAAAGAATAAAAAAAAAAATAGAAGAAAATGGAAAATATCTCACTGGAAAAACAACTGACATGGAAAAGAGATTCAGGAGAGACAATTTCATAACATTAGTTTACCTGAAAGTCATAATCAAAAGGAGAACATAGCAGCATCTTTCAAGAAAGTATGAAGGAAAGCTGACTTGATATCCTAGAATTAGAGGACAGATTAGTCATTGAAAGAATACACCAATAACCTTAGGAATGAGATCCCAAAATAAAAACTCGAAGGAACATTATAGCCATATTACAGAATCATCAGGTCAAGGAAAAATTACTGCAAGGGGCCAGAAAGAAACAATTCAAATATTGGGGGACCACAACACTTAACAGCAGCAACATTAAAAGATCAGGGGTTATGGAACATGATATTCTAGAAGGCAAAGGAGCTAGGACTATAGCCAAGAATCACCTACTCAGTGAAATTAATCATTATACATCAAAGAGAAAAAAATGCAAAAGATGGTCTAACCCTATCAGATCTCAAACTGCATTATAAAGTGGTAATTATCAAAATAATCTAGTACAGGCTAAGAAAGAGAGTGGTGGATCAGTGTAATAGATTAGTTATAAATTACATTTAAGTGACCCTAGTTATCTAGTATATGAAATACCCAAAGATCTAGGCTTTTGGAATAAAAACCCATTATTTGACAAAAATTTCTGATAAAAACTAGAAAAACAGTATGGCAGAAACTAGGTACAGACCAACATCTCACACTGTACACCAATGATAAAGTCAAAATGCATACACAAATTACACATAAAGGATAATGTCATAAGAAAATAAAGAGAACATGAATAATTTATCTATCAGAATTATGGATAAGGGAAGAATTTAGGACCAAAGAAGACATGGAAAGCATTATAAAATGTAAAAAAAGATTATTTTGATTATGTAAAATCAAAAAGATTTTGCACAAGCAAAATCAATGCAATCAAAATTATAAGGAAAGCAGAAAACTAGGGGTGGGGAAAGGAGTTTTGCAATAACTATCTCTGATAAAAGTCTGATTTCTCAAATATGTAGAAAATTGGATCAAATGTATAAAAATGTATGTCATTTCCCAATTGATAAATGGTCAAAGGATATGAACAGGCCATTTTCAGACAGAGGAACCAAAGCTTTCTATAGTTGTATGAAAAAATGCTTGAAGTCATTATTGATTAGGGAATAGCAAATTAAAACAACTCTGAGGAACTACCTCAAACCTATCAGATAGGCTTGGCTGGTTGTTGTCCTTTGTTCTCGAAGAGGACCAAAATGACATCACCATGATAAAGTGAAATTTCAGTGTGTCCAACTGTGACTGATCAGATCAATACAAGCTCAGAATGCTCTACCACAGGTTGGGCACAGAGATTCAGGTGAATATCCACCCCAAATTTGTACATTCTATGTTTACTTTGTGCTGTCTCAATTCTGCTTTTCTCATAAAGCACAGCATCCTTTCTGATATGTGCATGCCATGCTGAGCAGTCCTGTGCCAGTGTCTCCCATGTTGCACAGTCAAATCCAAAGTTCTTAAGGGAGACCTTGAGAGTGTCCTTGTTTTGTTTCTTCTGACCACCATGTGATCACCTGCCCCATGAGAGTTCTCCATAAAATAGTCTTTTTTGACAAGCGTACATTTTGTATTTGAACAATGTGGCCAGCCCATTGGAGTTGCGCTCTCTGAAGCATAGTTTGAATATCTGGCTGTTCAGCTCGAGCAAGGACTTCAGTGTCTGGTACCTTATCCTACCAGGAGGTGATCCTCAGAATCTTCCTAAGACTTCAAATGGAAATGATTCAGTTTCCTTGCATGGCACTAGTAACTACCCTGTTTCACAGGCATACAACAATGAGGTCAGCACAACAGCTCTGTAGACCTTCAGTTTGGTAGTCAGTCTAATACTTCTTCTCTCCCAAACTTTTCTTTGGAGCCTCCCAAACACTGAACTAACTCTGGCAATGCATGCATCAACCTCATTGTCAGTGAGTACATTCCTGGAAAGTATACTACCAAGCTAAGTGAACTTATCCAAAGCATTCAAAATTTCTCCATTTGTTGTAACTGATGGTTCCATGTATGGATGGTGCGATGGTGGCTGATAGAGCACTTGTGTTTTCTTAGTGTTAATTATTAGGTCAAAATTAACACAGGCAGCAGAGAATTGATCCCTACTTTGTTGCATCTCAGCTTCAGAGACTATATTGAGTGCACAATCACCTGAAAACAGAAAATCATGCACCAACACTCCTTCCACTTTGGTCTTGGCTTGTAGCCTTTTCAAATTGAAAAACTTACCATCAGTACAGTAGCTGACCTTAATGCTGTATCCATCTTCATTGAAAGCATTTGAAAACAAGGCTGATAACATTATGCTAAATAGCATAGGAACAAGAACCCACAGCTCTGTTTCACTCCTTTGGTGACTGGGAAGGCATGAGAGCATTGTCCACTATCCAGAATCTGGGCAAACATTCCATCACTAAATTGATGTACAATATTGATGAACTTCTCTGGGCAACCAAATTTTGACATAATTTTCCATAAGCCCTCACGACTAATCATGTCAAAGACCTTGGTCAGATCTACAAACATTGTATACAGACTACTGCTCTGCTCCTGGAATTTCTCCTGGAGTTGTTGGGCAGCAAACACCATATTGACTGTTCCTCAGCCCTTTCTGAAGCCACACTGGCTCTCAGGTATATGACCATCTTCCAGGTGAAGGATCAACCTGTTAAGGACAACTCTAGCAAGAATTTTGCCAGCAATGACTAAGAGAGAGACACCCCCTGTGATTGTCGCCTTTACCTTTATAGACATGGACAATGGAGGCATCCTTGAACTCCTGGGGGATAATCTCCTCTTGACATATAACCTGGAAAATTTCAGTCAGCTTTTGTATGAACAATGGTCCCCCTAACTTGTAAATCTCAGCTGAAATAGAATCAGCACCAGGTGCTTTGCCACATGAAAGGAGCCTAATGGTCCTCAAAACCTCTTCTTCAGTTGGAAGTTCAGCTAAGGAGGGATTGACTTCAACCTGACATAAATGGTCAATGGCCTCAGCATTGATTGATGATGGACTGTTGAGAATACTATGGAAGTGTTCAATCCATCTCTTTAGGATCATGTCCTTATAACTAATCAATGTAGCTCCATCAGCACTGAGTAGTTGTGATGCACCATAGGTTTTTAGTCCACATATCAGAGTGGCTAATATGACAAAAAAGGAAAATGTTGGATACTTGAGGGCATGTGGGGAAACTGGAATACTAATGTACTGCTGGTGGAATTGTGAAGTGATGCAACCATTCTGAAGAGCAATTTAGATCTGTGGCCAAAGAACTATAAAACTGTGCATACCCTCTGATCCAGCAATACCTCTTCTAGATCTATATTCCAAATGCATCCAAAAAAAGAGGTCTTCTTTGTACATCAATATTTATAGCAACTCTTTTATGGTGGCTAAGAACTGGAAATCAAAAGGATGTCCATCATTTGGGGAATGACTAAACATCTATGGCATATGATTGAAATGGAATATTACTGTACCATAAGAAAGGACAAGCAGGATGACTTCAGAAAAATCAGAAAAGACTTACATGAAATGATGCATGGTGAAGTGCACAGAACAAGGAGAACATTGTACAGAGTAACAGCAATGAAGAATTGTGCATGACTTAGTTATTCTCAGCAATTACAATGCTCTAAGACAATTCCAAGGGACTATGATGAAACAACTATCTACCTCCAGAGAAATAAATGATATGGTTTGTATATGGACTGAAGCACACTATTTTTTACTTTATGCCATTTTTTCTTTTACTGAAGTCTTCTTGTATGAAATGATTAATATGGAAATGTTATACATAATTACATATGTATAATCTATATCTGATTGCTTACCATCTCAGAGAGGGGAGAGAGGAGGGAGGATGGGATAAAATTTGGAACTCAAAACTTGAAGTAAAAAATGTTAAAAAAAATTTCTTAAGAGATTCAGTAAAAATTTAGTGAAAATATTAAAGACTAATTATAGGGAGAGGGAGAGAGTGAGCGAGAGAGAGAGAGAGAGAGAGAGAGAGAGAGAGAGAGAGAGAGAGAGAGAGAGAGAGAATATTGAAGGCAAAGTTAAAATAATGGAATTCAGTCAGCTAGATAAAATCTCCCAACATCCTTGTCCCCAAAACATTAAACTAACTCCTAAAGTCAAATTTTAGAGCAGCAGAGTAAAAAGAAAAATCAGATTCAAACATTTTTTTTCCAGCAAAAGACAATTTAGGAGATTAGCAGGAGAGATCTGTAATACCACAGTGGGCAACAACACAGATTCTAGCAGGTGTACCAGAAGTGGGCTTTGGAGATGGCCATGACAGTAGAAGTAGCAGCTTTAGGAGCTCTCAGTCTAAGGGCAATAAAAGGGTTTGGACTATTGACCAGGGAAAAATTGCCAGGGACTCTTTGTGGTTCTGGGTGTAGCTGGTGCTTATCAGCAACTGTGTTGCCCATACATAGCTCTGGGTCACAGTTCCAGAGTGGAGAGGACAGCTTCTGGTTGGTCTTAAGGGAGCAGGGGTCCTGGTAGTAGTTCCAAGGCAGAGAAGAACACTCTGCTTGTGACTGCAAGGAAACAGTACTCTTCCTGAATAAAGATCAGAAGACAAAACAGGAGAGTGGGGCCCTTACCTCTCCCCAGATCATGCCACCTTGAAAGTACCCAAAACTTGCAAACCCCCATAACTAGCTCTGAAAATAATAGTATGTAAAATCCTGACAATGTTTTCCCACCTCCAGGTGATAGAAATCTAACTGTAACATAAAATATAAGGTCAAGAAAGGTTAGAAAATAAACAGCAAAAAGTGAGCTTGATCATAAAAAACTAGTATGGAGGCAAAGGAGAGAAAGATATCAAGTCAGAAGAAGAGAATGTAAAAACTGATACAGACAAAGAGACTCAAAGAAAAATGCTGATCAGATGCAAGCACAACCAGAATCACTGGGAGAATTAAAGAAAGAGATAAGAATGGTAGAGGAAAAATTGGGGAAATAAATGAGAATGATCCAAGAAAGTTCTAAAAAGAGGATTAACAGCACAGTAAAAGATCAACAACAACAGCAAAAACAACCTGAAGAAAGCATTGTGAAAAACCAGAATTGAGCTGATGGTAAAAGGGGCACAAAAATCCACTGAGGAAAAGAATGCCTTTGAAAAAGCAAAATTGGTCAAATGGGAAGAGCGATACAAAAGCTCATGTAAGAAAATAATTCCTTAAAAATGAAATTCAGGCAAGTAGAAGTTAATGACTTTATGAGATATCAAGAAACAAAAAAACAAAATCCAAAGAATGGAAAAAATGGAAGGAAATGTGAAATATCTCATTGCAAAAACAATTGACCTGGAAAATAGATTGAGGAGAAATAATTTAAGAATTATTGGCTTACCTGAAAGCCATGATCATAAAAGGAGCCTAAATATCATCTTTCAAGAAATTATTGAGGAAAACTGCCCTCATACTCTAGAAGCAGAGGATAAAATAGAAATGGGAAAAATCTATTCTTCAATTCTTGAAAGAGATCTGAAAATGAAAAAGGAATATTGTAGACAAATTCCAGAGTTTCCAGGTCAAGAAGAAAATATTATAAGCAGCCAGAAATATATAATTCAAATATTGTGGACTCACAGTCAGTATCACAGAAAATTTAATAATTTCCACATTAAAGGAGCAGAGGGCTTAGAATATGATATAATGGAAGGCAAAGGAGCTAGGATTACAACCAAGTGTAATCTATCCAGCAAAACTGAGTAAAATAGTTCTTGGGAGAAATGGATATTTAATGAAATGGAGGACTTTCAAGTATTCCTAATGAAAATAAAAGAGTTAAATAAAAAATCTGACACTGAAACACAGGACTCAAGAGAAGTATGAAGAAGGTAAACATGATAGAGTGATTATTAGAGATGCAATATGTTAGGGCCCAGCTCTGGACCGTGGCCTCCTGTGAGGGTAGTTGAGACGCCTGGAGGTGCTAACCTGCCCTTAGGGTACTGGGAACGCCTTGGTAACAGCGCTGGCTCCACCCACGGGGAGGAACATGGGAGGAGCTCGGGCAGGTAATATAACCTAGGGTAAGGGGCTTGCTCGCTCTCTTCTCTCCCTGCTTCAACATGAAAGTAATAAAGGCCGTGCATCTATCACTCGGGTGCTCTGTCTAGTCATTATTTCCCCTCCCTCACCGGAGGGGCCGGAGACGTCCGAAGACCGGGTAAGGTAAGTATCCAGGCGAAGGTCAGGGTAGCAGACCCTGACAGCTGGCGCCCCGAACAAGGACTTGATGCTAGGTTATCCGCTTGGCCTCCTCTTTTGAGGAGAAGGACTAGACAGCCTCAGGATTATCCTGGGATGAGGAAAATATGGGTCAGGGATATAGTATGCCCTTGATCAAGCCCGAGGAGAAGACAGTGCTTGCTTGCCAACTTTACAAACTCTGCAAACGGCAGAATATTAAGCCTCATATAAAGACATGCTGTAGCTTTGTTGAACACAATTGGGAGATAGTGAGCCAACGGATGGCCTCTTATGTGGATGCCACCCCTGGGTTGCTCATTGAGACTGATTTTGTCATGTACAGGGTGGAAAAAGCAGCCCTTGTGGGCACCCCACGTCCAACTTGCTGGGCTGCCGCTTGTGCGATACAAACGGGAGACTCCCTAGTGGAGATTTCTGACAAGGAGTCAAGACCCCCCCCTACTGCCCCACCTTTTTTATCTTTGGAGCATTGGCGGTCTGGGAGCTCAGGAGACAATCACGACCAGATAGGACAGAGAGGAAAGAGGGAGTTGGCGCAGTCAGAAATTCAACCAGGAAATATATCCAGAGTTCGCCCAGGGCCTGGATTTGTGGCACAGCAAAAAATTTGCCCAGGATCTGTGGCACAGTGGTGAATTCAGGGGCCCGGATGTTCTTCCAGCCCTGGCACTCGGCACAGATCTATGGTGCAGTAAAAAGTTGCAGGAGTAAGTCTAAAAAAAGCAATCTTGTACGGGAGAAAGTTAAACTGTTTACATTCCTATATGGGATGATATTATATATAATTAACTCCTAAGAACTTGATCATTTGGAGAGCAGTTAGAAGGCGTCTACATAGAAAGAGAGCATAAATGTGAGTCAACTGTGTTGGAATGACCACCATAAAGTTGAAATAAAGAAAAGGGATGCATTGGGATAAGGGAAAAGGAAAAGTATTACGGGTAAATATTTTTCACATAAAAAAGGCTTGCAAGAAACAGTTTTTATAGTGGATGAGAAAATGAAGGAAGGAGTGATGGGTAGCACTTGAATCTTAATCTCATTGGAATTGGTTCAAAGAGAGAATATGTGTGTATATGTGTGTGTGTATGTGTCTGTCTGTATACACACATATACTGTTTCAAAGGAAGAAGAATATGTATGTCTGCATGCATGCATACACACATACATGTGCCTATATGCACATAAATAAATATATGTATGCATACATGTGTGGATGCATATATGTATGTATATACATGCATACATGTACATATACCTACATAAATATACATACAGACACACATAGTCTTCTCCCTTTGAACCAATGTATGTATGTTTGTACACACACACACACACAGTTAGGTATTGAAATCTACTTTACTCAATAGGGAAATAGGAGCCAAAAGGGAAAAGAGATATGGATGTGATGAAAAAAAGTGAGCATGGATTAAGGGAGGCAGTAGTCAGAACCCGAGTGTGTATGGGTGTTAAACAGGACTAACATCTACCTTATAAAGATTTACTGAGCCCTTTTCAGGGATGTCCATCCAACTTTGGTGTCCACCTTGCACTCAGCTCTCACCTGTGCCTCCAAGAAGCTATTGCATGGGTAGCTGCTGGTGGTACTTCCATAAATCCTCTTAGCAAATGGGCTAAACTAGGTTACTTTAAGTAACTAGGCTTTAAGTGATATGAGAGAAGAAGGTAGAAGTACCAATTACAAATGTCCTTCTCAAGGAGTTTATCTTCAAAGAGAAAAAGAAATACAGAATGAGAGCAAGTAAAGATGGATGGAACAAGTGGGTTTTTGTTTTATTTTTTAATATAGGAGAGATAATTTTGTCTGTAGGGAGCAGTGGAGCAGCCAGCACACAGGTAGAGAGGAGGGAGGTTAACAGGAGGGTCAGTGTGTTGGAGAAGATAGGTTGAAATAGGACAGAGGGCACATGCACTTCCATGACCCTTAGCACAGAGAAGAGTCACCTCTTTATGTGAAGGATCATCTTTACTCTTTACAAAGTTAGAAGGAGGAGATAGTCAAGGCAGCATCTAAGTCAAGTAGTAAGTTGAGAAGGAAGGAGCTCTCAAGTTAAGTTCTCAGTTTTTTCAGTGCAAAGTGAAAAAATGATTTTAGCTGAGAAGAGGCAGGGAAGTTTAGGAGGTTTGAGAAGGCATTAAAAATGTTTAGAAAAGTCACTGACTGGGACAGTGAATTTATTACCAAGGTAAAAAGGATTGCCTATCGGACCTGTCCGAGAGCAGGGCTTCATATTAAATACTCCAGTTACAAGAGTCATTGCCAGCAATCTTTCAGTTTCATGTATGGTGACCACAAGTCTGGATGTCTTTTCCTCTACTCACACACTCGGAATTAGTGTTCTCCACCCAGGTTTAGAAACTAACAAAGCATCCCTGTTAAATCTCTTAAGCACTTGGGTGGGATCATTCAAACGATCCAAGGCTTGTCAGCATTCTCTGCTAGTGATTAGCTTGGCCTAAGGTGGGGTTATTTTTCTAATTATTTTTTTAAAGCAGTTCTCAGATTTGTACGCCCTTAGGCTGACACCCCTTTCCCAGAAGTTCTGTAAGAAGTGGGGAAAAAGCAAATTCCCAGTACCTGCGTGACAAAAATATTTGAATCATCTCCTGAAAATAAATGTGAAAATCTCCTTAAGTGTTAGCAGAAAAACAACAGCAAAGCCAAACAACTCTTTACCATGACCACAAACTACATCCCTAACTCCATTCAGCTGGCTCAACAATTTGTACTACTGTGAGCACTGGGAGTAGTAAATGAAGAATGATTAGATCTGCTTAATCCATCAACACTACGGGAAAAAAATCTAATCTGGAACTATATTCCTCAGTGATGAGTAATTAGTATTGTTATCTGCTTAAATGAAAAGCAGCACTTGTTTTAAAAATAGATTTGATTGATTTTTTTTTTGTTTTTCACATCATGAAATTTTCCACCAGTATTTCTTCACTTTACCCTCACAGAGAGCCGCCCTGTATAACAAATAATATTTTGACAAAGGGGAAAAAATGAGAAATAGACAAAATCAGTCAGTACATCCAAAAAGTCTGAAAATACATGCAGAAAACCAGATCGTTGTAATGCTGTGTAATATGTTATAGGGCAGCTGTGAATTAGAAATGTTTGTTTAAAATGTTTCAATTTAAGTGCATCTATTAAAGATATTGAAGTTGAAAAGCTTTCCCTATTCTATTGAATTTACAAAAAAATTATGCTAGATACTCCTGCTAAAGATGCTGAGAGTAAATTCCTAAAAGTATAAAACATGAGTTCCATTGTAGTTCTATAATTCTTTTATCAGTATTAAGGATAGATACCAAAGTTATGTATAACAGCTGGCTGAAAATGAGAGAAGGTTGCAATCCAATCTTCTTCAGTTCAAATCGTATTTACTAAGCTTTGTGCAAACGTAGGTACACCAGGCCCTGAGGAATATAAGAAAAAAATGAGATAATCCCTCCTTCAGAGAGTTTACATTGTACAGGAGAGAAGTCATATCTACATAACTCAATAAAATACATTAAAAAGTATATAGGGGGGCACAAGATGGAACACTGACAACAGAGGATGAAGAAAAGTGTCTTATAGGAGGTAGCACTTCAACTGTACCTCAAAGATAACTAGAGACAGGAGGTGGTGATAAAGAGAGAATATTTCAGGCTTGGACAACAGGCTGAACATGGGAGGAATGCCCTATCTAGAAAGCCAAAATTTTGGTTTAGATGTAGCGAGGACCACTGCAATTTTTTAAACAAGAGATAAAGAAAGCTTCAACTGAGTAGGGCTATCTGAATGGAGAGAAAGAGATGGATGAGAGATGTGTGTCTGGTTATGCTATTGTATGTAGTACATCCTATGGGGTCACTCTTTCCACCCCCCTGGCCCCACAGCAAGCCGGCTCCAAAAGGTAGATTCCACTATTGTCCTCAGAATTCTGTGGTCAGTTACCCAGAAAAGACTGTATTTTAATATTATTCCTTATGAGCCCCCATACCGCGATTTCTTCCCTAATATCAGTCAACAATTTGATGTCAATTAGCTTTTACAAAAAGAATGTGTAGCAAGAACAAAAGTTACAAAATATTCCCCAAACCTGAGGGTGCAATCCCATAATATTAATGTTATTGATATAAAATATCTCCCCAGCTCAACTTTCTCAAAACCTTTGGGTCCAGGAGTCCTTTTCTCCCTTCCAGGAGTCCACCTGAAGTTCACTTCAGGGCAAGGTGCTCCCTTATCAAGCAGGCTGGGTTTTTTCAGAATTCAGACTCAACTGATGAATCATTCCATTGTTATGCTGGGTTAAGCCCATAGATCCTGACAGCTTATTCCTGTCTGGACTGGGGCAGTTGGTTCTAAAGGTCTCTGCTGAGGAAGTCTTTGGTAATTATTCTGGTCTTTAGCAGTTCACAAGATTATGGCCTACTAAATTCTGTCTACAGATGCTCAGCCAGCTTGATCTTGACAATATACATGAAAAGACAAAAAAAAAATCCAAAAAGAAAAAGAGGTACTATTTATTCACAGTACTAGCTCTTTCTCACCTGGAAGCACCTAAAATATCTCCTCTCCTTAAAGCCAATGATAAAGAAAGAAAGAAGCACCAAAAGTGGCCAAAGATGAGGACTTCCATATAAGAACTTACTTTGGACTCTTAATCCTGGTTCTGAAAACTCTCTGTTTCATCATACATCATCAGCCTCTCAGGCATTCACGAAAAGATGAAGGCTTTCCAACGTTCCATGAACTAAATTAGAATCAGACAGGGAAAACTGCTCCTATTACAATGTCTTCAGCCTCATTGTCCAAACCTTCATTAGATGTAGTAAAAGAGTAAATTCCAGGACACTGTGTTGAAAGCATTTAATAGTATAGTGTTATATTAATAATCAGACAAATCTGTGATTCAACAAAATACAAACTTATGTGCAGGACATTTTTTTTATAGACCCACTTCTTAACATATTATCCTAGAAATAATTATTAATAATAATTTTATAAAACCTTCAGGCTTATACTTTACAAATATTATCTTTTTTTTATTCTCACCACAATTCTTTATTGTAGGTGCTATCATTATCCCCATTCTGTATTTGAGGAAACTGATATAGAGGTTAAGAGATTTGCCCATGCTTCCACAGCTAGTGTCTGAATCTGGAACTGAACTCAGATCTTTTTCAAAAATACTTGGTCAATTTACTTTTTGTCCTGCATGGTTTTCATTTTTGATTTCTTGAAATATAGCTCTGAAAAGGCAGGTTTTTAAACTGTGTTTTAAATGGAGCTACTCTAAAACCCAAATCACTCTGGCTTTCATTGAATAGCCCATAGCACCCCCAATACCAACCTGAATCTTGGTGGCTCATTGTTTAGGTTTTGTTGGTTTAGGAAGAAAGTAAATAGTAATTGTTTTCTTTTCCAGGCCAGCAACTTGCCCTCCCAGAATATCTTTGTGAGGGTAAATTTTGTTTCAGTTCTTACCCAACCCTTAGTCATTGAATGCAAATGGCCTCAGAAAACTGAGACTTGGGAAAGACCTTAATTTAGAAAGATCAAAGTCATTCCCTGCATCCTGGGCCATCACTGGACACTTTGACCTTTGTCTTGCCACTGGACTTCAAGGACTCTGGAGGAGACACTAAGGCTGATGACTTTGCAAAGTTCTGCCCTACTGATATGCAACTCATGAGCAACTCAAGACATCACCGTACGTTGCAGTTATTCCTCATTGAAAACAAAGAATGAACGGCAATGATAATGATGTGTTCAATAATGTCATACATTTGAATTTATCTAAATTGATTTAATCAAAGCGGGTGTTCTGCCTGCCATTATACACTGTATCTGTTGTTTTTTTCCCCTGTATTCTTTTCCACAAAACCTTAATAGAAAATCTATACAAGAAACTAGAGCCTTTCTTCTCTCTCTAAAAAATTCAAAGCTTTTTCATACATCTCAGTGCAGTTTTTGAATCATTCACCTCCCACATGTCATTCTAACTATGACTGGCTTGCCATCCTTTCCTAGTGATGGTTCTTCGATCATTCTGTCATGTCCAACTCTCTGTGACCCCATGGACCATTGCATACCAGTACTGTCCTTGGGATTTTTTTGGTAAAGACACTGAATTCATTTTGCATTTCCTTCTCTAGCTCATTTTACAGATGAGGAAACTGAATCAGACAGGGTTAAATGACTTACCCAGGGTCGCACCAATAGTAAATGTCTGAGAATGGATCTGAGTTTGAACTCAGGTCGTCCTGATTCCAGATCCACTACTCTATGTACTTAACCACTCAGTTTCCTCCTTCCTAGTGATTCATGTTCTAAATAATTTCTTTTATCCTCTTTCTTTCTGTTTAGTATTGCAGTTTAGCCTTACTTATCTGTGTCTGTCCATTGCCATTCTAGGCACCTTCAGTTTTGATTTTTCTGAGATTGTGATATTCTATCATTTGAAGTCATATGACATCATTTAGGTGATGACTTTGTATATATTTGTGTGTGTGTGTGTGTGTGTGTGTGTGTGTGTGTGTGTGTTTAATAGACTATTGCAGAATTATTCAGCTTGGGGTCATCACAAATTGTATTTACTTTCTCAAATATTATTAATAGAGATAAACACCCCCAATTCTTCTATAATAGATTTGACATACCTCTACTTATAAAAAAAAAGTCACGGTCAGGAGTCAAGATGGCGGAGTAGAAAGACGCACGTATACGAGCTATGAACCCACAGCCCATAGATTTAATGTAAGAAGAGCCCCCCATAAGTTCTGGATCACTGCAGGGTGTGCAGAAACATAGTGGAAGAGATTTCCGTTCCAGAGAGCCCTGGAGAGCCGTCCCCAGTGTCCGTCGTGCCCCAGAAAGCAGACACCACCCCAGCGCTGCCCTGGCCACGGCCCCAGAGAAGCTGATCCGAGCAGGTTTCAGGGATGGAAACTTCGGCAGCCAGGAAGGTCCCTCTGCCCACAG
The DNA here is from genome assembly GCA_023548195.1 of Bettongia penicillata ogilbyi. NCBI lineage: Eukaryota > Metazoa > Chordata > Mammalia > Diprotodontia > Potoroidae > Bettongia > Bettongia penicillata. The sequence goes on along the minus strand of JAJHZJ010000049.1, from coordinate 5,368,120 downwards.
ACTCTACAGGTCAGTGAGAGAGACGGCTGGGCTGGCTGAGAGGGGGAGCGGAGTGTCTCCGTGATTCGGGCCCCCTCGAGAGGAAGCAGTGGAGGCAGGGGCGGGAAGCGACGGAGGTAGAGGCGGGGGTGGCGGCAGAGGCAGCAGCGGTGGCCTGGGACTCCCCCAGCAGCAGGCAGGATCTTCATTACTGAAAGTCTTTGCATAAACCACCTGAAGGAACTGAGCCTTGGAGATGGCCCTGCCCCACCCACTCCATTTCTGAAGGTCTCTGCATAAAGACCCTGAGGGAACTGAGCCTGGGAGGTGGCCCTGACCCCACCCCAGCACCAGAACTAAAGTTCACAATGAATAGCAGCGGTGCCTGCCGCGGAAAGCCCATTTGAATCTAAGACCCCAAGCACTAGCTGGGTGGATCTAGGCGGGGGTGGACAGGAATCTCAGAAGTCAAGTAACTGGCTGGGAAAATGCCTAGAAAAGGGAAGAAAAATAAGACTATAGAGAGTTTTTTTGAACAGATGCAAATGATCCCGACTTTCGGATCTGACGACGACGAGGACATATTCTTGCCATCGGGGAAAGACGTGGAGGGCGGGGCCTCGGTATCCCAGACATCCCAGGGGGATGTTGGGTGGGCTCAGGCCTTGGAAGAGCTCAAAAAGGATTTTGAAAAGCAACTTAGACAGGTGGAGGAAAAACTGAGAAGAGAAATGAAAGAGATGCAAGAAAAGTATGAAAAACGGGTCAATACCTTGGTAAAGGAGACCCAAAAAAATGCTGAAGAAAATAACACCTTGAAAAATAGGCTCACTCAATTGGCAAAAGAGGTTCAAAAAGCCAATGAGGAGAAGAATGCTTTCAAAAGCAGAATTAGCCAAATGGAAAAAGAGGTTCAAAAGCTCACTGAAGAGAATAGTTCTCTCAAAATTAGAATGGAACAGATGGAGTCTAATGACTTTATGAGAAACCAAGAAATCACCAAACAAAACCAAAAGAATGAAAAAATGGAAGAGAATGTGAAATATCTCATGGTAAAAACAACTGACCTGGAAAATAGATCCAGGAGAGACAATTTAAAAATTATGGGACTACCTGAAAGTCATGATCAAAAAAAGAGCCTAGATATCATCTTCCATGAAATTATTGAGGAAAATTGCCCTGACATTCTAGAACCAGAGGGCAAAATAAGTATTGAAAGAATCCATCGATCACCACCTGAAAGAGATCCAAAAAGAGAAACTCCTAGGAACATTGTGGCCAAATTCCAGAACTCCCAGGTCAAGGAGAAAATCTTACAAGCAGCTAGAAAGAAACAATTCTAGTATTGTGGAAATAAAATCAGGATAACTCAAGATCTAGCAGCTTCTACATTAAGGGATCGAAGGGCATGGAATAGGATATTACAGAAGTCAAAGGAACTAGGACTCAAACCAAGAATCACCTGCCCAGCTAAACTGAGTATAATACTTCAAGGGAAAATATGGTCTTTCAATGAAACAGAGGACTTTCAATCATTCTTGATGAAAAGACCAGAGCTGAAAAGAAAATTTGACTTTCAAACACAAGAATGAGAAGAAGCATGAAAAAGTAAACAGCAAAGAGAAGTCTTAAGGGACTTACCATAAGTGAACTGTTTACATTCCTACATGGAGGGACAATATTTGTAACTCTTAAAACTTTTCAGTATCTGGGTAGTTGGTGGGACCACACACACACATGTACACGCATGCACGCACACACACATACACACATGCACACACATACAGAGACAGAGAGCACAGAGTGAATTGAATAGGATGGAACCATATCTTAAAAGAAATTAAGGTAAATGGTGAGAGAGAAATGTAGTGGGAGGAAAGAGGGTGAAATGGAATGGGGTAATTATATGTCATTTAAGAGGTAAGTAGGAGACTTTTTAGTGGAGGGAAAAAGAGGAGAGCTGAGAAAAAAAAAACAAGAAGTTTACCCTCATCACATTTGACTAAAGGAAGGAATAAAATGCACACTCATTTTGGTATGAAAACCTATCTTACAGTATAGGAAAGTGGGGGAGAAGGAGATAAGTAGGGGAGGGATGATGGATGGGAGGGCAAAGGGAGGAGGGAGCAATTTGAAGTCAACACTCGGGGAGGGACAGGATCAAAAGACAGAAGAGAAACAGTGAGGGGCAGGATAGGATGGAGGGTAATTCAGTTAGTCTTACACAACACAACTATCATGGAAGTCATTTCCAAAACTACACAGATATGGCCTATATTGAATTGCCTGCCTTCCCAAAGGGAATGGGTGGGGAGGGAGGGATGGGGAGAATTTGGAACTCAAAGTTTTAGGAACAACTGTTTAGTATTGTTGTTGCTACTAGGAAAGAAGATATACAGTTAATGAGGAAAAGAAAGTCATCTGGCCCTACAGGAGAAAAGAGAAGATGGGGACAAGAGAAGGGAGGGATGACAGAAGAGAGGGCAAATTGGAGATAGGGAAAATTAGATTGCTTGGTGTATTGGGGTGGGGAGAAAATTTGGAACCCAAAATTTTGTGAAAATGAATGTAAAAAGTTAAATAAATATTTAAAAAAAAATAAAAAAAGTCACTTTTCTATAATTCTGTTTGAGTTTGTTTTTCTTTAGAGTCTCAAAGATAAGAATGTAGCCCAAGGAGAGTCAATTAAAGTCATGTAAAGCATATTTTATAGGGTAAAAAAGAAACTGAAATTGTAACCCTAGGGTCTCTTTTTGTTTGTTTTTCTTTATCCAGTATTTCAACTAGGTGTTCCCAGTGACAGGTACAAGCTGAATGGGCTTTGTTTAATACTCACCCAGGGCTATATAATATGATTCATATTGCTACACAGAATCAAAATAAACCACTATACGTCACTATTTAATTGCCCTTTATGAAGCAATACATTTTTACCTGATGTCTGTACAAAGAGGAGAATCTGTACTCTAGCACTACTTCTTGTTAATATAAATAATTTGGTCCTGATTATTTTTAGATGGTTTTATTACAATCTTATATTGTCTCTATTGTTTTTTCAGTGCAGCTCCTTGTATTTGTAATAATATCTCTATTTTCTTTTCCTGAGACAATTATCTATCTTATTTTGAATATGGAAAGCCAGTGTAGAATAATTGATAGAATACCATATTACAATCCAGGAAGATCTGTACTCAAATCCTACCTCTGAAACTTACTGGCTTTTTTGATCTGGAAAAAGCCAACTAATTTCAATGCTAGAGGCAACTCTCTAAGATTGTAAATTTAATAGGTGCTGGCCTGCATTGACAGAAGGAAGTTTCCTTATCTGGGAATCCCCTATATACCAGTAAAATTCCACATATCAATAAAATCTTTCCTCATTTTAAATATTGTGTCTTAATCCTGGAAGTCACTTCAAGATTTGTAAGGGTGGATTATTTGATTTGATTTTTGCAATAATTAAGTAAAAGAAAGTCTCCACTAGAGCTATCATTATTCTCTCTTTATAGATATAGAAACTGAGCCTGAAAAAGGTTAAGAAACTTCCACAGTCAGCATCCCAGTAAGTGTCAAAAATAGAATTCAATGCAGGTCTTCCTGGCTCCACAGCCAACATGCTTTGTCACCTGAGGTGAATGTCAGGAGACAGAAATATAAGTTAAACAAAATACGTCAACCATTCTTATATGACTGGAAATCTTTCACCTATTCCTGATTTTTTTTAGCCTATTTTATCTCATTTAGATTACAAGGCTATGAGAATTATCATGTACACAAATGTCTTTTTTTAAAAATGCTTCAGATTGTGTTGGAATCTAGTCAGTGGAGCCTGGTTTATGTGATAAGATACTCCCAGAATTAGATTGATGAGCCAAGACATCAGAGTTGTTAGGTAGGGCAAAGAGTTTTGTTTTATTATTTTCTGTGTTTATAGATACATCTCTCAAACTTTCAAAGGTAGGAATATCAGACAAATTAAGATTACTTGACTGAACAAGAGGGAGAGAAAAAGAAATGTAAGTAAAAGAAATATGGTTTATCTTGTTGTTTCCAGGTGTGTTTTGAGGTAAATTACTTTTACCTAACAACGTTGGAAGTTTGGATATTGATTCTAAATAGGATTTGACATTATCCAGGGATAGCTCAGAGAATTCTGTTTGGGAATGAGTCAGAGAAAGGGATGGTAAGAAATGATAGATATGCAATGAGACAACGGAAGAAAGAAAATAAACTGATAAAACATCAAGAAACACAGAAGGAAATTATAAAAGTTTAGCAAGAGTACAAATAGACAATGCTCTTGCTACTTGACCAAATTAACATCTATTTTTATTAAATAAACTGATGCCAAAATTGTAGATTTCTCATACAATCTTCTTTTTGTTCTTTGTGTATCGGAAAGGTTTTGTTTATTGGTGATTAATTTTAGAATAACCAAAAAAAAGAAAACCTATTAAAAACAAATTTTAAAAGAATTCTGTGAAGACTCAGAGGTGGCTTTTTTGAACATATTGTCACCACTTTCCAGGACCTCCATGAGAGGGAAAATGTGTCACAACTAGAATGGAAGAAAACTAGATCCCCAAGTGTGAATAAACCCAGTTCATTATCAGAGACTTTTTACAGTTAATCCTACAAAATCAGCAGAACATTGACTCAGAGCAAAGAGGACTTAGGGTAAGGATGCAATGAATGACAGTATGTCATAGTTAAACTACAAGCTTATTTTTGGATAACCTCTCCTCTCTGTTGGTAGGGATCTATGGAGTGAAGTAAATGTACTTGGGGACAATTTTCCTTAGTTACCCCATGGGAAATTTTCAGGGACTATTTCTAGGAGTTGCAAATATTCTGTAAAATAGGAACTAAGGATACTTTGTGTTTCTCTGTGGTGGTTGTTATACACATAGTTGAGAGAGAACAAATGTAAATATAGAGAGGCAGACACACAGACTCACATACGCTGTGTACCCCAGAACGTTGACTGATTAGAAAAGGTATGCTTGGCAAAGATACAAACTCAAAGGAATGAGAGAGGGAGGTGAAATATGTCCTAAGACAATTTTTATTTTCCTTTGGATGGTGTTCCTTCTTTGTATGAAAGAAATTTAGAACAGCTACAGACTTTTCTTAGAATTACACTCTTTTCTCTTTTCCCTTAAGGTGTACTGTAAGGGGCCATTCCAGGACTACTTCTTAAACAGGTCTATTTAGTGAATGGGCATTACCTCAACCTAAGTGAGTACGTGAATAGACTTTGGCCTAAAGGGACCAAGGTCTCCCAGTACATCCTGGGTCATCTCCAGTCATCCTGATAAATACCTGGTCACTGCATCCAGATGGCTGTAGAGGAGAAAGTGAGGCTGATGACCTGCATAACCCTCCCTACCTCAAAACAAAGTCAAGTGCAAGTCATGTCATCATTTCTCTGGTGGCATGGTATTCTTCGGCAATGAAGGACAAACACAACAACTCCAAGTATAGAATATTTATTTTTCATTAATATAACTTTTTGATGTACTTTTTCCTAATAAAGATGATTTAGAACTGAAAGGAAACTTTAAAATCATCAAGTGTAATCTGCTTATTTTTCAGAAGAGATAACTGAGGCCCAGAGACATGAAGTAGGCATAGGATCATGGATTTAGGGTTGGAAAGGACCTTATAGGTCCAATGTACTCCTGACCATTTTACAGAAGAAGAAACTTAGACCCAGGGACACATAAAATAGAGAGACTCCCAAGAGGTTGAATGGCTTGTCCCAGATCACACAGCAGCAAAGACAAGAAGAGAGCCCAGGTTTTCTTCCTGGGTCCAGGACTCATTTCACTATGAGATTTTGCCACACAAAGGTTTGCTGATTCAAAATTTTCATGACACCTTAGGTCCTGACATTGCTTCTATAAGAATATTTCAACTCTAAAAAGAAGGGCATAGAATGAGTTGGCTTTTTTTAGCTGCAAACAGATGTGTCCAGTTGACATTCATTTGAAATTTCATCACAAAATTCTTATGTACTTCTGAGACTCGCTGTAATAATGTGACTGTTTCCTCATGGAGGTTATCATTCCAGTTCGGTTTCTTTACTTGTTGGAAAATGATTTTTGAAAGCAAGAGGCTCTACGCATGAGGCTTCTGAGTTGTCTATTACTCGTTTCTGCTACATTTACAGAAAACTTTAAATCCTTCCAAGTGCTCAGCAGGTGCACAAATTCTGACAAATATGCAAGATGTCCCTGGGTAGTAGAATACATCAGTTGGCAGGTTGTGTGATATGTAGAAATATTTTTTTCAAAATATCCCTAAAAACTATCTACAATGTCTTTAGTGTGTATTTTTGAGTGTTATTAATGGATTATTTCCTAATAGAAATAGCAGGAATTCAGTGCTACCAGAGTCCAAATGATTAGTAGAATTGTGCAATGTCAAATATGGAAAGGACTTTTTTTTGAAGCTCTTAATTGTTCAGGCATTAATTTTGGAGGCAGCCAGGTAGTACAATGGATACAGTGGCAGGATTGGAGTCCAGAAAAATCTGATTTTAAATATGGCCTGAGATATTTACTTGTTATGTGACTTTGAGCAGTCATTTAACTTCTGTTGGACTCAGTTTCCTCATCTGCAAAATGGGGAAATAGTAGCACCCCTCTTCTCATAGAGTTATTGTGAGAATGAAATGAAATAATATTTGTAACACACATACCTTACCTGACACTTGTAAGGCACTATTTAAATGCCAGATATAATAGTAATTATTATTATATAAGCAGGTATAGCAAGGATAATTGACCCTTGGAATTAGAAGGTTGAAATTAGAACTAGAACCAGGTCCCCTTTGGGTCAAATACTTTTTTCCATTACATCAATGATTGTCAAAGGGTGTATCAAAGCACACTAATGTGCCCAGTTTCATCTTGGGGAACTGACAGTAAGTTTTATAGAATTTACACTTGCAATAACATGCAGTTGCTGGAGTACCCCTATGAATTAAATGGAATTTACTTTTTCAAAGATTGCACATGTGCAAATCACCCTACTCTCCCCTAATTTGCCAATAATTCTTCACAGCAAAAAAAGTCCTATGCTATGAAGCAAAAATAATTTTTAAAACCTTTGTACTACACAAATTACAAGACTCCTACTGTAGTAGAGCACAATGGACCAGAGTAAAGGGGATTATTTTATAATGTGCACCAATACTATCATTTCCTTAATTCTGTGGAAAAAATAAGATGCAAAATGCTAGATTTTCTGAAAAGCATAGTAATATGGAATCATTTATTTTAATTTAAAACTGCACTCCAATTTTCTCAGCCAACACAATAAATTAAACTGGATTGGAGTGATTATTAACATGAATAAACTTTTGCTACCAATTTTTCATGGTTGGTTACAACTTAACAGAAAGACTTTGTGGATGTTTTACACACACATACACACACACACACATACATTCTCTCTCTCACTCACACATGTCCACATACAATCTATACACATACATATATTTTAGATGAGTTTATTGTATCACCATTTATTTTTCATCCCAAGTAGTGTTTCTTAATGCTAGATACAGTCATCACCCTCCATAACCATTTGTTATGTGGAGATGGGACTCATGGGAACTGTTCTTGTCTTTTGCATCTTCTTTTGAACTTCTTACTTCGAGTTTTTATTTATTCATTTTTTTTTTTGCTGTTTTTTTTTTAATGGAGCCAAAGTGAAAGAGAGAAATGGCTGAAATATATACTGCTCAAGTATTTTACTTCCAAGTTACACATCAGTACTTGTTCCATGACAACCACTATTTTCAGTACTTTTCCACTCTCTCCTCTCTCACTCCTTCTTTCCTCTTTCTCTCTCTTTTATCACCTCTCTCCTTAATTTTCTCTTTCTCCTCCTTTCTGATCTGCTCTCTCCTCTCTCACTTCTCATCCCATGTCTCCTACATTCACAAACACATATACATACCTACATATACATAAAGCAACATCAGAAATAGTATTTTCTTCAAGGCTACTTTGTTTGAGAACTACTTTGTGCAAATGCCAATTTCTAAAAGATATTTCAATATCATAATACATGGAAAGTTAATGATCTCACTGAATAAATGACAAATTTATATGTTTGGGATTTTTGTTTTGTGGTTTGAGATAATTTATTCTAAGTCATCATTGGATTCCTCCTGTACCCCATCCCCTGCAAAAAATAAAATGGTCTGCTTGCTAAGATATCTCTTTCCTACATGAAAAAAAAACCCAGCTAATCTCCCTGATGCTTCTCTGAATTCCATCATCAAAAATGTAGACTAGCAAGTATGTAAAGCATCTCAGCTCTTTGGGATCCTTGCAAGGACCTAAAGGGCTTTAGGGGAGGAGGTGGAGGAGAGAGGTTTTGAGAAGCAGGACTGCAAGAATGTATGCTTCGAACACAGATGAAGCCAAATGAAGTTAGGGTATGGGGTGAGATTTTGGGTGCAATATGCAATTTACTCTTTGCATCAAGCATTATCTATAACAGGTATAAATTTGAACTTTTCCCAATAAGATCAGAGGTGAGGCAAGGGTGTGAATTATCACCACTATTATTCAATACTGTTCTAGAAATGGCAATAAGACAAAAAAATGAATGCATAAAATAGACAATGAGGGAACAAAACTATCACTCTTTGCAAATGATATGATGGTATACTTAGAGAACCCTTGTGAACCAACTGAACAACTAATTGAAATAATTAACAACTTTGGCAAAGTTAAAGGATATAAAATAAATGCACATAAATCATCAACATTTCTCTATACTAGTAGCAAGAGATAGAAAGAGAAATTCCATTTAAAGTAACTGCAGACAATATAAAATAGTTAGGAATATATATGCCAAGACAAACTCAAGGATTATATGGATACAATGACAAATCACTTTTTATACAAATAAAGGTATATCTAAACACCTGGAGAAATATTAGTCATTCATGGATAAGTCAAGTCAATAGAATAAAAATGTTGACATGAAATAGTTAAATATTTTATGAAATAAAAATGTCTTTTAAAAATTTAATTTTTGTCCTTTTCCAGTTTAAGAGAAGAGAGTCTAACGATTCCCCTTTTCTTTCTATTCCATATGGCCCGAAGCCTCACTGGTGAACAATGAGACTGCTGTTTGTCGTTTGATGGTTAATGTTTGTTGTCAACCAAGTGCAGCCACAGTAAGAGGGAAGGAAGAGCTGAAATAGATCCTGGACATCCATGTTTCCAAGATAAGAATTGTTAGATAAAGATGAGAATAAGACTTTGTACTAGAGAGACAGAGCAGCGGGCAGAGGAAGAAAACAGAACTGCACAGGAATTGCAGCTTTCATGAAGTCTCAGCAGCTGTTAACGTCAGAGCAGTGAGTTTCCCTTCAGCTTTCCCATCTCTTCAGGTATGGGATGACACTTATTTTAAGATGATTGAGTGAAATGCTGCATTAAGGGAGGAGTCATTGTTTTTTGCTATTGGGCTTTATGGTGATTTAATTAATTATGTGGCTATTGAAGAAACAATCGAATGAGGTTGGTAGACAGAGAACGGATTTCCCTCACATCAGAGATGGTGATCTCAAGCTATAGATCATACAATTTTTAGTATTTGAAATGGCAATTATTTTCCGTATCATTTTGGGGGTAGCTAGAATGTATGAGGACTAAAGTTAGGAAGACTCATCTTCCTGAGTTCAAATCTGACCTCAAACACTTACTATGTCACCCTAGACAAGTCACTTAATCCCATTTGCCTCAGTTTCTCATCTGTAAAGATGAGTTGGAGAAGGAAATGGTGAACCACTCCAGTATCTTTGCCAAGAAAACCCCAAATGGGGTCATGAAGGATAAGGCATGACTGAACAACAAAAAGATCATTGTTAAATTCTAAGCCAGAATGAGCTCACTATGATGCAAGGGTAAGATTTTATAGGCTAATTTCTTTTGTTGGGCAGTGAGGACTATGCATCTCTTAGAGAGAGCTTGTCCTAACACATAGGCTCAGTACATGCACTCAGAGTAATGCACTTGACTGATATCCTTGGTGTAGTGCCTCCTGGAGGACAGATTTCATACTATTCATTTTTGCCAGTAAATTCATTTCTAGTAGATTGAGTGAAAGCACGAAATGATCCATGAAAGGTTCTGGATGCTAAGGCAGCAACACCATCTGAGAATTCCACCAAGTATTCTTCAAACATGAGCACTGCTTTTCATTTTCTCTTCGTATTCCCAGAACCTTGGCTTTCACACAGGAGGTACTTAACATTTAATGAATTAAACTGAGTTTAATGCATTACAATCACTCCACAGTTTTACCTCTCTAACCCACTCCATAATCATTTCCAATCTGGTCCCCTGTCTCATCACTAAACTTATATAAAATTACTGCTGACCTCTTAGTTACCAAATCTGTTAGCCTTTTCTCAATCCTCATGCTTGATTTCTCTGCTGCATTTAATACTTTCTTAATCATTTTTTTTTCTTCCTGTAAACTCTCTCCTCTCTGGATTTTTGTCCCTCTGCTTTCCTGGTTCTCTACCAGACTGACTCCTCAATCTCTTTGATGGCTTTCCTGTGGGTATATCCCAAGGTACTGTTTTAGGGTCTCTTCACTACTTTCTGTATGCCTCTCATCTGGTAACAATATCTGCTGCCATGAATTTGATTACCTTCTCTCTGTAGATTAATCCCAGAGTTATCCATTTTCTATCTTGAGCTCGTCACCCATCTTCAACCATCTACTGGACATTTCAGTCTCAATGTGTGATAGGCATCTTGAACACAAGTTGTCCAAAATAAGTCATTATTTATTACTTAAGACTCGCTCTTTTTCTGAACTTTTGTTCTTCTATTTCATCCTTCTGGTGACTCAGGTTCTCAACTTTAGCATTATTCTCAGTTCCTAATTTTCACATAACTCTTTCACTAGTTTAAGCGCTCTTCACCTCTGGCCTGGGTGCTTATAATAAATACCCCCCTGCCTTAAGTCTCTGTTTCCTCTTATTCATCCTTCACTGAGCGAATAAAGTAATTTTTTCAAAGGCATAGGTTGGACCATGTCACCCTACTACTCAATAAATTGCCTCCCTATTGCCTTTAGGCTCAGATATAAATTCTTCTGTTTGGTTTTTCAGTTGCGACTGATTTTTTTGTTCTTCTTCACACATTACCCTCTGTCTGCTCTGCCTTTACATTGACTGTCCATGCTACTTCCCCTGTTTAGAATCCCATTTCCTTCAAAACTCAACATAAATACCTCCTTGTCCATGATCTTCTGATCCCTTCAGCTACTAGTTTCTTCTTCTACAAAATTACCTGTTCAGTCAGTTCCTTAACAATCATTTATTAAACGTTGTGCTAAGCATTGGGGATACAAAGAATGTCCCCTCCCCAAAGAAATTCCAACTATAGGAGCTTACAGTCTAATGGGGGAGACAAGATTAAAAAAAAAAACAGCTATGTAATATGCCCTTCTGGCAAGGGTGAAATGATTGCTTTCATGGAGGTCTAAGGCACCAATGACCCTGAGAGTTATATTTCTTTCACATCCCAAAGGCATCAAGGCTGGAATGTGGTATTTCTAGATGGGAGATTCTATGGGAGTTTGGAAAATTTCTCTACAGAGGGATAGGAAGAGAGAGAGACCTTGTATAGTTTCTGACCATCATGTGAGTGCCTATCATGTGTGAGTTCTCTGTAAAATAGTCTTTTAGACAGTTGTACATCTGGCATTTAAATAAAGCTGACCCATTGGAGTTGTGCTCTCTGCAGTAGAGTTTGAATGTTTGGCAGTGTCCTGTACCTTTTCTTACCAGGTGATCTTCAGACTCTTTCTAAGACAATTCAAATGGAATCATTTCAGTTTGCTGGCACATCTCTGACAGACTGTCCAGGTTTCACAGACATATAACAATAAGGGCAGCACAATGGTTCTGTAGACCTTCAGTTTGGTAGACATCCTAATGTCTCTTCTCTCCCTTTCTTTTCTTCAGAGTCTCCCAAACACTGAGCCAGTTCTGGTAATGTGTATGTCAATCTTATCATCATGTGTATGTCTCTGGAATGTATGCTGCCAAGGTAAGTGAACTTATCCATAGCATTCAAAACTTTTCCATCTGCTTTAACTGATGGTTCCATGTGTGGATGGTATGTGGCTGGCTAGTGGAGAGCCTATGTTTTCTTGGTGTTAATTGTTACGTCAAAATTAGAACAAGCAGCAGAGAATTGATCCATGATTTGTTGCAAATGTAAAATCTATAAGCCTTGTCAACAGATTGGATATGGAGGTGGTGAAGGGATAAGAGATAGTAAGAAATCTAGTATGATGTCTAGATTGTAAGTCTGGGGGATTGGGAAGATGATATTGTCCGCTAAAATAATAGAGACGTTTAGGGGAGGTTTTGGGGGGAAGATATTGAGTTTTGTTTTGAACGTATGCAGTTCAAGATGTCTGAAAGATCCATTGGAGATGTAAGATTGGAGGTGAGCAGTGGGGTTAGGGCAGAATAGGTAGTTTTGAGAACCATCAGTATGGAGATGATGATAATAAAATCCATGGGATCTGATGAGATCATCGAGTGAAATTGGAGGGAGAAGAAGGGGACCCAGGACAGAGGTCTGTGGAATACTTATGACCTGGATGAGGATCCAGCAAAGGATACTAAGAAGGAATGGTCTGATAGGAGCACAGAGAGAGTGGTATCTGATATCCTTGGTGTAGTGCCCCCTGGAGGACAGATTTCATACTATTCATTTTTGCCAGTAAATTCATTTCTAGTAGATTGAGTGAAAGCACGAAATGATCCATGAAAGGTTCCGAATGCTAAGGCAGCAGCACCACCTAAGGTGATCAACAGTGTGAAACAAGAATAAGGATTGAGAAAAGGCCATAAGAAACTGTAACTAGAAAGAGAATTTTTGGTAGAAAGATAAGGAAACCTGATTGTAAGGTGTTAAGATGAGAGTAGAGACTTGTACCATCGATGGCCCCCTCGGAGTAGTAAACCTTGCTTTAAAGTAAATGACTCCTAGAGAGATATGTTTGATGGGTTAATTCAGATATTCCCAAACTTCATCAGTTACTCAGACAACCTTAACATCTCAGTAAGTTTTCCACAGCAAATCTAGGGCAAAACAAATACCAAATGATTGTATCATTAATTCAAAACAACTTAATAAGTATTTATGTCCTAACAGCTTAATAGCTGTGAATGAAAGAAAAATAATACTTTAATTTTTAAATAACCAGAATTACTAATGGAATGTGTCTTCTTTTGGGCATTGTGCAATTTCTCAAACCTTGGGATCAGATAGGATGCTCACACCCACATTTTTATTCCATATTGATTTTACGAGATACTTCTTAATCACAGCAAATGCCAAAAACATAGCTTTGCAAAGATAAGGCATAGTAAACAAGAAAGTTGGACAAGTTACTGGTATATCCATAGGGTTTCTAACTATACTTAGAAATTATAGGTTTTTTTGCATTAATTTCCCAATATATCCCCATCCTTTCTCCAATTCAGTAAGCCATCTCCTATAACAAAGAACAGGAGATGCAAAAAGGAAAATAGTTTAACAAAGCTAAACCTCAACCAAGTCAGGAATATATGCAGTATTCCATTCCTGTTGTTCCTGACCTCTTCAAAGAACAGAAAGAGGTTGCTTCTCATATCTCTTTCTCAGAGCCAATTCTGAATCATTATTTAGTAACACAGTTTTTTGTTGCTTTTTTTGTGGCTGTTTCTGTTGCTTAGTTTACCTTTTATTAGGTTGCACAAGTCTTTCCCCATACATTTAAGTCTTTAAACAAACTAACAGAACCACTGAGAAGATGTGCAGCTTCTTTCGTCAAGTATTATCAATTAAGCAGAGCATTAAGAAGCCTCGTTGAGATCTCTGAATTTCAGCTCTTCATTTTCAGAACTACAGTCTGTGGAGGCAAGCCAAGTGCTCGCGTGGAGGGACTATTCCTTTTGGCTGCTGAGCTTTAAGAAGAAACCATTCATCTTAGTCAGATACGAAGGCTGACTCAGAAACTGATCTCACTCTTAGCCAAACATGGCAAATTCCCATTTCCCTTTCTTTAGAGGCACATTTTATGATAGCATTATGAAACCATAAGGGGTGAGATAATTATGAGATGGAGACTCTTGGCTGTATGCTCTGCCTAGTAATGCCTTAGAGATGTGTTTTCAATTTAAAAAAAAAAACACTCAGCTCTACCTAGAGTCATATGCTCAGTCTTTGAAAACTGGCCATTTTCCTCCTTAGAGTAATAAAATATGTTTGTGTGTGATGTGACATTCTCACTATACATGCTCTCAGGGTTCTCCTTTCTGTTCCCCTCATAAAATTAAATGCTACATCCCAGAAGATCCCACAGGTAGAAAATAAGTTTTGAAAAAAAAAACAAAGGTCTTCATATTGATCCTTTATGAGTATGACTGTGTAAGTCGAAGGAGGGAAAGGTACTCCTTTGACTGTGTACTTATCTAAATTAATTCAGTTGATTGGGAGAAGATGTCAAACACTGTTGATGTCTTACCACTAGAACAACTGGTTGATTTTCTATCATGGGATTAGATGAAGGTAATTCAACCAGCTCAATCTAACTATTGTTAGAGCTAATGACTAGTTTTTACTTCTTAAAAATACTTTATGGGCATCCTGACCATTTTATTGGAATGTCAACGCCAAAGGCAGCACAGCTACATGAATATGGCAGGGTACAATGAAAAGATGACTAAAGTTGAAGTCACATAGAATCTTAGTTAGGTTCCCGCTACTGTTACTTACAATTTATGTGATCTTTAATCTCCCTTCTCTCTTTCCCATCTCCCCTCTCCTCCTCCTCTTCCTTTTTTCTTCTCTTTCTTCCCCTTCTTCTTCTCCTCCTTCTCCTCCTCTTCCTCCTTTTCCTCTTCCTCCTTCTTCTCCTCCTTCTCTTTCTTCTTCTCCTCCTCTTTCTTCTTATTTTCTTCTCCTTGATATGCAAAGATGTCCATGACACAAAAATTGTTTAAGGGACTCTGATCTATTTCATTCTAAAGAAGAGGAAATCAAGGACCAGAGAGGTTAAGTGATTTGCTAAAGATAGCAGTGACAGAACTAGCAGTGCTAATACTTGAACTCAAATCCTCTGACTTCAGAGCCCATGTTTTACTGTACCAAAATGCCTTCTAGGGAATGATACCAGAGTAGTGAAATATACAAATCTTAGACACTGTTTGAATGTAAATATCTTCCTTTCTACTTTTTACTTGTTGAACTTCTCAACTCAAATTCTTGAGTCTTCTGTTCAATAATGTCCTTTTCCTCCTTGATCCTCACAAAGAATTTTGTTTTTCCTCTCTTTAATGAACTTTTCCTAAGGTATTTTATATCACTGATTTTTGTACATGGCTTATATCTTCCTGCTAGTCTGTGAACTCCGCGAGGGCAGAGACTGCCATCTCAATTTTGGGTCTCCTCCAGTGAGCATGGCATAGAGTATAGACCTTAATTAAGCATGTAACCCTGTGTGCCTCTGTGGCATGGAGGAATGTATAATGAGAGGAACTTATGCTAACTGGACATGAATCTTTTGACCTGTCATGATCTAGGGAGGAAAAGAGTGTTTATGTTTTGAAAGGACAATGTCACTTTCATCCACACCCTGAAAGACACTGAAAGGCTCATGAAAGAGGAGACACTGTTCCTTTGAGGTACAACTCCTCTATCATATGTCAGTCTTGTTAAGTCAAAATGTTCCATCCTGGCCTATGGAACTTCATCCCCCATGGTGCATTTCTTTGTGTTAGACTAGAGGTACCCAGGTTTACAAATATTTCCTGGACTGAATTGAAAAGAGGAATCAGTGAGTTGAGTACCTGGTTCAGAAGAGTTGTTGACAGAACTGAGACACTTGAAACATTCTTTAGAAGATTTTCATAGGAATGTGTGAAAGAGTACCTCTTCCAGACATCCAGTTATCCCAAGATCTAAGGTGACCCTTGTTTGGTTGCTCCCAGTAAATGTCAGTTTCCTCTAATGTAACGCTTACATGAGGTATTATTTTCCATATTTAACACAATTTTTTTGGCATGGGAAAGAAGAGACTTATAATTATTCTACTGCCTGGATTTGAAGGAAGAAAACCTGAAACTTAGTAAGTTTTTAAAGTTTATTCGAATTGTTAACTAACTCTGGTTTTGCACAAAATAGGCAGCTGAGACATGTGGCTTGAAATTCCATTGTTTGAGATCATTTTCCTTTTGAAAAAAGCCATGGGTATTTAACAATCCATGCTAAAGTGAACTAATCCTAGTTGAAGGGATTTGAGGTCAGCACATTAACACATTCTATGATTATTACCCGTTAATATTTTAGTATATGTGACCGTTTCTAATGAGCTAGTTAAGAGTTATACCCTAAAGGGAAAAGATGAAAGGTGAATTTTGATAATAAAGCTGACAGATGGTTATTTCTAGACTTATGGCCTTCAAACTTTTTAAATCATTTGCCTATAGGTAAAATTGGAGTATATTTGCTCGCAATATGCATGTATATACTTATTGTATATGTTGTATTCTTCTAATAATTATGTATATTAGAAAACTTTCACAAAATATAAATTTTTAGAGAATGAACTAAAGATGAAATAATATTTGCTGGTGGAATTGATAGGGAACCACTCGGATTCACCAAATGGGGGGTAGTATGATTAGACATGTACTTGATGAAAATCACTTAGTAGCAATGAGGAGGAAAAATCAGAGAGGAGAGAGACTTGAAACCATTGCAAATGGTGCAGCTGAGAGGTGATAGCCTGAACTTAGGTGGTAGCTGTGATAATAGAGAGAAATGAACTGATATGAGGGATGTTAAGGTGGAATGGACCAGATTGGTTAACTTACTGGCAATGTGAAGTTAAAGATAACAGCGCAATTGCGAGAATTTGGAAGGATTGTGGCAACCTCTACAACAATCTGAAGGTTTGGAAGAACGGTGAGTTCAGGGGAGAAGATAACATGACGATTCATGAAATCCAGAACATAGTCCTTCCCTGTCTGCTGATTCTGTGTTGCTCGCTCTGTCTTACCTAAAATGAAAAAGGGACAGTGGAGTACTTGTTCAGTGTTGACTGCCCCTGAGCACAGAGCCCACTCTCTGAGGGCATCTCCCAAAGCCATGAGGTGATTTGGGGCAGGGGTGGAGCTAGAATTTTCCAATTGTCATCTGTAAAGTTAATGTGGGCAGTAGTAGCTAATTTAGCTTGGGACTTCTTAGGCTTTTTGACAAAATAATGAAACCTATGAATCCCTTCTCAGATAACATTTTTATTAATTAATTTATTTTAAGTTTTCAACATTCACTTCCATAAGATTTTGAGTTCTGAATTTTCTTTTCCTTCCTTCCCTCCATCTCCCCAAGACAACATGCAATCTCATATAGGCTCTACATATACATTAATATTAAACATATTTTTGCATTAGTCTTGTTGTAATGAGGAATTAGAACGAATGGAAACTACCACAAGCAAGAAGAAACAGAGAGAGAGAGAGAGAGAGAGAGAGAGAGAGAGAGAGCAAGTAGTATGTTTAATGTGTGTTCAGACTCTATAGTTCTTTTTCTGAATGTGAATAGCATTTTCCATCATGAGTCTTTTGGAGTTGTCCTACATCCATGCATTGCTCAGAAGAGCTAAGTCGGTCAAAGTTGGTCATCACCCAATGTTGCTATTACTATGTATGATAGTATCACTCAGCATCAGTTCATGTAAGTCTTTCCAGGTTTTTAAGAACTCAGCTTGCTCCTCATTTCTTATGATGCAATAGTCTTCCATTACACCGATAACATTTCTAAATGCATAAAATAAATACATAGGATTACAAAAGAAACCAATTTTACTGAAATACAGTTATCAAAATAATTTTTTTTAAAAGGTCAAGCAACCTAGATTGAAAACAATGATTACAACTACCTTTAAATTACAATACCCAGCTCAGAACATTGTAAGTATGAGTTTGGATGGCAGAGGAAGAGGGCCTGGAAGGTGAGGAGTAGGGGATAAGAAAAGATATGGTTTGTTAGAAACAAACATGAAGTGTGAGATAAAAGGAGTATGAGATTTGATCCATATTCACATCTTCCGGTTGATAACAACTCCTCGGGATCTGTCCTTAAGTAAAGTCACCAAAAACTAATTTAAGAACTGCTAAATTCTTTTGCTCAAAGCCAGATCCTATCTAACTTTCCACAAGTTGAAAGAGGTATATGGCAGGGAGGAGGAAGAGGAGGGAACAATATGATGTCAAGGGAGAGAAAAAAATGACATTCATTATTTTCTAACCTAAGACTCATGAGTTTTTCTAAGAGAAAGACACATGAATTTGTGTGCTACCTGAATAGTGGAAAATATGACCCTTGATTGGCTGGGAGACTTCTGCAGAGGGTCCGATATTTCAGAGGAAAAGATGGAGAGACTGAGGGAGGCAGTAGAGATGGGAAAATGCAACCTTTGAAAGGATTAAAGATGTCTCCTGAACCACAGAGGTGAAGAAACTGGCCCCTAATATACCTCTGACTTTGAAAAGACTATTAAGAGCTTGTACTCCCTCAACTACCATTGAGATTGCTACCCCTTTAGTAGAGTTAAAATCATGTGCATTCCTAGCCAAAGTTAATTTACTCCTGCATGTTCTTTAGTTTATCCTCATTTATATAAATTCTCCCAAATTCTGTTAACTGCTTACTTTAATAAAGAGGTATGCTAGCTATGCATGATTGTCCTTTGGGTACCAAGCATTTGTTAGTGAGGAACTAATCTGGCAAGAGGATATAAATGATTATCTTCTACTTCAGAATGATAGGGAAAATTGGTTTTTATTTTGAACACTGAACACTGAGTGTCCACAGACTGTACACTGAGACTGTCGATATTTGATCAGTGGTGGCTAGATATAATTCTAGTCTGCTTCCCCTCTTAGAAAAAGGAGAGTGAAGGGGAGATTGACCAGCTCTAGAAATCCTGGATCTTACTTACTCCTCTCTCACTATACTGTTGGCAGTTGCAGTTCCAGAAAGCCCCCTCCCCTCTTAACAAATGTGGAAGTCATGGTCTTTTTTGGTAAGAACATGGCCAGATTATAGATTGCATCTATGATTTGCCATCACATAGCCATGTGGCCATGGTCAACATGCTATATTAGATGACTATGTAAATATACTTTACACATTCATTCAACAAACTCTTAAATGCCCACTCTGTGCAGAAAATTCTGTAACCTATACTTAGCATTAATAATAATAATATTTATAAAATGCTTTATGGTTTGTAAAACACTTTATATATGTTAACTCATTTTATCCTCACACCAACCCTGTGAGGTAGGTGCTATTACTATCCCCATTTTATAGTTGAGCAAACTGAGGCAAAGAATGGTTTAAATGACTTGCCCACAGTCACATCACTCGTTAGTTTCTGAGGCAGGTCAAAGCAAGGGTTGAACTTGGGTGGACCTATTTATAAGTACTATGTGCTATCCCCTTTGATAACTATCTACCTCTATAATATGTTATTCAATGTATGGTATAATAATGACAAAGAATTATAATATCTGAACTAATAATTTTAATAATGATGATGATATACATAGCTCTTTAAGTTTCATTAAACAATTTTATACATCCCAGTGTAATCTTCATCACAGTTCTGGGAAGTAGTACTATTATCCACATTATAGATGAGGAAACAGATTTGGCAAAGTTGAATGACTTGTCCAGGGTAACAGAGGGAGATGGGATTCAAAATCAAATCTCCCTTGAATCCAAATCTCATGCTTTTCCATTATTTTATGGTGCCTCACTAAGCAAAGTGCTATGTGAGGTAAAAGGGTCAAGGTCAAGAATCTTGAACAAAGTGAAATTTAAGAGGCTTTTGAAAGAATTGCTAGATATTTAATAGGCAAGGATGGAGAGGGAGGACATTTCAGGCATCTGAAACAACATGAGCAATGAAACAAAGATGAGAGCCACAGTGTTAGGTTCAGGGTGTAGGGAGTGGTTAGTTTTACTTGCAATTAATCAATCAAGAAGACTCTTTAAAATGCCTCTCATGAGCCAAGCACAATGCTCTATCCAGAGGATACAAAGGAGAAAACAATGCAGTAATCCTTACATGTAATGTGGAATGGCATAAAGAAGAAAACTGGGGAGAGGGAAACTAGGGGAGTCACTCACCATGAACAATCTTGAAAGTCACAAAAAGAGGTCTGAATTTGCCTGGATAGGCAATAGTGAGCTCCAGAAGATATCTGACCATGAGGATGAGATGACCAGCTAAAAACTTTCATTTACAACATACCTATTAAATCACTTCTCTGATGGATTATTTACTTATGGTTGAAGACAAATTTCACTAGCACCAGCAAACACCACAAAAAGATTTTATCAGCTTTTCATGGAACATGGGAAATAAGAATATATCATGTCTATGAAATTGGTTAGAATATGAGAAGTACTTTCTTTAAAAACAGAAAAACAAAACCCCAAACCTGTGGAAGATGATGAGAAGGAAAAGAAATAAACAAAAAAGACAAAAGATAGAGTGCAGCTGTTGATGTCTGAAGTGAGAAAAATACCCCGAGGCAGGAGGCCAGGTACTTTTAAAAATGACACCCCCTGGGTCTGAATTCCTTAAGCTAGAAAAATTCTTCAACTGAAAAATTCTTTAGCAAACCACTAAGCAGGGAAAAATTGTTCTTCTCAATCTGGGATGCCAGGTTCTATGAAGGGGCAGTTACTTTGTGAGCCTGCGCTATCCATTGCTGGATGGCTATGGGCCATAGAAAATACTTTATTTTAAAATAAATATCCGTCTTGTGGTTAGCAGATTTTTTCTGATGAGTCAGCTGCTCTTTGCAAGGCTCAGATCTATAGAGCTGCATGGCATAAAAGCCTCAAATTATTTTCTTAGCAATATAAGAGCCAAAGAATGAAGATGCTTCACTTTCAAAGAAGTTTAGTAATTTTATTTGGTCTGTCATTGAAATGCAATGTCATTACTTATGAATATCATGATGGTAATACTCCTGTTAAATAGGCAGACTGTTTTATTTTCTCCTTTCATATAAAAATATTTTGATAAAATATTAACACTTTACCATTTGCTTTATGCTGGTGTTATATATGGAATGAATTTCATTTCATCGCCTTAAAGCATTGTATAGTTAATATCTTAATTTTTTTTTAGCACAGATGTGAGAATGGAAATAAAGATGAGTTTATGTAAGAATATCTCTACAAATCCAATCATCATAACAACACTGATATAATCTTGGTGTCAGAGTATCTCCCAAAATGAAGGACACAGGTTCACTTTCAGGAATTTCTCACCTCCCTGACTCACAGTACCCACTCAGAAAAACTCATAAAATCACAATGTGACACCACCCAGTGAGCTGATGGAAATATCCTTGTGAGTATGTGATTCACAAAATTAAAGGAGCAAAGTTTTATTAAAAGTTTGGAGGAGATAAATTCTAGCCCACAAAAGAGCTCTTGAAAATGATTGTTTAAATTCTAATTCAAAGATATGCACAGCATTTCTGTGCTGTAGAGTTGTGAATAGTCTGGTTCCTTCCCTTCTGCTCCCAGCAGGTATCACCAGGAGAGGCTTCACTTGCAGTTCTTCTACGGAGAAGAGTTTCATGAGACAGTTTCATTGAATTACTGCATGCCTCTCAAGGTGTAATTCCCAGCTTTGTTTCAGCCATAGTGATGGTTCAACTGGAATTTTTTTTTTTATCTTGTCCCTGATCTACATTCTTCACATCTATGGAACTTTGCCTGCTTCCTACAAACAGGTGCCCCAGACGTTCCCAAAATTGAAACATGCCAAGTCTCCTCAACTTCCCCCAAACTATCATGTGATTCTGCCAATTCCTCTACTTGTGCTCTAAATCTTCTCTCATTTGCTCCACTTCCATTCCTCCCCTTGTGTCTCAAGCTCATAAGGAATCTTGGTGTTGACCCCTCCATTGAACAGAAACCGCTCCCAGGTTACCAATAAACAAGCAGTTTACTCAGAGCCTCCTAAATTTCAGGCACTGTTCTAGATGTCCAGGATGCAAATACAAAGACTGAAACCATCCCTACTGTCAAGCAACTTTCATTCTAATAGGGGATACCAATTATCTCTTCATTTTAAAATTTGATGGTCCTTTCTTAGTCAAAATTCTTCCTGATTCCTCCAAAGTTTTCAGTATCTTTGAATATCACTTTCACCAGTATACTCTCCTTGGTGTTAATGATACAGCATTTTTCCCTCCTGATTCTTCTCATACATATATGAGCAATCTTCTCAGTAACCTTTGTTGGATCATCTGTGTTTGTACTCTTAAGCATAGTATTGTTCTGGACTCCCCTTCTCTTTCTACCACTTCTCTTAGTGATCTCATTTCCATGGGTTTAATTATCATGTTTATGCAGATGATTCGGAAGCTGGATCCTGTATCTGTCTCCTCTCTCTCCTCACTCAACCAGCACCCAAGGTCAGATCCTCAGCACTTTTTACCTTGACGATCACCAGCATCCTTGTCAGATTCCCACTTTTCAATTATCCTCAATACATCCTGCCAAACACATGGTTCTCCAGACCCCGCTTTCAGTCTTTTTAAATATCTGACAAAACAAACTTCCAAAAGTACACATCAAACTATGTCACTCCATTTTCAACTAGCTACCGGTGGTTCCTCGTTAACTCTAGGATACTGTGCAAGCTTCTTAGGTTGTCACTTTAAGATTTTCACAGTCTACCTATAAACAACATGTCCAGACATTTCATATTTCTTTTCCCTTTTGCATTCTTTCCCTTGAAACTCAAATGTCTAACCTCCTATTCCACAGTTTGGCTTTCTGTCATCTACCTCCATACCTTTGTTTTTATTTATCTATTTAGTTCTTTAGATCCTCCATGAAAGTATAAGTTCATTCAGGACAGCAAATGTTATGCATTTTTCACCGATGTCTAACACAGTGGCTTATACAAAACACAGATTAGTTTCTAAAGAACTAGAGAGGAATGTTTTTAAGAATGTTAATTTTCATTAACTTTCTAGACTAATTTGTCTTAATATTCTAAAGAACAGTGGTGCTAATGTGTTAACTATGAAGTCTAATTCTCCCTAGAAAAAAAGGCTGAGCTTGCTATTTAATATTTATTACATGAACTTGGATGCTTTCACTAAAATCCCATTGCATGATATCATTATTAGGTGTGGTTCTGAAACATCCTGAGCATTTGTAGCCAACTCAGTCTCAAGTGACCTATATTCCTTTCAGAAAGAGGACTGCCTTGTTGTAACAGTGCAAAATATCAGTTCTTCAGACAATAAAGTCACATAATGCTGAAACAATTTAATTAATTTTGAAAATAAAGAATCAAAGTGTTTTCACATATTTCATATAATTATGATTGTTGTATTTAGAACTTTCTAGACTGTTTTTCCCTAGTGGTTTTCCAACTATTCCAGGAAAATCTTTAAGATAGTAGGTAAGTTGTAGAGCAGGTGTTGACCTAATTCATAGAGGGAGTTTCCTAACTGGAGAGTTCTTATGCTAATGAAACCACAGGTCTAGAACCTCTTTATATCCCTCAAACATTTGTGAATTTTAAAAATCAAATACATATTGGTTTTTCAAATTCTATTTTTCAAGAGTTCTAATGAAATAATAAAAAGTAAAGGAGGGGTGGGTTAAAGAAGGAAAGCCATCATTCTCATTTGAAGAACATATGGCATTAAATCAAGTGTCTGACATATGGCAAGTGTTCAGTAAATATATGTTTATCGCTGGTAGTGGTTGCTCAGCTGTTTCAGTCATGTTCAAGTCTTTGTGATTCCTGTTGGGTTTTCTTGGCAAAGATACTGGAATGGTTTGCCATTTCCTTCTCCAGCTCATTTTACAGATAAAGACGGAGGCACACTGGATTAAGTGACTTGCCCAGCGTCACACAGCTAGTAAATATCTGAGGCCACATTTTAACTCAGGAAGATGAGTCTTTCTGATACCAGGCCAGCACTTTACCCACTGCACTACCTAGCTGTCCCAAGTAACTTACTAGGAATTTAAAAAATATTTTGTGCTTGTAGCTTTTTAAATAATAAAATGAAAAACTTCCTCAGTTTTCTGGCTAACCAAAAATAGGCCCTGTTAATCTTTAGATCACTGCTATTGCAGGAATTCTTGGGCTCTGGGTCCTGGACTGTCTCCTCTAGAGTCTAAGTATGGAAAGATTGAAGAGAGGAAGTAAATATTTATTAACTGCTTTGCAAATATTACCTCTGACATTGACAATATCCCTGAGATAGGTGCTATTATTATCCTTATTTTACAGTTGGGAAAACTGAGGCAAGCAAAGGTTAAATGACTTGCCTAGAGTCATATAGTTAATATGTGTCTGAGGTTAGATTTGAACTCACGTCTTCCTAAATCCAGGCCTGGCACTCTATCCTCCTAACTGCTTGTGAGGTGAGGTATTGGTCAGTAAGTCAGTTAACTAAAATGGGATTTGAATCTGTGTCTTGGCTCTCAGTTCAGCCTATGTGCCTTATATTACCTTGGAACAAAATTATACAAGAGACTGAAAATAAAAAAAATTAAAGAAATTTGGGGAGGGGTGGAGAAGTTAGTATTAGTTAGTATTAGGAGGACAGGGCCACCTCAAAGTCTGAGAACTGAGAAGGAGAAAGGAATAGGAGAGGAGACAGAAGGTAAATGAATTGTACAGGGAGGTAAAAGTATCTCAGAAGCTCATTTAAGAAGCAAAAGAAGGAGGAGAGGTGAGAGAGGACACAATGTTTTCACATATGCTGGATGGAGAGTTATTATTTTTCAATAACAAGATCTGATTCACTGGTTCTCTAATTTTATTGTGGAATCTAGTAATCTCTTACAGCTGAGAAGAAACGCTTTTGATTTAAATTTTTTTTAATTTAAAATCCAACCAAAACCGTATGTCCCACATATTATGTAATAAATAGATATTTCAGATGTTAAATTCAATTACAGAAGTGCTACATTTATGGGAAATCTCAATCATAGGGAATATGATACTTTTAAATGAATTAAAAGTCCTTTTCACCTGAATCTAAATACTCTTTCAATATGTGCAAAGGACAGTGTTTAACAAAGCACTAAAAATACTGCTTTATGATTTGCCTTACCTTATCCTTCACTATTCCTTGAAATGAAATAAAAAATATTACATCTCTTTAAAAAGACCCCAAGCATTTTACTACAGTGTCGATATTCCGTTAATAATTTAGTAGGTGAAGAAATTAAATTTAAGATTTTCTGCACTCAAATAGTTTCTGAGATTTAAAATGAGTTCTGGTACCTGGCACATATCCAACCATATGAGGAGTTAAGCAAGGAAACTGTGTCTTCGTATGAGATATGTAAAGCTTTATGGAACTGTAACTTTCAGTCAGACACATTAGTTAAGACTCTTGTATAACAGAAAAATGAAAATGTCATTGCAGCATGGGATAGTGGAAAGAGTATTGTACTCACAGCCTAAAGGCTGAAGTTCTAGTGTTTTTTTCTGGCCCCTATAAGCATTGTCATTGCAGGTTCAAATTATATAGAATCAATGGGCCTTTGTTGTTTCATCTGCAAAAATGAAGCTAGTAATGCCTACATGGTTTACCTCACAGTGTTGCTATGACAGAAGCATATGCTAAAATATAAAAATGTATGTAATGTATGCTTTCATTATTAGGCCATGTAAATTCCTTGAAATTGGTAGGGGCCCTTTTTAATATCTGTCTGTGTCTCCCTAGCTCCTTGTATATTGCCTTAACCTATATTCCTTGTATCATGTTTGCTGAAATGATTAAATTGAATGCAAACTAATCTGCTCCACTCAAATGAAATTTAGGAACTTTCTTCAACATGTCAGCCAATGAACCTGTAGATTGAACAAATAATTTGATTCAACAAACATTTTGTGAGCACCTAACCAAGCCAAAGAAATCAAAATGAAAAGCCTCACATAACAGGATTGCCTTGTAGGAGCTTATACTCTAGGAAATGGAGGCAGAAATAACACATACATGAGGAAGTTAACAAAAGTATTTTCAAGATTTCAGAAGTAGAAGACTATGGAAGTTGAACTTTGCATAGTAACCACGTGCATACAGACACATACTATCTATGTATCTATACACACACATACACACAATATATATACCCACACACTATATATATATATATACACACATAGACACACATTATATATATATATATATACACACATATATACACAATATATATACACACAGTATGTATGTATATATACACATGCACTATATATGTATTTACACACACTATATATGTACACACACATATACATATATACATATATGTATATATACATATGTGTGTGTACATATATAGATATAAAATTTGGTTTCTTCTTTTTTTCCTTCCTTCATATCTTCATTATCTTCTTTCATCATCATCATCATCATCTCTCCTCCTCCTCCTTCTGTAAAAACAATGAGAGGCAGTATGTCAGAGTGGAAAGAGATCTGAATTTAGAATCAGAAAGAACTGATTTGAAGCTCTACCTCTGATATATGCTAGTCTTGTGACTGGGAAGACCACTTAATCTCTCAGTGCCCCAAGCAACTGCAGATTGCAGAAATTTTGTTGTCTTTGATGTTGCTGTTTTATAGGTAGTTACCAGGAAATGCTTACACGATTAAATCCAAGGCCTATTGAGAGGAATGAAGGGAGGAAGGAAGGGAGGAAGGAAGGAAGGAAGGAAGGAAGGAAGGAAGGAAGGAAGGAAGGAAGGAAGGAAGGAAGGAAGGAAGGAAGGAAGGAAGGAAGGAAGGAAGGAAGGAGGGATGGAAGGAAGGAAGGAAGGAAGGAAGGAAGGAAGGAAGGAAGGAAGGAAGGAAGGAAGGAAGGAAAGTTGCTATGATGATAAAGAGGAAGATTCCATTGGTACCAATTTTAAGCATATATCCAGGCTGAAAGGAAGGCACAGAAAAAAGTTGATGCTTTCCTAAATTTTGAATTTAAAATATTGTATGAGGTTTATCTTTCCAGCTTTTTCATTTCCTCCCTCTTCATATCATGCCAAATAAAAAGGTATGCAATTCAATCTCCTCTTCATGCTGTGCATGAGATTATCTTGACATATAATGTGTCATGAATCTTCAGGATATAGTTTTGTCTCTTTGTATTAATTTAAAAGAAACTCATTTAGGAAGTGCCATTTCCACTCTTCAGCCAATATGTTTACTGCCTACACTTTTTAGTTCACCTCTAGTCTCTAATCATTAACTTAGCTCATTCACAGCAGACAAGGGGGAAGAGAGAGAAAAAGAGAGAGCTGAGTTTTCATTTGCTACTTTTATTATGGTCCTGATCATTCTAAGGTGTTTTAATTGTGTGAAAGTCTAGAACTGGATTATGTGCAATTTAGGTCATAATCCAACAATTACTATAAAAAAAAAGGATGAATTACTAAAGAATTGATTTGTGAACACTTAGAAAGGGAAGCCTCATGTTAGTATTAAGGTATTTCATATTAGTATTAAGTCTATTGAAGGATTAATGCCAACCTGGAAGGAAATTGCATTTGATTCTGGTTGGTCCTGATTAACATTTTTGTCATCAACTTGGATAAAAGCTTATCAACTCTATGAATGAAGAAATATTTTGGAAGGATATCTAATACTAGATGACAGAATAAGAATGTTAAGAAATCTTTAAAAAATTACTCAAGTTGGGGGGAGGAACCAAGATGGTGGAGTAGAAAGACACATATATGCTAGTTCCTGAACCCATAGTCTATAAAATACCTGCAAGGAGGAACTCCCAACAAGTTCTGGAGCAGAGAAAGCCATGGAACAATGGAGTGGAGGAGATTTCTGTTCCAGAGAGACCAGAAAAACTGACACTGGGGGTCCATCACTCACCGGGCCCAGAGCAGAGCCCAGCCCTGCCCTGGCCGCGTGGCTCCAGGAGGAGCTGATCTGGGCTGGCTTCAGGGACAGAATCTCCAGTGGCCAGGTGGTTCCCTCCACCCATGGGTGCAAAGGTCAGTGAGAGGGCCTGTTTGGCTGGTTGAGGGGAGCGGGGTGTCTCCATAACTCAGGCCCCCTTGGGAGGCAGCAGCTCACAGAGGCTCCCAAAGCAGGCAGGAGCCCAGATCCATTGTGGAAGGTCTCCACATAAATCCCCTGAGGGAACTGAGCCCTGTGAGGTGGCCCTGCCCCCACATGAGCACCTGAATTTAATCTTACATTGAATAGCAGCCCTGCCCCCACTGAAAGTCCTGAGGTTGGGAAGCAGCATTTGAATCTCAGACCCCAAGCACTAGCTGGGTGGATCTGGAAGTGAGGCGGGGTTGGAGAGGAATCTCAGAAGTCAAGTAACTGGCTGGGAAAATGCCCAGAAAAGGGAAAAAAGTAAGACCATAGAAGGTTACTTTCTTGGTGAACAGATATTTCCTCCTTTCCTTTCTGATGAGGAAGAACAATGCTTACCATCAGGGAAAGATATAGAAGTCAAGGCCTCTATATCCCAAACATCCAAAATAAATATTCAATGGGCTCAGGCCATGGAAGAGTTCAAAAAGGATTTTGAAAATCAAGTTAGAGAGGTGGAGGAAAAACTGGGAAGAGAAATGAGAGAGATGCAAGAAAAGCATGAAAAGTAGGTCAACACCTTGCTAAAGGAGACCCAAAAAATGCTGAAGAAAATAACACCTTGAAAAATAGGCTCACTCAATTGGCAAAAGAGGTTCAAAAAGCCAATGGGGAGAAGAATGCTTTCAAAAGCAGAATTAGCCAAATGGAAAAGGAAGTTCAAAAGCTCACTGAAGGAAATTGTTCTCTCAAAATTAGAATGGAACAGATGGAGGCTAATGACTTTCTGAGAAACCAAGAAATCACAAAACAAAACCAAAAGAATGAAAAAATGGAAGAGAATGTGAAATATCTCATTGGAAAAACAAGTGACCTGGAAAATACATCCAGGAGAGACAATTTAAAAATTATAGGACTACCTGAAAGCCATGATCAAAAAAAGAGCCTAGACATTATTTTCCATGAAATTATCAAGGAAAACTGCCCTGATATTCTAGAACTAGAGGGTAAAATAAGTATTCAAGGAATCCACCAATCACTGCCTGAAAGAGATCCAAAAAGAGAAACTCCTAGGAACATTGTGGCCAAATTCCAGAATTCCCAGGTCAAGGAGAAAATATTACAAGCAGCTAGAAAGAAATAACTCCAGTATTGTGGAAATACAATCAGGATAACTCAAGATCTAGCAACTTCTACATTAATGGATCAAAGAGTGTGGAATATGATATTCCGGAAGTCAAAGGGACTAGGACTAAAACCAAGAATCACCTACCCAGCAAAACTGAGTATAATACCTCAGGGGAAAAATGGTCTTTCAATGAAATTGAGGACTTTCAAGCATTCTTGATGAAAAGACCAGAGCTGAAAAGAAAATTTGACTTTCTAACACAAGAATGAGAAGAAGCATGAAAAAGTAAACAGCAAGGAGAAGTCATAAGGGACTTACCAAAAGTGAACTGCTTACATTCCTACATGGAAAGACAATATTTGTAACTCTTAAAATTTTTCAATATCTGGGTAGTTGGTGGGATTATACACAAACACATACACACACACACATGTATACACGTGCATGCACACACACATACACACATGCATGCACGCACACACACACACAGAGCACAGAGTGAATTGAATAGGATGGGACCATATATTAAAAGAAATTAAGGTAAATGATGAGAGAGAAATGTAGTGGGAGAAAGAGGGTGAAATGGAATGGGGTAAATTATCTCTCATTCAAGAGGCAAGCAGGAGACTTTTTAATGGAGAGAAAAAGAGGAGAGCTGAGAAAAAAAAAAGCAAGAAGTTTACCCTCATCACATTCAATTAAAGGAAGGAATAAAATGCACACTCATTTTGGTATGAAAACCTATCTTACAATACAGGAAAGTGGGGGGAAGGGGGTAAGCAGGATAGGGGGATGATGGAAGGGAGGGCAATGGGAGGAGGGAGCAACTTGAAATCAACACTCTTGGGGAGGGACAGGATCAAAACAGAATAGGAGAAATGGGGGGCAGGATAGGATGGAGGGAAATATAGTTAGTCTTACGCAACACGACAATTATCAAAGTAATTTGCAAAACTACACAGATATGGCCTATATTGAATTGCTTGCCTTCCCAAAGGGAATGAGTGGGGAGGGAGGGATGGGGAGAAGTTGGAACTGAAAAGTTTTAGGTATTGTTCTTGCTACTAGGAAATAAAAAATACAGGTAATGGGGAATAGAAAGTCATCTGGCCCTACAGGACAAAAGAGAAGATGGAGTCAAGGGAAGGGAGGGATAATAGAAGAGAGGGCAGATTGGTGATAGGGGAAATTAGAATGCTCAGTGTATTGGGGTGAGCGGAGGGGACAAATGGGGAGAAAATTTGGAACCCAAAATTTTGTGAAAATGATTGTAAAAAGTTAAATAAATAAATTTATTAATAAAAAAATTACTCAAGTGGGAATCATATGCTAAATTTCATAAGAAAATTTAAATGGGTAAATTTATGGTTCAATATTTAACATTAAAATATGAAGTGCACAAGTGTGAGAGGGGATAACTGTGGATGAATAGTAGCTCATATGGAAAAGAGGTAGAGATTTTATTGGATTAAGAATTGAAAACAAACCAATAGGGATATATGGGATTAAAAAAGGGGTGGGACAGGTTGGAAAGGATTGTATGATCTTGAGCTGATTAAAAGAAGCATTGCTTCCAGAAACAGAGAGATTCCACTGTACACTGTCTTCATCAGTATGCATGTTAATAGTTGTCTTCAATTTTGAGACACATTTTGAAAGAGTTATTGATGAGTTGGACTATGCCCAGAGATAACTGTTCTTAGTAGTGAAGGAATTAGATACCAGATTGTTTGGAAAAAACATGAGAATAAAAGCAAATAAGCATGTTTAACAAGAAGAAAAAATATTTAGGGGAATAAATGCTCATATTTTTCAGACACTTAAAGGATTTCCATTTATGAATGAATGAATTAATATTTTTGAGCCCAGAAGATAGAACTAAGATCAATGAGTGAAAATTATATAAAAGCAGATTACAGATCAATAATACAATTAGACCTGTTCCCAAAATGGAACAGATGGATGATGTCAGTCAGTCACTTATCACTAGGAAATAACCATTCACAGGACATTATAAAAGTCCTTTCATAATCAAAATCATATAAAATAATAATTATAAATTATTCAAAATATTTTTTAAAATTATAATGTGATCAAATCCAACAAGAATTTGTCTAAACTAATAAACTCATTGTATTTTGTGAGCAAGAGATTATGCCAGTGTTACTAAGGTAAATAAACAAGAAAAAGTCCCATGAGTGAATTCATAATTTTTTCAGAAACAAAATATATAAATAGATAAGTCCATACACTATAATTTGAAGAGGAAATAACTGGGGGATTCAGTGGAGCCTTCTCCTTGGAGTTGGAACATGAGGTAATCCTTCAGGGAAGCCAGGAAATCGAAGGGGTAGAAGGGAAGAACTGAGTTCATTCTAGGTACAGAAGCCTATGCAAAAGCATAGAATTAGGAGATGGAATATTGAGATCTGGAAAGAAAAACTAGATCAGTGGTGGAAGTATAAAGTGCATGAAATGGAAGCATGTCAAATAAATTTAGAAAGGTAGATGGAAGTCAGAGAAAACCTTTTTAAACCAAACTGACAGGTTTACATTTTAACCTAGAAGCAATAGGTAGCCACAGAAGGATCATGAGTAGAAGTAGTAACTTGGTCAATTCTGTCATTTAAGAAGCTCATTTTGGCACTTTTGCAGACAGTTTACTGGAAAAGGAAGAGACTTGACAGTAGAAGGTCAATAACTGCAATAGACATTGAAGAGACATAAAACAGTAGGGAACTAAGACAATGTGACAAAGTGGAAAGAAAGAGGCAAGAGATACTTTGGTGGTAATATTGCTAAGACAGCCTTAATTGCTAATTAGAAGCAAATAAAAGTGAGGAGTTGAAGATTATTCAAGAGTTGAGACTATAGATGATTGCAAGGATCATGGGACACTCAACAGAAATATAATTTTCAGGAAGAGTAAATATAGGAGAAAAGACAATGCATTTCACATCAGGAATGTTAAGTCAGAGATGCCTAGGTATCATTCAATTTGAAATGTGGTACCTGACCTCTGGAGGGAAGTTGGAGTTGGGTTAATAGTCATCTACAGAGAGACAGTCATTGAATCTATGGAAACTGGTGAAATCATAAAGAGAGAGAATATGGAAAGAGAAGATGATCCAGAACAGAGAATTGGGAAAAACTCAGGGTTAGGGCAAAAGATCCAGAAAAGAAGGCCAAGGTAGGGGAGGGGCAATTAGAAAGATAGGAAATGAAGGAGGAGGACATTATCACAAAAACCAGGGAGGAGACAATACTAGGAGGAAGATGTCATCAATGTTAAATATTACAAAGAATAATGAAGATAGGGAAAATGTCATCAGAATTAGCAATTAAGAAATTATTCCCTTGGAGAGAGCAATTGTAGTCAAGAGGTTGACTAGGGAAAAGCAGTTTGTGATAGGAGAGGAAGTGGATGTAATTTGTGTTGGTGGCTTTTTTTCTAGGAGTTTGCTGTGAAAATGAGGGGAATTATAAAATTATGACTATAGGATATGATAGGACACTATGAATGTTTTTTAAAAATATATTTTAAACTTTAAATAAACTGAGGCAAAACCTAGATGATTTTCTAGGTATCTGTGGACAACCTAATAGTTATGACAGACTGAATATTATTAAGAGGGTAGGATCAGAAGGAAGCCACTTCCAGGAGGAGGCAAGACAGAAGATGGCATGGGATCAAGGGCATAAAAACAGGGACAATGCTTGTCAAAGAAAAGTGTCACTTGTTAATGGGACTTCAGAAAAACAGGAAAGTATGGGATCTGTTTTTGAGGAGTTTTAAATTTGAGACAGGGGAGAAGAGGAATCACATAATGTTTGGACTTCTCAGCAAAGTAACTTACAGGTCCTCTGCTGAAAGACAAAGTGGTAGGTCAGATAGAAGCTTGAGGAAAGAAGATAAAATTGGGAATAGCCAATGTGTGTAGTATGACAGTGAGTCAGAGGAAAATAACAGGATTTTGGAAGAGCATTAAGGGCCTAGTTGAGACTAGAATCCTGGGTCATCTCCAGTCATCCTAAGGAACTTCAGGTCACTGAATTCAGATGGCTCTGGAGGAGAAGTGAGGCTGGTGACCTGCACAGCCCTCCCTCACTCAAAACTTAGTCAAGTGCAAGTCATGTCATCATTTCTCTGATGGCATGGTCTTCTTCAGCAGTGAAGGATGAACACATTGTGCTACTATCTTCCTTAGGATTCAGCAGTATGCAAATAGAAACAGTTTGCTTTGGGACGGTGAGAGGAAAGCTGCAACCCAGGGTTGGAGTTCACCAATGTATCCATAGCATTGAGATTAGAAGGCAAAGAATTAAAGGGCTGTGTGTAGTTGAGTCTATGAAGTATAGGATCTAGGCAAGGAAGGGAGCAAAGTGAGGTTGAAGAAGGAATGATAGATGAAGAGGGGAGGAGTTATTGGAGGGAATGTTGGACATGAAGAATATATTATGAAGCAGTGTGGCAAAAGGAGAAATGGAAGAATATAAAGTGTGAACTATTAGAGGAATTTCAGCATTCTGGATCCTGAAGGTAGAATAGTTATAGTGAAAGGCAAGATGTAGGGCATGTGCATCACCTAGAATGGTTGATGTAACATAAAGATGGAAGTTATAAGAGCTGAGGAAGTGTTTGTGGATACATCAACATGTATATTGAAGTCTCAAAGAATAAGGTCATGAGTTTTAATGGGAAAGAAAACTGTGATCCAGGTTTTTGACTACTTGAGAAAGGAATAAGAAAAATCTGGGAGCCCAAATAGATAATTCAAGCAGGTTGTTTATAGGACTTGTTCTCCAGGAATTTAGGGAAAGGCAGCTAGGTGGTACAATAGACAAAGTACTGAGTCTGAACTCAGGAAGATTCATCTTTATAAGTTCAAATTCATCCTCAGCCTCAGATACTTCTTAGATATACAACCCTGGGCAAATCACAGAACCCTGTTTGCTTCAGTTTCCTCTCCTGTAAAATGAACTGGAGAAGGAAATGGCAAGCCATTCAAGTATCTTTGTCAAGCAAATCCCAAATGAGGTCACGAAGAGTTGGACATGACTGAAAAACTGCTGAATAACAGCAATGAATTTTTGAACCTCGAAGCAGGACAGAATGTTTATTTATAAAACAAAGAAAGATACTAGAAGTGGTAGCAAAGAGTAAAGATTATGCTTCCTCTTCTTCCTGAGGAAAGAAAGACGCATGTATCCTGTCTCTACTGAGGATGGTAACCTGACATAAAGTGTGTCCTGCTTCCCAGGGGGAAGGATGCAGGAAGTAAGCACCAGATTTCCATAAGAGGAAGAATATTAAGAAATGTTAGAAGAAGAAGTAAAATATCAAGGGAGATTTATTAATAATAGAACAGCATTTCAAAGGGTATTGTGGAAAACAGAAGGCAAAACAAGATAGGAATTTGAGAGGGTTAGGACCTGACTGAAACTTGCTTTTATTATTTTCTTTACCTCAAACCAAGTTGTTGAGAGATGAAAGAGCTAGGGATTGGACCCATGAATTCATTGCTATAGGGCACTGTCGTGTGAGAAAGTGCCCTCTACCAAAATAAGTCATCATTATCATCTTATAGATTTGTCTAGACCACTAAAAAGTTTATTTACTGCCTTCAAAGTTCAAGCAAATGCTGATTTTCCATCCTTCTGCTAGAATAATGAGCATATAATTAATAGCACAGTGGTGCTCTTTTGGTGGAAGTCAAAGTTCCCTAAGGTATGATGGTAAAAATAACATTTTTCCCTCAGGGAATTTATTAAACTACACATAATCATCCATATATTATTCATATTGATGCCTTTAATTTTGCCAACTCATTATATTTTCTTCATTTTCCCAGTGACATCTGCATAGATGAAATTATTCTAACTTGGTGTCCTAAATATATTTTTATAGTTAGATCAGAAATATTCTATTTACAAAGCTCAACAAAGTCTCTTCCAAACCCACCAAAAACCATCATTAGACCTCAACAAAATGACAAGTGAGAGCATATAAAACCAACATCAGATGTTGACAAAATACCACGGGAAATACCTTAAGAAGTCATATAAAATCTGAATTGCTTTTTTCTAATACACCACAGGTGCTAAGTACTTTAAAATGCCAAATAAAATTAGTATCATACCTCTTCAAAATACCTCAGGCTCTTGACTTTTTGTCCTTGGAGAAAACAATTATTTATTTATTTATTTTTGGTTAGGGATGCACAATCAATTCTCATTTATATTTAATCTATAAAAAATTAAATAAAATTATTTTGAAATGGTGATTCCTTTTTTTCTGTAAAAATAATAAAATTCACTTGAAAGTCAGTTTAATTTACACAAGTAAATAAAATGACCATTTTTTTGGGAAAAAAATATGGAAGATATACTAAATGCAATTATCATTATCACAGATTCAAATTCATTGAAGGTCTCTTTTTTGAAAGTCTCTTTTTTAGGAAATGCATGAAAAGAATGATACCATATTTAAATAAAATACTATGAACAGCAAGATTAATTGGCTATTTTTCACAAAACTCAACCACTTCATATCTATTCTTTATTTTTTGTTAAATATTTTATCATTTAAATTAAATGTTAAATATTTAAAAACATTTAAATAAAAATTAAATTCTAATTAATCAATTGAATTTATTATAAATTTACATAAGCAGATTTATTCATTGTCTCTTCAATGTTCTTGCCCCTTCTTGATAAGAAAACTAATGGACAAAGAGTTTAAGTGATTTGCCCTAAATCCATAGGAGCAGTTCCTAGATCCTCCATTTCCTGATTCCTAGAATATTTCTCCTCAGGCATCACTAAAATATCTAGGTTTCTTTTAAAGGCAGTAAACTGGAAAACAAAGCAAAAGGGTATGCACTGTTGGACAAATCAAATGTCCTTTCAGAACTTCCTGAAATCTCCTTCCTCCTCCAGATCTTCTCCACCTTTCCTATGACAGACACTATGGTACTATGTGGTGAATTGGACCAAAAATCAAGAATTTAACGATTTAAGTTTGTTGGAAAATTTTCATATCTCAAAGTGACTTCAATTATCGACTACCATCCGCCTGTCCTACATAAATAGATTGAACCACAAAGCACCATGGAGCAAAACACAATGGGGCACAACACAATGGAGCAAAACACAATGGAGCAAAACACAATGGAGCAAAACACAATGGGGCACAACACAATGGAGCAAAACACAATGGAGCAAAACACAATGGGGCAAAACACAAGGAGCAAAACACAATGGGGCAAAACACAATGGGGCAAAACACAATGGGGCAAAACACAACGGAGCAAAACACAATGGGGCACAACACAATGGAGCAAAACACAATGGGGCAAAACACAATGGAGCAAAACACAATGGGGCAAAACAAAACGGAGCAAAACACAATGGGACAAAACACAATGGGGCAAAACACAATGGAGCAAAACACAATGGGGCAAAACACAATGGGGCAAAACACAATGGGGCAAAACACAATGGAGCAAAACACAATGGGGCAAAACACAATGGGGCAAAACACAATGAAGCAAAACACAATGGGGCAAAACACAATGGGGCAAAACACAACGGAGCAAAACACAATGGGGCACAACACAATGGAGCAAAACACAATGGGGCAAAACACAATGGAGCAAAACACAATGGGGCAAAACAAAACGGAGCAAAACACAATGGGACAAAACACAATGGGGCAAAACACAATGGAGCAAAACACAATGGAGCAAAACACAATGGGGCAAAACACAATGGAGCAAAACACAATGGGGCAAAACACAATGGGGCAAAACACAATGAAGCAAAACACAATGGGGCAAAACACAATGGGGCAAAACATTTTTGTGAGGTTTTGTTATTGTTTTGTCACTTTCAGTTGTGTCTGACTCTTGATCATTTGGGATTTTCTTGGCAAAGATGCTAGAGCAGTTGGACATTTCCTTCACAAATTCATTTTATAGATGAGGAAACTGAGGCAAACAGGGCTAAGTCATCTGCCCAGGGTCACACTGCTAATAAGTGTGTGAAGCTCTATTTGAACTCAGGTCTTCCTGATTCTATCTAGTGTCTATCCACTGCCCTACCTACCTGTGCTGGAGGAACTCAAGCCCTAAAATTTCCAATAAAACTAAACTTTAATACCCAGCTTCAGTTCTATCTTCTACATACCCCCCCCAAATTCTCCATCACTGTAATCACCTACCTTTCTACCCTCATGTCACATAGGATATCTAGTAAGTATTTGTTAGATTTATTAAACTGAAGTTCAGAGAGACACACCATTAAAAGACTGGCCAACCGGTTATGGTTTATGGTTTACCTTTTGTGAGTGAGAAGGGTATAGCAGTTCATCAAGGTGGTTACTAGGGTACAGTGAGTTAGAAATGTGTCATGCTCCTTAAATCATATGGTTTTTAGTGTATTTAAAGTAGAATAGCTTATTAAGAGGACTTTTCCAAATTTCTCCATATAGAAATGAAATGGAGCTGTGCCAGGTAGGGAAATGCCAAGCAGACCAAACAAACCAAACAATCAAACAAAACAAACAAATTCCAGACCTTTAAAAACTGTGTATACCTCCTCAGGGGATAGTTTCCCTTTTAATCAGTTGCATTAATTTTGATTATGCAAAATTTTTTCAGTCAACAATCATACCAGTCCATGAAAATACTTACAATTTCCAATTAATCATTAAGCACTTACTATTGCTGAATTTTTTGTTTAGTTAGAAATCTACTCCTAAGCCATAAGCATGAAGAACTCTTGATAGGCTTTTCTTCTATTTTTTAAATGATTTGATTTTTAATATGCCTTATGATACAATATTGTCATAGGAAAATAAATATTGAATATACACAAAGTGATTTACATAAATAAATACAAAGAGATTTCAGTGTTGGAAGAAAGTAATGACTAGGGCCTCTTGCAGAAGGGGCTACTTGAACTGAGCCTGAAGGCATCTCAGAGATCCAACCCCCTCATATTGAAGATAACAGAAAACTGAAGATTATCAAATTTCACTGCGTTATAAAGGCAAC
This sequence comes from Bettongia penicillata ogilbyi, assembly GCA_023548195.1. Taxonomy (NCBI): domain Eukaryota; kingdom Metazoa; phylum Chordata; class Mammalia; order Diprotodontia; family Potoroidae; genus Bettongia; species Bettongia penicillata. The sequence goes on along the minus strand of JAJHZJ010000049.1, from coordinate 5,329,788 downwards.
AAATGAAAGAGCGAATATTCACACCCAGATTTTTCAAAAAATGGAAGACTGGACATTCTCCACCTCTCTGTTCTGTATCACTCCACATAGGTTATGAGTAGTTCTACTATCTTCTGTCTTGTAAAATTTTAGAAACATTTTGCTGTATGATGCATCAGTTTGAAGATTTTTCATTGTGCAGAATATTCTTTCCTCACTTCATTTCCTCTTTGGCTTGGCATTATACCTTTCACCTCTTGACTCTATATCACCATCCTCTTAATTTCTCAAGACTTCACCTCCTAATTATTTGCCCTCTGCTCTCGTTAATCCCAAACATGCATGTACATAAACAGTGATCACACAAAGTGTGTGACAGACACAAAAACCAAGTAGATCAGTTGCTTGATGGAATGACGACGGATAGAAGGTATATGGCACCACTTTTGAAAACTATTTAATACTGCATGAAAGTATTGTCACTTGATGTAAAGAGCATTTCATGAAGATGAGTAATGTGTTTATTCTATTTTAATGGAGATTATTCTCTAGAGATTTTTTTCAAAATTGTTTAACCAATTATTCTGAATATTAGTTTTCCTTTTCCTTGGTTTTGATTAGTAGCGTATTTAATTTTTTTAACAACACATTCATCCAACAAACATCTCTTAAGTGTTTATCATATTCATGGCATGATGGCAGTGTGGTACAATAGCAACAGTGCCTCCCTGGAAGTATTAGAATCCTGGATTTCTAGCTCAAGTTTGCCACTAACTCAGAATGACTTGACAAGTTCATTTCTCTGAGCCTATTTTTTCTCCTAACATTTTGTTGTTATTGTTATTGTCATAGAACTACTTTAGTAAAGCATATGTAGTCCTTATTACCATGGCTTTAAATGCATAAAATGAAATATATAAGGTTATGAAGAAAATAAATTATGCTGATGTGCAGTTACCAGCACACACACATATACACACATTTCATAGATTCTAGGCTAAGAACCCCTGAACTAGCTGAACTCTAAGATTCCTTCTAGTTTTCAGAACATTTGACTCCACTAAGCAAATATGATTTCAATCATTCAGAAATTATTTAGAAAATGAAGACATTAACCATGTTTCTTTTTCTTCTGTCATGATCAGCTGTAAGGTATAGTCTCTCCCAGGTGTGAGGACCCTGTGACCTTGAGCCCATAGCTCTTCTAGGTCCTTGGGCCGACTTTTAAGGACAAATCCTTTTATTAAAGGGATGTGTTCTGTGAAGTTTGGATTCAGTCAAAAGGTTGCACTTGAGGCCCTAAAGGTCTATATGTGGCCTCAGGGCCACAGGTTCCCCATACCAGGTCTATTCTATTAAATTTGAAATATAAATATTTATATTTTACTTATTAAAATCTACATTTAACATATAATATTTTTGTAAATCATGCACATTTTTATTTAGCATATGAATGAGTCCTGCCATGTAAGCAGAACTTGACTTTTTTGGGAACCTTGATTTAGACTTCACATTTTGTTTATCTGTGTATCCAGTGCTTTGTGCTTCATTTATCTAGAAATCAATCACTATTTATTAGTCACCTAGTATGTGCCAGGCATATCCCAGATGCTGTGAACACAAAGACAGAAAGAAAATAGTTTTGGAGAGCAGGTGGAGAGCAACACTAGCAGGTGGGGGAGGGATGAAGAAAGATCCAATAAAGAAAATGATGCTTTGAAGGGAACTAGAGACTCTTAGGGGACAATGAATTGGGAATGCAAGTTGATCACAGAGGACAATCTATCAAAAGACAGAAATGAGAGCCAGAGGTATAGGAGAGAAACAGAAAGGTGAGTTTGGTTGGACCTGAGAGTTTGTGAAAGAGTGTAAGTTACAGTAAGGCTACAAAGGTAGGTTGGAGTATACTAATGTTGGCCTAGAGGGTTCAGGCCCATGACTGAATCTTCTAGATTATTAACAGCAGCAGGAAGTGATATTTTTGTGGGAAGGACTGGTTGTTTCAGGCAACAAGGGGAAGGTGAACGTCAGTGCCAGATCAAAGAAAACAAGACATAAAACTAAATGTAAACATGCAAACATATACCTATACATTTGCAGATATCCCCAACTTTCTTTAGAAGTTTGTCAACATATGTGCGCGTATGTGTGTGCACCTGAATATTTTTAACCTGTAGCACCTTCTTCTATAATATCTTTTTATTGAAAGAACTAGTTTCTTTATTTGTTTCAAAATTACCCTTGAACCTGAATGGGGCCATAGTGCTATACTCTGCAATTTGCAGAACAAGCCTGTGACCAGCCTAAACGATCTCTTAGATGATTTCATAAACTCTCATCAGATCCCCTCTAGAATTCACTGATTTCTCTTTAATCCAAATCTGTCCCCCTGCTTCTTTTTCCTCCCATCTCTGGCTTTTTTCCCAGCTCTCTATTGTCTGTCTTAACATAGTCCTAAAAACATCATGCAGATACGCCATGATATCATAAAGGGAGAGATGAATTATGTTCTGTTACCAATACATACCACTGTACTCTAATTCATTTGGCCCACAGCAGACTCCACTCTTGTCCAGATTTCTTTCCCTTATTCAGAATCTCTCCTGTATGAAACAGCCTAAATCCTAAGGCTGTGGACAGGCCAGTCCCTTCCCAGATTAGCTGCTCCTGCAAAGAGAAAGCAAACAAACAAACAAACAAAAAAAAAACCCAACAACTGACTTTTAGCCTGAGGCTCAAATACCCTTATGGCTGCCATGTTGTTTCTACTTCTACTTCACTGGTTTGAAACTGCTCTGGCTTGACTTTAAGCTTTTGTAGGATCATTGAATCCTGCTTTTTATCCGTAGTTTTACCTTAACCTTGTTTCTAGGCATTTCCTTGATCTGGACCAGTTGTAGAATACTACTTTTAAAAAAAAAATATTGTCTCTTGTTGCCAACCTTTCTCTGGCTTACGGTATTAACTCTACAATCCAGTGGTGTCTAACCTGGCATGACACCTAGAATGCATGTGAGAGTTAAGTCCCTCTGAGTATATTTATGTAAATGAATTAAATTGAATTGAAGTGCAATTTTTAATTGAAGTCAATAACAATGAAGTAGAAATAGTTTGAATGTATTTAGTCCATTCAGTTTTGGTTTGAGTTCTTTAGTTAGGGTAATCACTTTCTCTTCTAGGCCACTTAATGTCCTAATTCTTTCTTCAAAAGATTTTCTTTTTAAAAAAAAATCTATTTTATCTTAATATTCATACTGTTCTTATGTCGGAACCATGTTTTTCCTTTGAGTCATCATTCATAGTTGTTACAATTATTCATTCTTTTGGGCCTCTAGATCTACTATATATATAAATACTTGCTGGTGTTTGATTTACACATCCCTTCAAGCTCTAGTTCCAGATTTGTGGCGCTGTCACTGTGAGAGGAAAAGGTTCTACTCCCTTCTATGATTTTTGTGGGTTGGTTGGCCTTACCTAATCTTGATCTGTTTCCCCTGGGTTTCTCCACAAGCCTCCATCTCTTGGGGTCAGACCATCAGGTATATTTGAAGTTCAGGCTTTCTTTAACATTTTCTAGAGTATCCCAGAAAAGAATGTGAGATACTTCAAACCCTCAGATGCCTGGGCTAATTCAGTCTTAGCACTGCCACTCCATAAAGATCCGCACCCACAAACTTACTGATTATTCTGAGGTTTAGCTGAGACAGGGAAGTGTAATGATGGGGAAGCTCCACTGTCATTGCCTCCAGACACGGAGCCTTGAAAGCTATCTTCTTTCTTCTTTCTGGTATCCTGGGCTTCTTTTCTTTGAACTGACTTTCACTTTCCTCTTGTTGGCAGAAACCAAGCTTCCTCTCACCATGCCACTTATTTGCCCTTAAAGTCTTCCCTGGTGAAGAGCTGTACAATGTCCACTGGTGTTGTACTGGCAACAATGTGGAGGGACCAATCAATTTTAAATTACAGTGGGCAAGGGGCTTAGGCAGCTAGGTGGTGCAGTGGGCAGTGTTGAGACTGGAGTCAGGAAAACCTGAGTTCAAGTATGACTTTCAAATGCTTTGTAGCTGTGTGACCCTAGGCAAGTCACTTAATCACTTTTTGTCTGACAAACCACTCCAGTACCTTTGCCAAGAAAACCTTATGAACAATGTGGTTCACAGAGTCATGAAGAGTCAGACACAACTAAATAGCAGCAACAAACACAAGGAACTGCAATGGATTCACATTTTGCCACTGCCCAGATCAGTGACCACAATTCTGTCACAGGTTTGACCCTGCTTCTGGGAGCCACTCTACTAATCTCCTGTTTTCTCCTCTGCTTCTGGAACCAGCTCTGTTATCTACCACCACTGGAATTCTCATCTGCTTAGTCTATGGTGTCTTGCTCTGATAATTCTACTGACCATTTAAAGTTAGTCAAAACTGAATAGGTCCTTCATCAGAAAAGAGAGAAGAAGGGGATAAGGGAAGGGTGGGGTGTGATTGAAGGGAGGGTACATTGAGGGAAAGAATACTCAGAATACAAGGTATTAGGAAGCGGGAGGAGGGGAGTGATGGGGAGAAAAATTGGACGTTACAAAGTAAGGTAAAAGCAGCTAGTATTAAAACACTTCACTGAATTAATTACTGAAAATAAATCAATGGCATCTTTAGTTTGAGGAAAAGAATTTTAGTCTAAATTTCCTAGAGGAAGGTAACCTTGGATAAAACTTGGCATTGATGGAAAATTTAAGGTTTTAATGGTAAATTTGATTTTTATGATTGCTATTTAATCAGGAGCTAGAATATGTATAGAAAGGCATGTAAGCCACTTAAGACTTTTCCTAAAAGATGTTCCTTAACCAAAGTGAAATTATAATTGTATTTGAAACCTGGTTATTGGAACTTGCCATTTTTAGATGCTGTGGGACTATTAAGTGACTGTTCTTCTGAGTCTAACTCCAGGTATGGATAGCAAGAATGACGGTCTGAGACTTCAATCCATGATGCCAGTAAGCTGGTGAGATGCTGGTATGAACTGCAAAAAGGAATCTTGTGGGAAGTGTGGGAGGGCGGCTGTTCAGCCTGAGCTGAGGTAAGATTCTCCTGACTCTATTTCCCCACTGCCACCTGGCAGACTTTAAGCCTGACTGAATGCAAGTGGACAATCTAATCCTGCCTGGAATTGACATGAAGTTGGGGAGATACTGAATCCCTGAAATGTCCCTATTCTTGGTGGCAATGTTCTATAGTCAAAAGGTTTATAAGCTTAATAGCAGATCTATTCAATTATAGATTATTGGTAGGGGAACATCGGAGGTTAAGTCTAAAATGAAGTTATTAGGCATAGCACTTTAGACCAACAACAATAAGTTAGGATCCTTTAATTCTTAGTAATACTGTGGAGACAATTAGGTCAAGAGCTTGTGAAGTTATCAGCATAAATATTATTTGTGTATCAGTTGGTTAATGTTTAAAAAAAATTCTTTTGTGGTCCATATTGTAAATGCTTAAAAAAAAGTATCACCTGACCAAAAGTTTGAATTATTTCATCTGTTATAAACTGTGTTAAAAATGAAAAATAAATTTTTTTAAAAAGTGTATTCATTTTAAGGTTCGGAGAAATATAATTCTGAGAGTCATAAGATTATGAAAACCTTCCTACCATTTACACAGTCAACCCATCAGAGAGGAACCCTGCTATCCCTGTGTATGTATATCATTATAATTGACAATGGTCCTCATTATAAGTTGATTTGGGGTTCTAGACCAGAGAGGGAGAGATCCCTATAATATCGTTGTACTGATTTAGTTGTCACTTCTTGAACTGAATTAGATGTACTTGAATCTTTCCCTGTTTCTCCTCCTTGTATTTTTTCTCCTAGAAAGCAACATGACATTTGCAATCCTTGTGTCTCTAGAATTTGGGGGGTCCAGAGCAGATTGATATTCCACTTTAATGGAACACCCTATGTCAGAAGACTCCAACACATTATTTTAGTGTTCATAAATTATTTCCTTCTGAATTCAGCAGGTTACAAATATGCTGCTTTATTCATCTCCTTGATCCACAAAGTAATCTTTGTTTCTTTCTGGCTGGTTAGAAAATCTTTCTGAGCTTTAGAAAGGAAAACAGATTTATCCCCAGTAAAAGAAAAACCTCTTCTTTCTTGTGTTTGTAAAAACATACTTTATGACCCAGTACATGGTCAACTCTAGGTAAGGTCACTTATTAATTGCTAAAAGAAATATTAGTCCCTCATGGCCTTTTATTTAACACTAAATTTTCAAAAAGAAATAGTGTAGCCTGATAGTTTACATTTGATGTTTGAGCTATATGCTTTTGGACAGATTTTGAATATTTTTGCCAAAAGCACTCATTGATGTTTTTGGCTAAAAAAGAAAGTTTCCCAGGTATTTGGCTAGACATTGGAATGGAAAAAGGAAACAGACTGCATTTGAGTTTTCTGGCTTAAATGTAAGTTTTATTTGCCATTTTTAGTTTATGAATTGACTTCTTCCACAACAATGAAAAACTATATTCATACGTTCTGCCTAAATATCTAGCTTAGTTTCTCAACTAATCAACCCAGTGACCCTCAAAAACTTTTGGATATGTTTTACTACCAAAGTTTTTTGCTTCTAAAAATGTATATTAAAAAACACCCTCTTAATGAGAAAGGTGAATCATACCAAAATGTAATATTTTCAAGATAATTAGGCTCTAATTCAATTTCTTGAGTGGAAATTAACATACATATATTTGAGGTGAATGTGAATAAGGATACTTATGGAGTGTGCCCACTCCCTGAGCCTTCCAGTAGTACTATACACTCATTTTAACTATTTTCATCTTATACATGATATATTCAGTATAGCCTTGTAGTTGTAAATACTAACTACATATAAGAAGCAGCATTGATTAATTGATAAGAGAAATGATCTTAGAGGTGGCCTGGGTCCAAGTTACATATTGTTTGTGTGATCATTTAATGGACAAACCATTAAACCTCTCACTGCTTTCAGGTTACTTTCTAAAGCTAGAAGTAACTGGAAAACTTCTAATCAGGATATGTTGTAGAGTTTGCCCAACAAGGACTTCTCCATTACCATTGAATTCACAGGTACAGTGTTCTTTGTCCCACCAAAAATAAAAACAGCCTTACTCCAATGCTTCATCTTGGTATGACCATGAGCCTGGTGTTTTTGAAGGCTATCCAGTAGATTGTAGCCATAGGTCAATTCAGTGGGGGCTTGGTGTTGAGCTCTAATTTGCTGTTCTATGACCAGCGTAGCTAAACTCAGAGGCCTCATCACAAAGTGGACCACAACATAATGAAATCTTTGACCATGGAAAAACATGAAAAATTTTTGGAGGAAAGTAGAAGCATATGAGCAAACTTCCCTTTTAGTCTAATTGAAAATATTAAAATAATAAATATTTCTCCTCACTAAATTACTTTTCAGACTTACCTAAAGAAAGGAAACTTTATCAGTGCATAATTTCTCACGAAACAGTAGCCCTGAGGGTAAAACTAAGATGGCAGAAAGAAGCAGGGACCCACTTGAACTTTACCCCCCAACTCATTAAAAACTTGTAAAAAAAATGACTCCAAACAAATTCTAGACCAGCAGAAGCCACAAAATGGCATACTGAAGCAAATTTGTAGCCCAAGACAATCTGGAAAGTTGACAGGAAGAGTCTGTCCCACTAAGCTGGGAGCAGAGCACAGTTTGGTATGGGCTGCATCATGTTGGAGTAGCACTTAGGGAGCTGAATCTCTGGCAGTTGTGGGTGGTTCTCAGACTTCTCAACCCACAAATTCCAAAGACAATTTCAAAGGTCAATGAGAAGGGTTTCTCACCTTGCTGAGAGGAGAACATGGTTGGGCCCCAGTCCTGACCCTAGCCAGTCCTTGCCCCAGGGAGATGGCAGCTACTGCTGAAGCAGCAAATGCTTCTGAATTTCCTCCTCTTAACAAAGAGTTGAAAGGTCAAATGATAGGTTTGGAAGATGAGCAAACTAGGGAGACAAAAACAGACTGTAGATTCTTCTTTTCTCGATGAAAAAAGTATTTTCTTATGCCACTGATGACAAGGATGATCAAGGGATGCAACCAGAAGAAGACAGCAAAGTCCAGGTTCCTGCATCCAAATCCTCCACGATAATATGGATTGATCTCAGGCCCCATGGAAGAGCTCAAAAAGGATTTTGAAAATAAAGTAAGAGAAGTGCAGAAAAAATTGAGAAGAGAAATGAGAGTGATGCAAGAAAACCATAAAAAGAGTCAATAGCTTGCTAATGGAGATCCCAAAAACGCTGAAAAAAATAACACCTCTTAAAATAGAATAATTCAAATAGCAAAAGAGGTCTAAAAAGCCAATGAGGAGAAATCCTTAAAAACAAGAATGGGGCAAATGGAAAAAGAGGTCTAAAAGCTCCCTGAAGAAAATAGCTCCTTAAAAATTAGAATGGAGCAAATGGATGCCAATGACTTTATGAAAAAAAACCCCAAAAGAATGAAAAAACAGAGAACACTATGAAATATCTCATTGGCAAAAATTACTGACCTGGAAAATAGATACAGGAGAGATAATTTAAAAATTATTGAATTACCTAAAAGTCATAGTCAAAAAAAGAGTCTAGATATCATTTTTCAAGAAATTATCAAGGAAAATTGCCCTGATATTCTTGAGCCACAGGGTAAAATAGAAATTGAAAGAACCCACCAATCACCTTTGGAAAGAGATCCCAAAAGGAAAACTCCTAGAATTATTGTAGCCAAATTCCAGAGTTCTCAGGTCAAGGAGAAAATACTACAAGTAGCCAGAAAGTGACAATTTAAGTATTGTGGAAACACAATCAGGATAACACAAGATTTAGCAGGTTCTGCACTAAGTGACTGAAGGACTTGGACTATGATATTCCAGAGGTCAAAGGAACTACAAGGAAAACCAAGAATCACATATCCAGCCACACTGAATATAATACTTCAGGGGAAAAAGTGGAATTTCATTGAAATAGAGGACTTCCAAGCATTCTTGTTGAAAAGACCAAAGCTGAATTGAAAATTTGACTTTCAAATACAAGAATCAAGAGAAATATGAAAAGGTAAACAGGAAAAAAAACCATAGGGAACTTATTAAAGCTGAACTGTTTACATTCCTATAGGGAAAGATGATATTTGTAACTCATAAGACCTTTCTTAGTATTAGGGTAGTTGGAGGGAATATAAATATTTGTGTGTGTATACATATACATATATAAATATATATATATATATACGTGTGTATATGTATGTGTTTGTATATGTGTGTGTGTGCTTGTGTGCGTATACACACACACATATACACATAGAGACAGAGAGCACAGGGTATGTTGACTATGAAGGGATGATATATGAAAAACAAAATTGTGTTGAGAGAAATATACTGGGAGAAGGAGAAAGGGAGAGATAGAATGTCATAAGTCACTTCACATAGAAGAGGCAAGAAAGAGCTTTTACAATGGAAGAGAAGAAGGGGAAGTTGAAAGAGAATAAATGAGCCTTCCTTTTACTGGATTTGGCCTCAGGAGGGAATAACATATGCACTCAATTGGTTATGAAAGTTTATCTTACCATACAGGAAAGCAGGGGGGATGTGGATAAGAGAGGGGAGATAATAGAAGGGACAACAGACTGGGGGAATGGGTAATCAGAAGGAAACACTTTGGTAGAAGGACAGATCAAAGGAGAGAATAGAATAAATGGAGGGTGAGACAGGATAGTGGGAATATACTTAGTTTTTCACTACATGACTTATGCAAGTGTTTTGCATGACAGTACATGTATAACCTATATCAAATTTCTTGACTTCCCAATGAGAGTGGGTAGGGATGGAGGGAGGCAATATGGAGCTCAAAGTTTTAAAAATGAATGTTAAAAATTGTTTTTACATGCAACTAAGAAATATGATATATAGGCAATGGAGTGTAGAAATCTATCTTGCCCTACAGGAAAATAGAAGGGAAGTGAATAAGTAGGGTGGGGGGTGATAGAAGGGAGAATAGTTAGTTTAGAGAACCAGAATACATGCTGTCCTATGGTAGGGGGAAGGAGGAGAAGGGAAGAAAATCTGAAATTCAAAATATTGTGGAAGTGAATGTTGAAAACTGAAAATAAATTAATTTAATTAGAAAAAAAGAAACCCACAAACTAACATTAAAAAAAAAAACAAACACAAAAAACAGTGGCCCTCTACCAATATCTTTTCTCTCAACCCTAACTCTTTTTTTTTTTTTTTTGGAAAGTGCATAAATGGCCAAGAACTAAAGAAAGGTAAGTCCCCAGGAAAATAGAATCAGGGTGATAAACAAGCTAAAAAAAAGATATATTTCAGGTCTACCTAAGACTATGGCCTTTACACCTCTCCCCACCCACTGAAGGAATTAGAGTTAATGACACATTTAAGGGTGATCCCCTCTTTCCATAATCTGAAGAGATGAGGGCAACTTTATACTGGAGTTTCTAACTTTGAACATCCAGAACTAATTGTTAAATTTTCAGTGTGAGCATTTACACCTCAGAAATAACTATAACTAAGGGCTTGATTAATTGTTCCATTGGTTGTTTAGAATTAAGAAAGTAATGGAGATTAAACTTAAAAGTATGTTCTGCATGTAATTTTTTTCTTGTTAGCTGGTTGTTAAACACTTAGTACCACACCTCCATCTGTATGTCTGTATATTTGTATTGATCCACAAGAGAGAATTCACACATTTTATCAGTTGGAGGTATAGTTCTGGATAGCAAGAATTAGTCTTGATAAGTTTGTCTTCTGTTTGTTTAGCAGGTAATTGGAAATAATTTGTATAATTTTTGCAATGGAAAATATGAAATGTGAGAAACTGCATTCTGCCTAATTAATAAAGTAATTTAAATGTGTTATTTCATTACGATAAGAAAAATGCTAAAAAACAAAACAAAAAAAACAAAAGACATGCTACTTTTATGTAGTTCAACTGCTCAAGTCATTTCAGATGAATATTAACCTAACAATAATCCCCTCAAAAACAATTTCTTCTTTTATTTTTGCTTCCTGACAGGTTGTTAGTCTTTATGCTGACTTGAAAGTGTTGAAAAAAATATTGTTTTCATCATAAGTATACAGAACTTTCAGTTGAAAATATAATTCATAAAATATAGATTTTAAAACACCAAAGCCTCATTAATTCTACTATAGCATAATAAATTTTAGCAGTAATAAAATATGCTACCAGTAGCCAAAGGCAATTTGTGGATCAATAAATACAAAGTTTATATGAGATGCACCATGGGAAAACCAAAGCTCAAATTAATAACAATAAATCAGATAGTAGAAGATGGAAAGCTAACCAAGGTAAAAGAAAAAAAATTAATTGAGTCATAGAAAATAAATATTGATGATTTCTTTGTAATTACCTGAAAAGCTAGCTGTTCTTGAAGCCCTCAAATTTGTCTGAGGTGCCAAATTTCAACACTGAGATTTGTGGACATATTTTAAAGGGACTATTATTAGCATTGTGTGAGACTCAAGAAGAGACAGAAAAAGGGAGTCGGAACTACCTGACTGGTATGGAGAAGGGCTTACTAAAAATTGACTTATTGAAATGAAAGAGTTGGAATGCCATCTATATCTTAAATGTCATCTACTTCTTGATTGCAATCTAAAAAAATGAAAACTCAATATACTTTAATAAGACAAAGTCATCTTGATGTCAAGTGACCCATTGTAATGAAATCAACTCATTTTCAATACTTTTTCAATGTGCTAAATAACATTCTCTATTCACTGTGTTAGACAAAGTAAACTACACAATAGTGGATGTAGAAATATCATTCTTCCTGTTATCCCAAGTTAGATTCTTATGCTTTATTTTAGAAATATTGCTATATATATATATACATATACATATATATATATATATGATAGTAATGTTAACAGAATTATGCTTTGGGTCTTTCATGATTCAAGTAGATTTTGTGGGGGCTCATATGAACATCTTCTACATATATTTCTACGGGTATACGTATCCCAAATTCCAAACCCCAGTGGGCTTATGAATCTACTTAAGGGAAGAACAAAAAATAACCACATGGCAAGTTAAATAACAATATAAATGCTGCAATTGCACTAAAAATCAGCAGGACAAAATGCAAAATTCACAATATAGTATAGTGAATAAATTTTAAAATATTGTATAGTACACAAAATTGAATTCAGAGGAATTAGTGCCTACTCTGTATGGAAAGAGTCAGAAGTTCATGGAATGGAAATTGCCTTTCAACTGCTTTCTTAGGGAGAAGATGTAAGTTTTAAAAAATCAAAGAGAAGGGAGAAAGCATTTTAGGTAAGAGAAAATAGCAGGAGCAAAGAAAGAGTGATGATATGACCAAAACAATTGAAATAATTGATTTTAACTTTTTAGAGGTGTTTTGGTTTTTTTTTAATTAGATAAATTAGATAAAATTTAAAACCTTGTTGGTTTGTTCAGTCTGTCTGTGTGACTTGAGATTAAAATACTTGCTTCAACAACTTTAATGTCAGTTTAATTAATTGGCCTACAAATTAACTAGAATGCATGCAGTTTTTCTGAAGTATGATTAACGTATCACCTGCCTAGAATGCTATTAGTTACTCAGTATGATACATATAGGTTTGTTAAAAGGAAAAAAAAAGACTGCTCCAAATGTGATTAAAGAAACACAAAAATGTTTGAATATTCAGGTACTATACAGGAGGAAAATGAAAATTTAGCCAGAGTACAACTCTCCCTGCCCAAAAAATGTTGAATGATAAATTTATAAGCAATATTTCAATACATTCTGATTTTGCTGAGGTTATAAAAATAATGCCGTGCACAAAGTACTACATACATTACAAAAATATTCCCTTGTCACTTCTAACTAACTCATGTGTAAAAGGGAAGAGTATTTTGTATTCCTCTAAATATAAAGAAATATAAAATCTTTGTTTCTGACAGACTTAGCCCTTCACAGCAATGCAAGGACCTGAAACATTTCCAGAGGACTGGAGGCAAAATGCCATCCACATCCAGAGAAAGAACTGTGGAACTGGAATGCAGAATGAAACAAATAATTTTCTCTTGTGTTATATTTTGTCTTGTTTTGGTTTTTTTTCATGGTTTCTCCCATTTGTTTTAATTCTTCTATGCAACATGACTAAAGTAAAAATGTCTCTAATGAGAATGTATATGTAGAACCCATATACAATTGCACATCATCTCCGGGAGGGAGGGAAAAGAAAGGGGGAGAAAATTTAAAACTTGTGGAAGTGATTGTTGAAAATCGAAAACTAATAAATTTAAAAAAATAACAAACAAAAAAGAAATTTAAAGTCTTTATTTCCCAAATTATGTATTCATATGAATTATCTGAAATCCAAGAAATTTACCATGTATAATGACATTTTATATGTGTCTGATATAAAACAGACACATTAATGAATTCTTGTTGGAGTTGTGAACTGGTCCAGTCTCTCTGGAAAGTGATATGAAATAAGTTCCAAAACTTGTGACTTTAACTCAGTGGTATCATTACCAGATCTATACTCCAAAGAGATCAAAGAAAGAGGAAAAGGACCCCTATGTACAAAATTATTTATAGCAGCTTTTTTTTGTGGTAGTAAACAACTGTAAATTAAGGAAGTACCTTAACGAGCAATGGCTTGAATAGATTATTTTACATTATTATATATTGTCATGTAACAATGAAAGGGAAAACTTGGGAGAAACCTGCGGCTCCTTGTTATGATCTAATGCAGAGTGAAGTGAGCAGAGCCAGAAGAATGATTTCTACAGTAAAAACGTTTTAAAAGTTGACAGGTTTGAAAGACTTAGGAGCTCTGATCAGCATAATGACCACAGTGTTTCCTAAGGAGCAAAAATGATTACTATAGACCTCATGATTAGGACATATTAGAATAAATATCAAGAACAAGAAATTTTTTTGGACATAGTTAACATGGGAATTTGATCTGCTTGACTATGAAATTTTTAAGCTCCTTTTTTGGAAGAGAGGAAGAAGTAAAAGTGAATGCTTGTTAATTGAAAGAGGTAAAATTCAATAAAATGTAAAATAAGTATCTGTGTTTAATTTATTAATTATATTTTTCTATGCTTATCCCCTCCCTAAGAAAAAAACAAGTCCAAAAAAATTATTACTTTCATCATTAAAATTAGCTTAGGTCATACATCTGTAATTACAACAGAATTTTTGGTAATTACAAGTTATAGATAATTCGATTAGTGGAAATCCATCTTTGTGGTCCTGAAAGCATGGTAGCCCAAACACAAAGTGGGAAATATAAATTAAGCATGGATTTTCAAATTAAGTACTATTTTTATCCATTGTACTTTGCATAAAATACTTTGCATTTCTGCAAAAAGTTATTGCAAACAAACTATTTGTACAATATTGATTGGACATTATTAAAGAATCAAAACCCCAGCGTTAGTTTGGAATCTGTTTACCTATAAAATTCAGTTTGCCTTACCTGCTTTCAAGATGATTGTTTACCTTTGTTGCTTATTTTTCCTTTTCTATTTTCTCTCTCCTTACACTTTTCAAGAGGTATAGGAATAGAAGGAGGCAAGGACATAGTCATTACAAATATATATTACAAACATATCATATAGGATAAAATATTGTCACATTCACACTAGAGTGCCTTGGCTCCAAATCTAAAATGTACACATTATGCCATCCAAGGAGTGTGGATTTTGAATGCTCTACTGAAATAGAATTACTGAAAGAATTTATTTCCAGCCATCTGCTAAGGAAACATACCATTTTTTAATGCATACGACATACTTTATACATGGTGTCATCTTCACAACCTCAAGAAAATCAGAAAGGTATTAAAATAGTGCTTATACATTTGTCATTCAACTTAGAGGGCAAGATTTTTCCTTATCTTGCATTTTTCTTTGTCTCACATGTATGAAGAATCAGTTTTTTCTGTGTAAAATTGTATAGAAACATAATTGGCAATTTAGGAGATAAACATACCTATTTACTGTCTAATATCATTTCACTTAGCCCAGGGTTCTTTACCTGTTTTTGTGTGTATGTTTTACTTTGGCAGTATAGTGAAACTTAAGGTAAAAGTCCTTCTCAGACTAATTTTAAATGTTTTTAAATGCAAGAAATAATTGTCTGTTTGTCCTTCATTTTAGAAGAAGACCAATTACATCACAGGCTAATCTCTTGACTCATGGGTAAATTGGATTTAAGTGAGGCAGAATTATACAAAGTTGTCAATTTCACTCTCTCTTCCAGAATCATCAAAATCCAATGACAAGACAAAAGCTTCTTGGGGACAGAACTAATGTAGAAATTATAGGGAAGCAAATTTTGAGCTCAGTGTAAGGAAGAATATTACAACAATTAGAATTATTTTTAAAAAATGGTCTTGATTTGGGCAGCAGTAAACTATCCATTCCTGGTGATTTTTAAGTGGAGCTTGGGCAACCACTTATAAGAGATATTTGACTGTTGAAGTGATCCATTCACATTTCAGATGAGGATGGTATTGGATAAATGTTTCCTTCCAATTTTATATGATCCTAATATAATTGATATTCCTATTCTATCCAAGACCTATTTAGGGCTATTCTGAGGGAGAGGGCTTGCCCTATGGAATGGCAAAACCAGTGGGGAACTTCAGGCTAGCTAGTTGTGAATTCAACTTCATGTATTTTAAACACATGTCAAAATAAGCCAAAGTTTTTCAATTGTCACTAAATTTTCTTTTCACTAAAACTCTTATTCCCTACAGGCAAGACACAATTAAAATCAAGGAAGTAGAAAAGAAATTAATTAATTTTGTTAACTGGCATTTACTTAAGAAAACAAAGTCTTGCTATGAAAATTTTGATGTAAGATTTTGAGGGCACTTTAGGTCCTGGGTATATAGTTCTACTAAAACTAAGTGCATGGTTTGTTGCGATGAGGCACAAAATTCTAATGAGAGTCACATTCTAAGGTTATTTTTAAAAGGAACCATCGTTTCAGCACCAAATGGATATTTTTTTCTGACTGCACTGGATCCATCATTGACAGAGGAATCTCCTGGTGGAGGATTTCCTTTGCCAGTAAAGATTTGCACCTTCTCTGAAATTTATAGTGTTATAGACTTGCCTGAGGCAACGTAAGATTAAATTACTTGGCAAAGGTCACACAGTATGTGTTAGAAACACATTTGTGTCTCCACAAGTAGAATATTGTTCTCTTTGTCCAATGCTTCAATGAGTTTCGGTGACTTGAGTCCTATTTGCTCTACATCTCTTCATTCCTTGTGATTCTTATCTATGACCTCCCATAAATCTGTCTAATGTTGAGGGAGGTGAGGAAGGCAATTTTCTTCTTGGTATTTTAAAATTTCATGAGTACCAGTAGTGACTCGGATAGTCTTTCTCCCTTATTCTCACTACATGACTGGCCCAACTGCTTTTTTAGACATATATTTCATTGTTGACATCCTTTAGATCACTTTTGTACATACATCATTCTTGTGTATGGCATGGCAATTTACATTCATCAGATGAGCTGATATTTTTGAAGTCATGGTTTATCAATGATTGGTTTGATCTCTCCTTGGCATTCTGACATTGTCACATTCTAAAAAAGGGAGTGGTATTTGAGGTGATGACAATAGCATTCTGAGTTCCTCAAAGAGTTTCTTCAGTTTTCAACACTCAGTTTAAATACACACTGACTGTGTGAAGCTGTCCTTGTGCCAGCTCTTTAGCTCTTCCTTCTGCTGCCTATATTATTTTCCATGGAATTAGCTCCCACTGAGAGGAAGCAGACTATGATCTACCATGGATGGGGCTTTCATTGCTATGGTCCCTGTTGACATGTTCTGTGACTTCCTAAGGCTAAAGAAAATCTTCATAATATCAGGAGTTGGGGGAATGTGATGAATTTCATTGATATTTCATGCTCACATATAATATATGCCATGTGAATTAAGCAAGTGATTGTGCTATTACCATCACAGCATATCCATTTTTCTTTTATGCTTTGGCTCATAACCAATGAATCAATACATTTATTGACTTCTGTGAGAGAAACAGCACAGTATAGTAGATAGAAAGCTAGTCTACAAGCTAGAAATACCTAGTGTGAAGTTTCAAACATACTGACAGTGACCCTGGTCACAAAGTACTCTAGCCAAATCCTTAAAACTGAAAGTTGCATAAAAGATACTGCTGAATTTCAACTGGTCAAGTGAGCCTCATTTACGCCAGTAAAATCACAGATCCCTACCCCATCATGATCTCTATCCCACTATGTACCAAATGTTACATTACTGACTGGGGCTACACAAAGTGACACAAATCCATCTTTATAAGGATAACACATTCACCTGAAGGAACCTAAAATGTTCATAAATAAGTAAATTGAAGATATATAAAATAAATTACAGAAATATTTGGAAGAATAAGCACTAATATTTGGGGCAACCAGTAAAGACCTCTTAAAGAAAGTAGCTCTTAAACTAAGCCTTGTATAGACCTAGAAGTTCCAACAGAAAAAGGTGAGGAGGGAGAACATTCCAGTCCTGAGAACAACAGCCTGTGCAGTTGCAGAGCCCAACATTGGAATGCCCATTATCTGCAAAAACAAGTAGCTCCATTGAGTTGTGTAAAGCCAAGACTACACAGGGCCTAAATGTCAGTTCATGATGTGGGAAGGTTGGATCAATGATATAGATAATAGTTAGAAAATAATAATAACAATTATAATAGCATTTTCCCCAAATCCATTCCACAAGGATTTATAGCTTCCACTTTCCAGGTTCTCACTCATGTAATACATCCACATCAATAACAATGTTAGCCTGTAGGAGTACATAATTCACCCAATCATTATAGCAGTTTCTATTGCAAATAAGATTAACAAAAATTCATGTAACCTATCCCTATTCCTCATTCCTGGTCTCCAGGATTAAGGGTTATGCCTTTACTTAATATCATTCAGCTTGATTAACCCCTGAAACCCCAAGGTCTTTGCACAACCAACACCCCTTAATATATTTCACTCCTTAGATCCATTTCTCTCATTGCCATCCCAGTACTGAGTACATTTTATGTGTAATAATAAATAACTCAGAACTCACTTCTGAGTAAAATCAAATAAAACACTCAAGGAAAACTGTACAAAGGGCACACTTCCAACAAAGGAATTTTTTAAAAAAGCAACCATGGCCAAAGCCACAACCACCTACCAAACTGAAAATAAGAAGGAAGACAACAACCAGAGACAGAAAATTGGCCACGAGAGCTAGAAGAACTCAGCAAAATTTATATGCTCCAAAGCAACTGGAAGAAAAATTAGTATTTAGATAGAGAAGTTAAGGATTTATAATGGACTTTATGGCTAGTCTAAGAGGATAACTTCTCCACTTTTGCTCCGTAATTCAATTCATCTTCCAGTTTCCTTGACTACTACTATTTCCTTACAGAGATATAACTTTACTGGGAAATCTACACCTTTGGGCACGAATGTAATGATTCCCATTTCTCCCTGGTACCATTGCCCCTATGACTGAAGCTTAGAATATGGGATTCTCTTATCTTCCCCTTTTCTAACCTCTCTCCATTGCCAAACTCCCCTTAGACCAATCTGGGAGAAAGGTAAACATGAGATTGGATGAGAACATCCCGGAACAACAAATGGCCTCTGAGATCTCTTCTAGCTATAAATCTGTGATCAATCCATCTATAACTCGGGTAATTCGACTCTATGGTAATCTACAAACTGATCATTACCATGACCACTAGTGAAAAATGGAAATAATACTACCATGTCATTGTCCTAGCTGACTGCATATAGACAGAGGTCAAGAATCTGAAAAATATGCACTATAAAATAAAAAGAAATACTTTGGTTGAAATATACTTAGTAGAGTATATAGGCAACCTTTTTTCTTTTTTGCCCCTCCTAATAGTGTTCTTTGTAATTTTTGGAATGAGGTCAAGAACATCACTCAACTACATTGCAAATCCTTTAATATACCACTTAATGACAGTGTTTTACTTCTGTTATTTATTTTTCTTTAATGACTGAACATGGTGTCACATAATATCAGCTTGGATGGCTATGGGATTTTCCTCTCTCATAGACTTTCATTCTCAACTTACAACATGGAAATCAAATAATATTGTAACTAGAGTACTATATTCATTTTATAAATAATTTTATTCTTTTATTCCCCACTACACAGTCAAGGAAGACAATATTCACAGGTACTGAGGTGGTAGTAATGGTGCTAACTCATTTCCATAGAGCTTTATAGTTTTAAAGGAATTTCTTCACAATTCTTTAAGATAGGTAATGAAATATTGTGGAACAGCTAGGTGGCACAATAAATAGAGGCCAGGCCAGGACTCAGGAAGAATCATCTTCCTGAGTTCAAATCAGTCTCAGACATTTACTACTTGCGTGACCTTGGACAAGTCACTTACCCCTGTTTGCCTCAGTTTCCTCATCTGTAAATTGAACTGGACAAGGAAATGGCAAGCTATTTCAGTATTTTTGCCAAGAAAAACATAGAAGGGGTCACAAAGAGTCAGATATGAGTGAAAAAGGACTAAACAAAAACAATGAAATATTATCCTCATTTTGCAGATAAGGAGATATAGAGGGAAAAGAATGACTTTGCTCTGGAAATACAGCTGTAGCGTATCAAAACTAGAATTTGAAACCAGGACTTTAGACTCTGTTATAATGCTATCAATTATACCAAACAATCTTTTCTATCTTTTGAAAGAATATACTCCTGCTTCTTATAATTAATTTTGATTATAAATGTTCTAGAAAAATTAGAATTATTTATCTAGAGCTCAAAAGGACTTTAGATGTCATTTCCTTCATTTGTCTAATTTCACAGATGAGGAAACTGAAGGAGGTAAAACAGTTTTTATCAGTGTCACATTGGTAACAAACTGGGGTTCAAGCTTTTCTTATTACTTTAAGCTGTGCAAACACAGTGGATAAAATGCTGGACCTGTAGTCCCAAAGTCCTGAGATCAAAAATAGCTTCAGATGCTTACTAAGGAAGAAAATGGCAAACCATTCCAGTATCTTTGCTAAGAATAACCCTAAATGGGGTTCAAAAGAGTCAGGCACAACTGAACAATGCTTCTGTGTCATTAAATATTAGAAATGGGAGGAACCTATTAGAAATATAATAGAAATGTCAGAGTGAGCAATATAACTGAGTTTGGTGAATGATCTTTTTGTCCCTGGCTTAGCACTATTTTACCTTCCATTTAATGTAATTAATTAGATGTGATTAGTGGAGAGAATTCCTGAGCCACCTAAGCAACTTGTAGGGACATTACCATAAAATTATGCAAATGAAGAATACTGAAAGAAAAAGAGATAAAGAATGATAGGGTCTTCAGAAAAAAAGTAAGGTCAAATCAAAAGAGCCCCAAAGAAGAGCTAGAATACAAGTTTATAAAATAAGTAGGACTAGAAAAAATTAAAAGAGAGATGGAAGTTAGAAGCTAGCTGGGTTAAGATAATATATCTTACAGACAATAGGAAATGAACAGGCATTTTTTTCAAATGAAAAATACAATGTACCAAATAAAAGTTAAAAATTTTAATAAGACAAAGGCCAAGAATAGAGAAGATAGAGGAAAAGTAAGTCAAGACCCAGGTTCATCTTTCTTTTTCCAATGCCAAATAAACATAGATCAGAGATTTGCACATATAAAAACACTATTTTTTACTGAACTATTTGAAAAAGAAATAAGAATTTGCTCTTGGTTTCATTTTAGGTTTCTAGAAAAAAATTGGTTTATTTCAGTGAACCTGGTCTAACACATTTATACACAGTTTGTACTATAACTGGTTTCTAATCTTTTCATTATTGCAGAGGAAATAAAATTCTTTGTTCTTAAACAACCTTATAGGAAATCACAGAATCTTTATATTCCTGTCTTTTTTTTTTTTACCAGCATTCTAAAGAAATGTTCATCAGTATTTTGCAGATTCCTAAATTCATCATGGTGATGTTTAATTTAAAATCATTGAGTGTCATCAAGTTTCAAAAAATGTGATAATATATTAATGATGCTTAGATCTTTAATTGTCACTTCCTTTACTTTCTAGGAATGTGATTTTCATTCCTTTGGTCTAATTTTATAGTACTCTGGACTCTAAGATCTGTCCTAATTGTGTGCCGTTATATTATTCCTATAATATAACTGTCAATTCTTTTTCATAATTCACAGAATTGAGACATAGGTATAGCACAACCATCAGATGAACTGTATTTTTAGTCATTGTATTATTGGAAACTTTTTATTTGAAAGTTTATGTGAAGCTGGAGATACTTTAATTTGAACCATAATCCCTAGAAGCTAATATTTATTTCTTATATTGCAAGAGATAGATAGCTCCATAAGTGTGTGTGTGTGTGTGTGTGTGTGTGGTTTGTCCTTCATTCTCAAAGAGGATGATGACATCAGGAAGGTGATGACATGATATGCAAGTGAATTGGCTTTAAGTGAGGAAGGACTGTGCAGCCACCGGCCTCACTATCTCTTCCAGAGCCATCTGGGTCCAATAGCAAGATACAGATCAGGATGACTGGAAATGGCTTTGGATAAAGTAGAAGACTTCAGACTTTTTAAGATAAGGTCTTTTCCAGGTCTCAGTCTGACTTAGGCAATGCCCATTCGGTGATTAAGGCTAGGTAAGAAATGAGGCAGAGAAAAAAAGAAAAAACATTAATCTGGGAGGAGAAGACTCTCAGAGTTTCTGGTCAAAACAGAAACAACTGCTATTTACATTCACTCTGAGTCAATCAGGGCCCAAACAGCGACCAAGTGGGACTTGATCTGAGACTTCTTGTTGGTTAGTCAATGAGAGTCAGAGTGATTTGGGTTTAAGGCTAAGGAGAAGAGGAGAGAGAAGGGGAGAGAAAAAAGAAAGGAGGTGTGTTGTTCAACTAGCCAGTTCTATTTAGGGCCCTAGTAGGGTAGCTCTTCTTTCTACTCACAGAGGTCATGGTTTGTCCTTCATTCTCAAAGAAGACTATGACATCAGGAAGGTGAGGCCATGACATGAAAGAGAACTGGAGTTAAGTGAGGGAAGGCTGTGCAAGGTCACCAGCCTCATTTTCTCCTCCAGAGCCATCTGGGTCCAGTGATGAGATATAGATCAGGATGACTAGAGATGATCCTTGTGTGTGTGTGTGTGTGTGTGTGTGTGTGTGTGTGTGTTTATACAGATAGGCAATCTATATATCAATTTATCATCCATTACTTATCTCTTCTATGAACCCTGAACTTTCCCACTAGACAATAATGCTTGAACTTTCTTTTTAGAAAAAAATAGAATTCTACTAGTCTAAAACTTAAATGCGCATCAAGGTATGAACATTTGAATAGTCCCTTTCAAGTTGCAATGTTATTGCCACAGATGCTTCAGGACTATCAATATTTTTCATTTGTAAATGATATAGACATGTCAAGTGGATTTGACTATGAATCTTAGGTAAATATATGGACAAATTATTACATTTTAAATAAGTCACTGCCATAAATTTGGTGATTTACAGGATCAAAGATGACTTTCAGTCACAATCTCACACTCAAGTGGAACAACAAGGGACAAAAGGGTAATATTTGAGGGCACTATACTTTGTCATATTCAGATGCAGAATTTAAGAGTAAAAGTAAATTACAGAAAACCAAGTTGCTTCTTTCTCTCTTTAATGAATACTGGTAATGAAGCTCTTATCGATTTTAGCTGGTGTACTGTTGTTTATTTGAAAGTCAACAAATATTAACCAGAAACACTTAAATAAGGAAAATGAAAAAATAAAATTGCGAGTAATAATGGCATGGTTAGTAAAATGATGGGTTTTTTTGTCATTTCAGTTATTCTTACTTAATGTCTGTTAGTCTTATAATGACATTCACTAGAGCTGAAGCTAATAATGCTATCAAAACATGGTCTTAATAATAGTAAAGCTAAAAATAGTCTGAGCTACAGAGATGAAAGCTATATTGTAATCAAGCCACAATTTAATTAGTATACTAATTTAGTGGGCAGGGAACAAATCTAATTCTGTATTCTAGTAGCATACACATGTATTATTTTTATGTGTATATTTATTTATCTATTTATTTATTTAGAATAATGAATGCTTTCTATATTATGTGACCAATTTGTCGACTTGTTTTTAATATAAATGGAAAGCAAAGTTTTGCTAATAGAAATAAAATGCTTTGAAACAAGCCTTCCTGATAGTTTATTTCTTCCACCAAAATTTCATTTTAACTTTCATTCATTTTGATATGTATCATCATTTGAAGCAATGTACATATAATAGATTTGATATATGACATTAGACATTCACAAAACAATATTCTGTAATAGTCTGATTTTTTTTTTTACCATGTAAAGTACCAAATAAAACATAAAAATAGTGTTTACATTGGGACCACTTTGGGGAATGAACAAATTATGGAGAAGGATCATCTTAATTAAGTACTCTCGGTAATCTACATTGGGTGATTCTAGAAATCCACTGAGTTGTTATATTTAGTGTTGACTTTGTTACCTTTTTTTTTAAATAAATTTTCATGGACACATATTTTTCTGCATCACCTAGATTTCCTCCATACTTCTCCCTTCCTCTTCCTAGAGAGTCATCCCTTAATCAAAGAAACTTTTTTAGGGAGGAGAAAATCACAAACAGCAATGATTTTTTTTAATCTGATGTTATATGCAGTGTTTCATACTCATGGTCCCTCACCTCTATAAAAGCAAATGAAGTAGGATACTCTCACAGTTTATTTAAGGTTTTGCTTGTTCTTCATAACAAAGGCAGCTAAATGGTTTGAGTGAATAGATCACTGAACCCGGAGTAAGGAAAGCCTGAGTTCAAATCTAGCATCTTTAACTCTGGGCTAATCACTTCACCTTTGTCTGCCTCAGTTTTTCTCAACTTTAAGATGAGGATAATGATAGCAGCTACATCACAGTGTTGTTATAAGGATCAAATAATATTTTTGTAAAACAGTTAGCATAGAGTCTGGCACATAGTAGGCTCTTAATAAATGCTTTTTCCCTTTCCCTTCCCTTTACAGTTTCTCATCATTAAGTTTTGATAGATTTGTGGTGTTTGTTCCATTTACATTTTAGTAGATATTTTGTGCATTGTTTTCCTGGTCCTACTTCACTTTGTGAGAGTCTTTCCATGTTGTACACAGTAATATTCTATTACATTTAAATGCCACAATTAATTTAGCTATTCCCCATTAACTAGGCATCTACTTCTTTTCAAGTTCTGAGTTACCACAAACAGTGTTACTATATAAAAGCTCTGCTGTTGATGTAAATAGGACCCTGCTTTTGGTCAAAAACTTCCATGGCATATAAAACTAGCCTAACAATGGCATCTCTGGATCAAATGGTATGGACACTTACTTTATTTGACATTCCCAACTGCTTTTTAGAATAGCTGTATCAATTCACCTCTCACCAGTAATGGCATTTATATGCCTTTCTCTCAACAACCCCTCCACACAGTGTCTATTGATATCTTGTCATTATTGCAGATTAGTTGTGTTTGAGATTTTTATTTCTGTTTCACTTATTAAATGGTGATTTGGATTCATATGCTTATTATTTGTTTGTAATTCTTTCAAGAAATGCAAACTTGTAATTGTAAGTTTGCCCATGTCTTTTGGCCGTTTTTCTATTTGGAAAGGACTTTTGGTCTCATATTTCTGTCAATTGTCTATATGTTTTAGGCATCAAGTTTTTATCATATATTGATTTATGACCTTCTCTTCTAATTGTTTATATCATCTTTACTACTCAGGTCACTTTATCCATTTTGAATGTATTATGGAATGTAGTATAAGATTTTTAAGAATACTTTCTGTCAAACTGCTTAATAATTTTTCTAATGTGTCATTTCAAGTAAGGAGGTCCTGGTAATTTAAATTTTTATGTCGTTGAGTTCAATTATGGCTTATTTGTCCTTGTTTATCTAGTTCCATTGATCTATTTTTCAAATTTTTAAAAAATCAGTATCAAATGGTTTCAATGATCGCTGCTTTATAATAGAGTTTTCGACCTGAAAAATATGATTTCTCCCTTCATTTCTTTTTTTATGATCTCTATATTGACAATATAGATCATTTGTTCATCCAAAAGAATTCTTATTTTGCTGATGTCTATAAATAATTCTTTAACTAGCATGATTGTCATAGTATTAACTTTTGGTTTTTGTTATATTTGCATGGCCCAGCCATCAGAACTGCATATTCCTCTAGCTTTTAAAATTATTTTTCATTTCCTTAAAGAGTGATCTATATTTTAGTGTATAGAAAGGGGGAATGAACTTTTTAAGGTTCATGCCTAGTTGTTCTGTGCATATTATACATATTATATTATATGTTGTTTGGGGGGGTCATATATGTGGTGTTTATAATTAGCAAGAGGGCAAATGTCTACATTACTCAAAAAGGTAAGAATGGAAGTGATGGTAGAAACTTTAGAACTGGAATGGAATTAAGAAAAAAAATTTCATTCAGTCCCCTCAATTTAGAGACAAGGACATGAAGATGAGAGCTGCTTAAATGTGTGTCATGAAGAGAAAAAGCAAGATTTCAATCTAGGTCTTTTGACTCAAAATCTGATATTCTTTAAGATTTTGTTGGTATAGTTCACAATGGTTTGGAATCACTGCTAACTTCCAAACCCACATTTTATATCTTACAATTTTGTGAGTGCATCATTAAGTAGATGCTGAAGACTCTTTTCTGGCAAGAACGCTAATGGACTGTTGGCTTTGAAATACCCCAAACATTTTGGAAGGAAGTTCGGAACTATGCTAAGAAAAAAAGTGGCTAAAGTATTCATTCACTTTAACCCAGACACCCCGATGCTAGGTACAGCATATACATCAAAGAAGTCAAAGACAGAAAGAAATGTTTCACCTGAAGAAAATATTTTATTACAACACTTTTTGTGGTTGCAAATAACTAGAAAAAATAGATGATTATCAATTGGGAATGGCTTAATAAATGAAGGTACAGAAATGCAAAGGGTTGCTCGGTGGCACAGTGCATAGAACTCTGGACTTAGAACCAAGGAAGACTCCTCTTCAAAAGTTCAAATCTGGCCTCAGACACTTAGCTCTGTGATCCTGAGCAAACCATTTAAACTTGTTTGCCTCAGTTTCTCATTTGTAAAATGAACTGGAGAAGGAAATGGCAAAGAACTCTATCATCTTTGCCAAGAAAGCTCCAAAATAGGGTCACAAAGAAAAGGACATGACTGAAATGACTCGATAATAACAAAGTACAGCAATGCAATATTGATGTATCACAAGAAATGGTGAATATGAAGAATTATGAATTGTTGAGTGAAACAAACATACACATCAAGTTATACAAATATATATTGCTATATACTTACCAAGCTTGATTATGAAAAAAAAATTTTTTTGGAGGCTGGAAAGCAAAGAAATTGGAGTTAAGTGACTTGCCCAAAGTTAAAAAGCTAGTGAGTGTCAAGTGGATGAGGTCGAATTGGAACTCACATCCTTGTGACTCCAGGGTGGGTCCTGTATTCTCTGAGTCACGTACCTGCCCCGGAAGCATTTATAAATGTCTCCCTTTATTTAAGAGATTGGGAAATATGGCTATGGATCACTGTAATATAATTTCATATATTTGTTGATTTTTCTGGTTTTTTTCTCTTTTTTGTTCTTTGTTACAGGGTTTGGTACAATGAAAAGTAAGTAAGGAGCGATAAATTTGGAAATTAAAGTGATAAAACATCTTAAAAACAAAAGATTATTTTTTTAAAAAAGAAGAGCTCCAGAATTATTTATCTCAACATTTCATTTTTCAGTTGCTGATTCAAATGCTCCCTCTTCTGGTAGATAGATTTGTCAAGAGAGATATTCTATCAGTATTAAATCTAATGTTTTTACAAAACAGAAAAATGTACAGCAAAGTTCTTCTTCATATATGAAAGACATACAATTCAACCCCAAAAAGTTTTTATGTGACTTGACATGAACTAATAGAGATCAATAGAAAATGTATGTAATGGAAATACTGAAAAATTCCATCATAGTTAGGGGAAGTACCATTGGTTCTTTGGTTGTTGTCCTTCGTTCTCAGAGGACCAAAATGACATCACCATGATAAAGTGAACTTTCAGTGTGTCTGACTGTGGCTGATCAGATCTGTCTCTACCACTTACAATCTCTATCACAGATTGGGCACCGATAGTCCATGTGAATATTTAGGATGGATACTCCAAATTTGTGCATCCTGTATTTCCTTTGTGCTGTTTCAATTCTGCTTTGCTCATAGAGCACGACACCTTTCTGATGTGGGCACATCATGCTGAGTGGTCCTGTGCCAGTGTCTCCCATATCTCACAGTCAAATCCAAAAGTCTTGAGAGAGACCTTGAGAGTGTCCTTGTATCACTTCTTCTGACCACCATGTGATCACCTGCCCCATGTGAGTTCTCCATAAAATAGTCTTTTTGGCAAGCGCACATTTTGCATTTGAACAACATGGCCAGTTCATCAGAGTTGCGCTCTCTGAAGCATAGTTTGAATGCTTGGCAGTTCAGCTTGAGCAGGGACTTCAGTGTCTGGTACCTTATACTGCCAGGTGATCCTCAGAATCTTCCTAACACAGTTCAAGTGGAAGTGATTCAGTTTCCTGGCATGGCACTGGTAGACTATCCATGTTTTACAGGCATACCACAATGAGGTCAGCACAATGGCTCTGTAGACCTTCAATTTCCTAGTCAGTCTAATACCTCTTCTGTCCCAAACTTTTCTTTGGGCCCTCCCAAACACTGAGCCAGTTCTGGCAACGCCTGTGTCAACCTCATTCTCAATGCATACATCCCTGGAAAGTACACTACTGAGGTAAGTGAACTTAACCATAGTATTCAAAATGTCAAATATCAAAATGTTAAATATCATAAGAACAACTTGAATCATGCAAATATACGATCCATGGTTTGCAAAAGGCTGATTACAAAGTTGTACAAGAAACATAATTAGATGTACAATACAATATTATTGTGTACTCTAAGTTTTTTCCTCTTGATTTGTAAACAAAATCTTTTTTGAATAGAGATGTTTAGATCATGGGTTATAAATCTGGAGGCTGAACTTTAAAAAATGATACTTATATTTCAGTAGAATTGGTTTCCTTCTTAATCCCAGACATTTTAAACCTTTACAAATGTTATTCTGACAAAGGCTTCACTCTATTACTGAAGTAGTCCATGACACAAACAAAATGGTTAAGAACCTTTGGTTTCAGTAAAAAGAGGAGGGGGAGGGAAGTGGGTAACACTCAACTTTAGTTTTCCATTTTAGGACTGATCCTAAGAAAATCTCAAAGGAAAGTATCACTTTTTTTATTTCTACCAATAATTCTAGCTTTAGAGTAAAAGAAGCCACTACAGCCTGTGTATCAGATTTCTGGTTTCCCTTGAAAGCAACATTACTTTTCTTTAATGACACTATGCATTAAGGATTATGACTGCCTCTCATGATTCTACAGAGATTTTAGCATTTTAAGCAAAACCTTTCTTTTTATCAGAGCCAGATATGACAACAGAAGCAACATAGTCAATTCTCCATAAATAAGTATGATGTGATTCTAATTAGGACTCTACAATCATTTTTGAATTGGTTTAAATTCTCAGAGCTATCAAAAGCTAGCATTGCTTTCTTTCTGAGATATTAAAACTACATTGCTTTAAGGGGAGGAGAAGAGAAGTAAAATTTACCTTCACATTTCCAAGATATTTTTTGGTGGGGGGGAAGTGGGATTAGGTTGGATAGTATATCATCAAGACTTTCCTTTTAGCAAAGGGAGTTTGTTTTCCATCTTTAACCTCTGGGTCATGGGGAGGAAAAGTCTAGCTGTAAATAATTACCATTTGATATAGTTTATGGGTGACAGGAAAAGACACTTCATATGGTAGTAAGAACTTTCTGGTCCATAGAATCTATCTTATTTATATTTAGAAATGAATAAATATACAAAAAAATCTTTCCTTAAAAATAGCTACCAAGGGCTGAGTTGAAGGAATTTTAAAAGGTATCTAGTTCATCTTTCTCTCAATCTCATTCTTTTACTCTCTCTGTCTCTCTCTGTCTCTCTCTGTCTCTCTCTCTCTCTCTCTCTCTCTCTCTCTCTCTCTCTCTCTCTCTCTCTCTCTCACTCTGTCTTTCTGTCTCTCTCTCAAGAGGGTGTTACAACCATCAGAGACATGGTTGTTCCTGGTTCTTAGATAATAGTTAAAGACAACAAAAATAATTGTATAGCCCTTTAAGGTTTGCAAAGTGCTTTTAAAAAAGTATCTCATTTTATCTTCACAACAACCCTTTGATATAGGTGTTATTATTGTGCTTTTTTTTTTTTTACAGATGAAGAAACTGAGGCAGGCAGTGTTTGTCCAGTGTCACACAGCTAGCAAGTATTTGAAGCCAGATTCAAACTTGGATCTTCCTGATTACAGACTCAGGATTCTATCCATTGTCTTAACTATATGATGTTATGATAGTAATACCCTAAAACAAGACTACTTAGGACAATCTCACATTTTAAATAAATTACATTTATGTAAATAAATGTACGTAAGTAAATCGTAGATACATAAATTTGCATATGAAGCAAGTCAGACCCAGGTTGGTTAAGTTATTTACTCAAGGTCACACTAATTCCCCAAAGTAAGATTTCAATCTAGATCTTCTAACTCTGGAGCCAGGGATGTTTCTATTGTACCATACTTCCTTCAACCCTCAGTGAAAGGCTTGCTTTCTGTAAGACCCCTTTCCCAGACCTCCTCAGCCTCAGCGACTTCCCTCTAAGGTTATCCTAATTTATCCTACTTAACTCTTATTTGTTTGTCATTGTTTGCATGTTGTCACCCCCATTAGACTGTGAACTCCTTGAATTCAGGGTTTAGGTGAGATTTTTTTCTTTATTTGTTTGTTGCTTTTTTTCCCCCAATCCTCAGAGATTAGCACAGTGCCTGGCACATAGTAAGCTTTTAATGAATGCTTATTGATTGACATTATCGTAAACATTTCTACATTGGTTAAACCTCTTAATTAAATCAAGATAATGAAAACCATAATTTTATATCTATCTTTCCCAGGTTTCAAACTTAACTTCACTCAAATGAATCTGTGATCTCATCAGTTTGGAAGTTCTTTTCAATAACACAGGTTGCAATTCAAACATACCAGCCTATCCTGGGTTATTCATCCCTTTCTTTTTCTTTTCTTCCCAAAAGTTCCACAAGGTTCTGTCCAACATGTTATAGGCTTTTTTATTTTATATTTTCTTCAGATTGTTAGGGTAAGACCTGTCCCTCTGTCATCCTTTACCTTTGCCACATGACCAGCCCATCTTTCCTTTTATTCATAAAACATGAGATAAGGAAAAACACAAGATGATCTATATAGCCCCCTTTCCATTTCTGCAATAATGGTTGCAGAGGACACCACAAATCAGTGTTAATCACATTTTAAAGCATTTTTTTTTTACTTAAACCATATTTCCAAACTTTTTTTTTTTTTTTGCTTTCAGACTCTGTGACCACCATCATGTTGAAGTATCCAAGAATGAAACTCTGCTTACTTATTTTGGCTATCTTGTCAAGTTTTTTTTTTCTTTTTTTTTTTTTTTCAGAAATTTTCTACTTTTTCATCCTCTGCAACAGATGCTGGCATATTGTATGCAATTATCTTCATGGTGGTCTGTTTCCTTATGCTCATTAAAAGTACTGCAAAGCAAGATGACCAATTTTCCCATGAAGTTATGCTTCTAGCTTCCTTTCTGAACTCAAGGAAGCCATCTCTGCCAAATCTTTTATTCCTTTTCCAAGGAGAACATGTGAGCCATACTTTCAATTAACTATAGCTTCTTGATGTGTCCTGGTTTTATTTACAGTGAAAAAGCCTACTACATATTATATGTACTTATATGCATAGCTATGGACATGGACATAAATATAAATATGGATGGTTCCAGTCTTTCTGCAGTATATCAGCTAGGCTAATGGAAGAAATAGAAAATAACAGAAGAATATCAGCCTTGGAATCCAAAGAATATGATGTAATTCCCTGGTATTGTTTATCAGCTGTGTAACCAAAATAAGACACTTAACATGTTAAATGTAATTTTCTTCATCAGCAACATGAGTTTAATGACTAACACCTAACTCAAAGGTAAGAAAATTGTTGTGCCAAAAGTGAGTTTTAAACTTTAAAGCCCTAAATAAATGAGTTATAATTTTTATGAACCAATTGCTCACTAGATACTGATGTCACAATTATAGGTATATAATGTCTTTAGATAATCTAAAAATTCTGTGATTCTTAGTCTCCTTTACTCCCTTTCAACAGCCTGAATTTATAAGAGAAGTTGAACACATAATTCTTAGGGTTATTTTGTATTTTATCTGTTTCATGGGTTTCCTTGACCAAAGAAATATCACATAGTGTCTAACTTTCGGATGAGTAACCTCTCAATATTTGTCTAGCCTGGACTACAGATAGAAGTGTAGGCTTTCACCAGGATCAGGTTAAAATCTGATAAGATGAAATTTAATATGGTATAACTATAATATCCTACATTTAGGTGAAAAAAATACACTGTATAAGAATGGAGGATAGAGTTTTAGTGAACTTCAGATGACACTAGTCAAAAAGCTAAAACAATTTCAGGCTACATCAATACAGTCCAAGGATAGAGACATGATTGTCATGTTGTATTCTGCCCTCATTAGTCAACATCTAGACTGGTGTATTTAGTTTGGGCCAGCACATTTTAGGAAGGGCAATGACCAAATGGAATTTATACCAAGAAGAGCTAATGGGATCCAAGAGATGAAGAGGCTATGCTTTACAAGAATTATTTGAAGGAATTGGTGGTAGTAAGACTACAGAAGACTTAGAGAAGACACAGACATGAGAGCTCTCTTCAAGTATTCAAAGACTTTTTTTTAAATTTTTCCCCACTGGGCAGAGTAAAAGCTTCAAAGATACAGATTTACATTTGATCTAACAAAAATTTTCCTACTAATGCTATCCAAAAGTGTATAGGGTACTTTTGGTGGTAGTGAATTCTCCTTTACTGGAGGCTTTCAGCCAGTCTGGGTACATATTTGTAAGGGGTATTATTGAATAGGTTCTTGATCAAGTATGGGTCAGATTAGATGACCTCAAAAATCCCTTAGAGATTCAGTGCTTCAGTAAAGCCATATCAACTGTGTGAGACTTGTAAAAGGTTATACTTTGTTATTACAGCCTATGGGAACTGGGGTTCAATTCTATACCAAGATGTTGCCCTGGAGTAGGACTTTCATATTCTAACTTCCCTGTTCTTTCTATATTCTCATATGTTGACTTGAATACTCTTCTCCACCCACTCACCCCCTTCTTATCCTGCAAAAACCCTCTATATGCCCAAACCAAAACAAATTACTTATACTTTCAACTATATTCAATGTGTAGTGCATTGTTTTTCTTTTCAATCTCTCTATCACTTCATTTTTTCTCTCTCAGATTCTATGGATGGTGCTGTTTTTTCCCCCAGAAGTTTATGCTTAGATGTCAGTAGCAGAACGTTTCTAAATTATTTTATAACCAATTGATCTTTCCAATCAAATAAGAATTCAATAAGAACAGCCAATGAGTCATTGTGACTGTATCAGTCTTTTATTTGTTGCAAAGTTAGACTTCAAATGCTGCATTAAGTCAGTGGTTAACAAACTGAAACAAAACTGAGGCCACTAAACTATATGTAAGGATCCCTGTGTACCACATATTGACTTAGAAAACCTTATATTAACATATATACATTTTATTGTAATTTTATTTACTTGGTAAGTATTTCCCAACTACATTTTAATCTAGTGTTGAAGGTTACAACAGAGTGTTTGAACACTTCTGCTTTCAGTTATTCAACCACTGCTACAGAACACTCATTCTTGACTTAAGTCTTTAGATAATTGGCCACCATGTATCTAATATGATATCATCAGTGAACTCAATTTATGTTCTTTCAATTTTTCATTCAACTCTTTCTACTTCAGATAGAAAACTGTGGCATGAAATTTATGAAAATCAGTCACCTGTTATTTCCTCCTTTCCTCTGCTCAAAGAATGAAAAGTATCTCTATATCCCACTAAGACAAAGCTTCTAAGCCTCTGGTGTCCAATGATCTCCAGTCTTTGACTTCTTTCTTCCTCAGCTTTCATCAATTAATTCCTATGTCCTATGTATTCCACCTCTGCAACATATCTCATTTCTATTCCTATGACCTTGATGCAGGGCCACCGACCCTGATGGCTACAGTAATATCCTTCTAGCAGGTCTTCATAACTCTACCTGTCACCATTCTTTTCCCCTTTATACCATTGCTAGAATCAATTTCATTGCCTACAAAATAATGTTCAAATTCCTTTTCCTGGCATCCAAAGCTCTCCCCATTCTGTCATACTAATACATTTTTCTGGATAAGAGTATTACATAGACAAGTCATATCAATCTTTGTGCGTAGAGTGCTCACTGTTCATCTCTTGACTTCCTATATATCCTTTTACAACCCAGACCAAATGCCACTAACACTAGGGAGTCTTTTCTGACCTTCCTTCCATCTCCCCCATTTGTTAGTGGTCTTTTTTTGCAGATCTCCTACAATGCTGCATTTTCCAGCTCAGCAACATATCATAAAATACCTTTTATTATAATTATCTATGTTTGTGTTTTATCCTCCGGTAGACCTCAAGCTCCATGAGGGCAGGAATTATGTCTTACCTTAAGAGTATAAATTTATAATTAGAAGGACTCTTGGTAGGTATCCAGTACTTTCCCTATCTTAATGGATAAAGAAACTTAAACTCAATTAAGTGACTTACCCAAGATCATATAGGTAGTGAGTGGCAGAGGAAAGATTTGAATTCAGAGACAGTCAGTCCTACTATAACTACGTATGCCTTCCTCTGCAAAAATTGTGCAATAAAAAGCATGGATCTTATGGGGAAAATTGGAGTTTGGGGCAGAAGAATCAAAAGTTTCACTAGATGGTACATAAAAATCTAGTTTTTAAAAATAGTAGTGCATTTTTCCATGTTAAATTGTTAAGAAATATACCAATACTACACTAAAGAGAAGCGAAGTCTTCACCCTCAGGCTGCTAGGTTTCTCCCCAGTTTGCACTGATCTGACTAAGGACAGAACCTCAGTGGGTCATAACTCCTATAATTTCTGGGCTAAGGGCCTGAGCCATGTGGAAAGTAGGGTAGTGAGGGGAAAGTGATGGCCCAGCCCTCATCACAGATCTAATTGCATGAAGAAGACTCCCACTTTTCCTTGTTAAAGACCTGAAGTTTGCTTGTAGAAGTGGGCATTGGAAAGGTTGCAGCTTATGATTTATTGTGAAGTGAGGAAGTTTTCCACATTCTCAATGTTTTTCCTGTAAGAAATCTAGTATATTCAAACTCAAAATTGGATTTATGCTCATAATGTTCCCTAATATATCCATCACTTTGGAACAAGTTTGTGTTTTTGAACCAAGTGTTATAGTGGAATTAATTGTACTCTGGTTTCAAGTTCAGTCCTCTTTTTACTGTTGTGTGCTGCCTGAAGTATGCTTTTCTCTTAGTTCCTTACATTGTGCTCTGCAATCTATAGGTACCTAATAAATGCTTATTGACTGAACATTCCATTAAGTAAGATGATAAAAACTGTGTTGTTGATCTAATACCACTAAGGCACTGACCTCTTCCCAAGGTTAAATATAATTGATTCTTTGAGTTTAGGAAAAACATTTACACAGAAGTAATAAAATTTTGGTGAATAAATTTTATCACCTTCCAAAATTATTTTCATAAAACTTAGTTCTGTTGGATAATTAAGAAATAATTTTAAATATATTCTCCAATAATTATCTTAACACTATTCAGAGATAAAGATGCATTTATCAAGGTTATCTCAAAAAATGAAGAATTGCTCAATGAAATGTTGCTATCGCATGAAATAATTTTTAACACTATGAATATATTTTCAATTCATTAACCTGTGTATGTGATTATAGTTCTAGGAGAATTTAGATGTATTTTTATGATGAGTAAAATACAAATCCCTATGATATAGACAGAGAACCTAAGGCACAAATGAGAACTCTATGTGCATGTGTGTGTGCTCACAAGCATATGTGGGTATGTATGTACCCAATATACATATAGATACATACATACACACATGCACACACATATATATATGTTACTAACATGCTATAATTTGGGTTTTTTTAATCTTTTTTCAACTTTGAGAGGTAGTGGCATAGAAAGTGTAGTTTTCCCAATTTTGCTACTGATTTGATTGGCCTGTGAATCTAGGTCACTTACTTTCTCTCTGAGATACTCAGTTTTCTTATGTGTAAAACAGAGCTAATAATTCTTACATGACCTATGTCCTAGGGTGATTTTGAGTAGAAGCATTTATAAACTTCAAAGTGATATAGAAATGTGAGTGATCATTATATCATTATAATGGAATACTCTCCCCCCCCCACCTTTTTTTTGGAAGAGGCAATTCATAATCTTCATTGCAATTCTTTATAAACCTTGAATATCTCTTTAATGTCCCATGTGGTAAAAATGTAAGCATTCTATTTTTTACCATGTAGAGACTTTAGATCATAATAAAATAGCATCCAGTAGCAATGTAGCATCCATAGTAGATATGATGAAAGGGCACATAAAACATTTATTTATGAATAATAGATGTTACCTGAATGTAAATTCAGTGAGGTCAGAGAGTATAAGACATATATTTGTCTTCTCAGTATCTAGCACAGGACATAGTAAAGAGTAGGTGTTTGATAAATGCTTGTTGACCAACAATGGATTTTTCAATCTAAATAGGTTCTTTGATCATGTCATCAGACTTTAAAGGAAATATTCACTTTTTTCTTAAAAGACAATACTGATAATATCATCACTGGATTTTTGTTGGTGCTGTTATTAATATGGTAAATTATATTTATAGATTTCTTAATATTAAATCAACCTTTTACAAGGGTTCTGCATTTCCTTTCTTCCTGTCTCTCTTCCTCTTTCTCCATCTAACCCTCCCCTTTTTTCTTCTCTCCTTCTGTACCTTCTGCCTTTCTTTCTTTTTCTCTTTCTTTCTCCCTTCCTCCCCTCCTCCCTCCCTTTCCTCCTTCCCTCCCTTCTTTCTTTTTTCTTTCTTTCTCTCTATCTCCACCTCTTTGCTTCCTTTCTTCCTTCTTTCCCTTCTTCCTTCTCTCCTTTCCTTTCTTCCTTCCTTCCTCCCTTCCTCTCTTCTTTCCTTTTTCTTTTCTGTGGAATTTGTTTTTCTTGACCAGGGTTTTGTTACTTCAGGAAAAAAATAGCTGAATAATTTCCATAAATTTATTTGTGCACATTTCCAGTTATACTTTTCTTTCTCCATTTAGTTAGTACTGCTAATCCATAGGTCTCCAGATCCAATATCACAGACAAAAGATTAATTAGAATTAGGCAAAAGCATGAAAGGAAATTATAAGTATCATCATAGTAGGTATTGCAAACCATGAGGTATGAATGCAAATGTGTGCATTAGATTCCAAGGAGTGTGTGCTGTGAAGTTCCCTCTCATTTTCCAGAGACATGCATGGTCTCAAGAATTCTTCAGTATAGTAGATTTGCAGTTCCATGTACAATCACTTTTCTTTATTGTACTATGTTATTGAAATGCTTGTTTTATTCCATAAATTAAAAATAAAATTAATTTTAAAAAAGAATGCTGCAAGAAATCTGAATTAGTCATTTTCTGCTTGTCTCCAGCCCCAAGACAGTAGTAGGAAATGGGGTGTTGCATTCTTTTAAAAGAAAAAAAAAACATTTCTATACCCTCCCTCACTTCAGCCTTCTGGGATATTTGGCAAGCAATTTTCCCACAAGGATTGGGGAAATGGGATATCCTGGCTTTCTACTGCCTCCAGAAGCCAATATAAAATTATCTATTTGGCGTTCAGAGCCCTCTTACCTTTATAGTTTTCTCCTATCTTGCTCCCCAATGCACACTCTTCCATTCAGTGACACTTGCCTCCTGGCTATTCCATGAACAAGACTGACTCCCATACCCTGGATGTTCTTCTTACTTGAGCTACTGACCTTCCTATCTTCCTCTAGGTCTTAGCTAAATTCCATTTTTTATGTATGTCTCTCTTTTAATTATTTCCTAATTATCCTTTATATAACTTTTTTTGTGTATACTTATTTGTATGTTGTCTCTCCCATTAGATTATAAGCTCTTTGAGGGCAGGGATTGTCTTTTGCTTTTTTAAATATATCCATAGTGCTTAGTGTGATGTGTGGCACATGGTAGGCTCTTAATAAATGTTTACTGAATGAATTGAAAATTCTCCCCTACTCTAACCACATGGCAGCTGAGTATACTTGGCAACTAAAGTACATGCCCAAGTTAGGCAAGCCTGAGAACAAATTTAGTCGTATCTCCTATTTGTTTCCTTCCCCAAGATGGCCAAAGATGTCTCTTGTACTTTTTGTGATGTTGCTTATTCCTAAACAATCATTCATTGATCCTGAGAGATATCCCCAGCCTTAGAAGTTTCCTTGTGATTTCAAGAAGTCTAGAGATACTGGATCCTCAATTGGCAGGGAAGACAAATTTCCTACATGCAGTCCATTGCTTCTAGGAGTGGAAGATGTGATGGCTAGAGGATAAACCAAGCCCCTAGCTCGGCTTGCCAGAAGACTTAGACCTGGAACTAATTATTTGGACAGTGTCAAAAACAGGTTGAAAGTAAAGGCTTATTAAGTAATTTTGTGAACTGCTTCATGTTTGATGGTTAAGTCTCAACCTCTTAGAAAATTTAAGAATTACTAGGTATAAGGCACTGTATCCTATTCTAAACTTTATTCAGGGTTTATGTTTTATAACTTTCTTTTGTGTGGAAGAAATAAACAAGATGATTTATACTGTGTATCCATTACTTTTCTGCTGAGGACTCTAGATATGAGCTTTACACTCTAGGAATTAAATTATTGTTCTCCTTTTACCTCTGTGGCATGGATGAAAATAGCAAAGAAGGCAAGGCAATATGTAGACAGCCTGACCCCTCTTCTGAGTGATCAGGATCCCGCAGGAACCCTGATCTGCACATTTATGGATCCAGACATGAGCAGATCGTGCCCCAGTCCCCAGAATCAGCAGCATTTGTAATTGTTACACAGTCATACCCTCAATTTATGAACACAGGGCTCAAGAATACTATAGTGATAGGGATTTCATTAGCATAGAGAACTCTTAGGTGAGGAAACTTCCTTTACCAAAACAAGAGAGCATCTTCTCTGCAACTTTCAAACTTAAGAGAGTGACCTACAACACTGAGAGTTCAATTATCGTTTATTTATTTATTTTTTTTGAGGCAATCAGGGTCAAGTGACCTGCGTAGGCCATTAAGTGTGTGGGGTCAGATTTGAGCTCAGGTGCTTCTGAGTCCAGGGCCTGTACTCTATTTACTGCACCACCTAACTGTCTCAAGTTTAGCTATCTTTCTCAGGGTCACATAGACTTGTATATGTGGATTGGATTTGTAAAATTGGGCAGTGCTTTCATAAGTGAGACTTTCACTCAAGTCTTCTTGTTTTGAGGCGAGCTTGCTATTTATCATATCATATAGCTTCTTGCTGGTTTGTATATACTGGAGATTCTATACGTGTGGCTGCTATTTTCCTTTGGCTTTGTTTTCTTTCACACATTCTGAGGTCTTGTTACTCCATTTCTATCCCTCCAGATTCTTATTAATATCAACCAAGATCTTCTGAGATGATAGAATAATCTGACAATGGAACTGGACCATTATACTACCCTGGAAAATTGTACTACTAAATCTTTTCCCTCTAGAAACATGGGCATACTATATCTTCCATTTTCATCAATCCTTCATGGTTCACAGTTGAGGTTACATCAAATAACTTCTTTCTTACATATCCTCTTAAATTTATTTTATTCTTTCTATCATATTGGGTGTCAAACAAAGGCATTTAACACTAGTAGACATTGCTGTTGTAAAACTATAGCAATCTGGAAAGTCAAAAAGTAAAATTAAAAATGCAGGAAGACAAGATAAGTTTGTGTGTCTGTGTGTGTGTGTGTGTGTGTACACACTTACATATATCCAGCCTTATACCCCAATGCTTTATAATCTATTCTACCTTTTATTTAGTTTCTTATGACAAAAAAAATTTGACTCTTTCACCCTTTAGATTCATTCATTGTTATATCTCTTAGCTAAAATATTACTATACCAATGGTAAGTAACCATAAAGAATGACATTAAACTACCCATATTAAAGAATATGAAGTTACATGGGATAATGGATAAAGAGCTATGTTCAAAGTCAAAAAAACTTGAAATGAAGTTCAGACTCTGACACACACTGAGTGTCTCTGCTTCCAGCAGCAATCTAAAACTAAAAAGTTTCAGAGTAAGTGCTGATCTGTATTGATGGAGGAATTTTACTTACCTGTGAATTCCTTAGATAAATAAATTGACAAATCTAGCCCCTGCCACCATTATAAAAAATAGGAAAAGGAAACCTTAGTCATGGTGACCCTACAAAGAATCACTATAAGGATAGTGTTCAGAAACTTCAGTCATAATTTACACGTCTTCATATAAATTAATCTACCATTCATTAAAACAGATTTTTTATGTCCTTTACACTACTACCTGATTGGTAACATGTTGTACCTATTTGTACCCACTTTGTAATTTCCCTTGCCCTTTTATTTCATTATGATTTTGATTTTTCTGAAGTCATGGTGCTCCCTGATTTACCACTCTATAAAGTCACTGTAAGAGGGGCAGACTTTCTAGAGTACTGCTCCCAAGCCAGCCAAATACCTGTAAAAAACTGGCTCTCAGGGTGAAGCGAAGTTGGTGGAGAAAAAAGGTAAAAACTCTCCCCCATAGCTCATAAAATACCTGTAAAAAATTACTCTAAACAAATTTTAGAGCAGCAGAAGCCACAAAATGTCAGAGTGAAAGAGATTTCCAGCCCAAGACAGCCTAGAAGGCCTATCACACTGGACTTGGGGTAGAGCTCAGCATTGGTCACCCCACACAGCAGGGACAGAACCATGGAAGGCCTCAGGGGGTGGAATCCCTGGCAGCAGCTGGGGTTCCCAGATTGCTAAATTCACAAATGCTGAAGACAGTTTCAAAGGTCAGTGAGAAGGCTCTTTCATCTGGGTGAGAAGGGGACATAGTCTGGTCCCACCAGCAGCAGCCACTGCAGCTACAGCATCCATTTTTGGAGCCCTCCACTTAAAGACTCTGGGGAATTGAGCAGCTGATCAGAAACTCAGCCCTGAGTGGTGGCCTTGGGGTGAGGAGGAATGCTAGCATAGTGGAGCTGGAGGTGGTTGTAGACAGGAAATTCTACTCACAGATCTTGGGCAGAAAAGTTTTTGGTTGTTCTCAGACTAGTTCACAAGCAAGTAGTAAACTCCTCTCCCTAGATTTTGTCATCTTGGAGGAACTGAGAACTTACAGGTACCCAGAGTATACCCTCTTCTTGATAAAGGACTCAAAAGTCAAGTAACTGGCTAGGAAAATGCCCCCAAAAGGGGAAAAAAATAAGACTATAGAAGGTTACTTTCTTGGTGAACCAGTATTTTCTTCCATTCTTTCAGATGAGGAACAGCAATGCATACCATTAGAGGAAGACATAAAAGTCAAGCCTTCTACATCCAAAACCTCCAAAGTAAATATGTAATGGTCTCACAGCATGGAAGAGCTCAAAAAGGATTTTGAAAATCAAGTAAGAGAGGTGGAGGAAAAATTGGGAAGTGAAATGAGAGTGATGGAAGAAAATCATGAAAAGTGAGTCAACAACTTGCTAAAAGAGGCCCCCCAAAAAAGTGCTAAAGAAAATAACATCCTTAAAAATAGACGAACTCAAATGGCAAAAAGAAGTCCAAAAATCCAGGGAGGAGAAGAATGCTTTAAAAAGCAGAATTAGCCAAATGGAAAAGGAGATTCAAGAGCACACTGAAGAAAATAGTTCTTTAAAAGTTATAATGAAGCAGATGGAAGCTAATGACTATGAGAAACCAAGATATCACAAAACAAAACCAAAAG